>JAVJIX010000217.1:505000-575000 GCA_036785185.1 Paratrypauchen microcephalus
TAGCAGAGCAGTAGTAGTAGTAGCAGTAGCAGTAGCAGTAGTAGTATTAGTAGCAGTAGCAGTAGTAGTAGCAGTAGCAGTAGTAGTAGCAGTAGTAGTAGTAGTAGTAGTTGTAGTAGCAGAGCAGTAGTAGTAGTAGCAGTAGCAGTAGTAGTAGTAGTAGTAGTACTAACCTGTACTGGGTCAGATTGTTGAGGTCTTTGAGCAAATACAGAGCGACTGTTTTCTGGTTCAGTTTGATTTCCTCATTACAGCAGAGGGAGCGGCCTGATGTGTCACATTATTAAAGTTCAAAGTACAAAAGGCTTGTGTATAATACAGATAAGTAAGACACACAATGTGGAGCTCAAATGTGTCATTTAAGCAGCAGTGTCAGTGTCATTGAAGCAGCAGCGTCAGTGTCCTTATTATTAAAGTAATTTTAATAATAAAGTGCCTTCATTTACATGAGGTAGTTTGATAGTAAAGTGCTTAGTTACATGAGGTAGTCCAGTGTTAAAGTGCTTAGAACTCTCTAGTGGTCACAACTTTGATTACCAATTAGCCATTCCTTTAGTTGTTTCTTAAAAGAATCAAACGTGCCGCTGTCCCTGAGGCCGTTGGCAGTGTGTTCCAGCTCGTGCAGCTCTTGACAGAGAGCACATTTTGGGCAAAGTTGCACTTCCTGAACTGAACGTCACAGTCCCCTCTAGCTGTGGACCTAGTGCCTGAGCTGAACGTCACAGTCCCCTCTAGCTGTGGACCTAGTGCCTGAGCTGAACCTCACAGTCCCCTCCTGCTGTGGACCTAGTGCCTGAGCTGAACGTCACAGTCCCCTCTCGCTGTGGACCTAGTGCTCGTCTCACAGTTTCTTTTTTTGATAAACTCCTCTAACGGTGGCGGGCAGCACCATTTAGTACCCGATACACTAGACAACAGTTTTTAAACGTTTTCAGTCTCTCAAAGTTTAAGAAATTATATTTTTCTAGAAGAGAACATAGATGAAAGGACTGAGGTTTCCGATCAAGTATCTTGATTGATCGTTTGTAAAGTGTTGAGTGCAGTAACTCTAGCACATGACCACACAGTAAAGCAATAGTCAATATGAGAAAAACTCATACAGTGGAGGCAGGACTTTGCTGCTGCTGTTGTGATAAAAGGCCGAATCTGTTTAAAGGTCCCATGACATGGTACTTCTTGATGCTTTTATATGGCTCCTTAATGGTTCCCTAATACTGTAAATGAATCCTTCTTCAAAATCAACACTCAGTGCATGAGAAACAGAGATAAGATGAGAAAGAGTCATAAATATCTCTCTCAAACACTTTATTCTGGGCGTTGTTGCTTGAATGCAAATGAGGAGAAAAGAGCTGGCCTATAGTAGAGGGTGGGGGCGTGGCCATACTCTCCGCTCTCCGCTGATCCATTTCCTTGTTTTTGCACGGGGGGAGAGATTTGAAGCGTTCCATTGAAAAATAAACACATTTCCACAGAAAATAAAATTAAACCACTGCTGTTCAAAGGTCCAGAGGCTCAGATAAAGGACTTCCGAGCCTAGAAACACTCGGACGTGCCTCCAGGCAAATAAAAAAACGCATTTCGCATTGCCTAGCGCATTCGCAGTCCAAACTCTCTGGGCGTGATTTACAGAGACGCTGAGTACAGACAGACGGGGGTGGAACTGCATTTGCATTTCTTTTTTCGATCTGACGTCAATAAGTTTCCTTGTTCAAAATCGCCCGTTTGAGCTCTGATTTTTTTGTAACGCAGAAAAGGATCGCAAATGCTCAGTTTAGACATTTCGCAACTTTTAACCATGGGGGGGCTAAACAGGGTAGGGGAGCTCACATTAACGTTCAAAAACCTCAGAAAGTGAAAATTTAATGCCATGGGACCTTTAAAGTTTTGGATGTTAAATTTAATAGTATTTGTAACTTTTTTAATGTGTTTTTTGAACGTGAGGTTGGAGTCCAACACTACTCCGAGATATTTCAACTGAGTCACTGACTCCAATTCCTCTCCATCCAAAAACACTAGAGATCTTTGATGTTTCACGTTTGTTTTGCTGAATGTCGTACAGACGGTCTTCTTGGTGTTTAGCATAAGGCAGTTTGGTTTAAGCCAGTCATGTATTTTGTTAAGTCCGATTGTCAGTTTGGCAGCAATAGTTCTAACATCCTTACCCTGGGTAAAAATAACAGCATCATCGGCATCAACATATTCAGCTCAGGAAAACATTTGGCAAATCATTGATGTAAAGTGAAAATAACAGAGGCCCAAGTACTGAGCCCTGTGGTACTCCAACATCACTGCTGAGACACTGGGATTTTACTCCATTTATGGTGACACATTGTGATCTATTAGTTAAATAGGACTGAAACCATAAAAGAGCTTCTGCAGAGAAATTGAAATGTGAAAGTTTGGTGATTAATACTTGGTGGTTAAGTGTGTCAAACGCTTTCTTGAGATCTAAAAACACAGCACTGACATATAGATTGCCGTCTCTGTAGAATGGTTTGGTCTGAAACCAAACTGCATTTTGTGGAGTGTGGTGAATCCTGTGTCAAGGTGTGTGATTAATTGATTGGCTGTACACTTTTCTGTGATTTTAGAAATAACAGGTAATATACTAATGGGTCGATAATTAGTGATGTGTGTTTTTGACCCCAATTTAAAGATTGGCGTTATTATTGCCTCTTTCCAAGATGACGGAACTGTTTTCTTATTGATTAACTGATTAACCAGGTGAGTCATGGGTAATACCAGTGCCTCTGCATGTGCCTTTAGAAAGTTTGAATCAATTCCATGCGTGTCCTGAGCTTTTGAGTTTTTAAGAGTAGCAATCATTTTGGCTACCTCAGACTCACCTACATTTTGTAATTGAAAGATAGGCTGATCGGCATTTATACAATGAGGTGAAGCAGTCGAGGGCGAAAACAGTTTTGTGATCGCAGAAACACTTTCAACAAAATACTTGTTGAAAGGATTGGCTATGGCCCGAGGGTCTTCAATTAGTTCTTTATTGAGCTCTATTTCAAGAGGTTTTGCCTCAGAACTTGAAGATTTACCTAAAAGTCTATTCAAAGTTTGCCAAAAATTTTTTCCCGTGACCTCTATTACTTTGTATGATGTTTGATAGAAGGTGAAGTTCAATTTGTCAACTGGACAAAGTTTGTTTGGTTGAAAACGTTTCGCCGCTCATCCGAGAGGCTTCGTCAGCTCTGGTTTTTGTGCTGGTTACACACTGCTTATATCTAGCTGCCGGGAGGAGCTCCCTACACTGAAATAGCTCTGTTGTTGCTGCTGTTGTTGCTGTTGTTGCTGTTGTTGCTGCTGTTGTTGTTGCTGTTGTTACTGTTGTTGTTGCTGTTGTTGTTGTTGCTGTTGTCTCTGTTGTTGCTGTTGTTGTTGTTGCTGTTGTTACTGTTGTTGTTGCTGTTGTTGTTGTTGCTGTTGTCTCTGTTGTTGCTGTTGTTGTTGTTGCTGTTGTTACTGTTGTTGTTGCTGTTGTTGTTGTTGCTGTTGTCTCTGTTGTTGCTGTTCTTGTTGTTGCTGTTGTTGCTGTCGTTGTTCTTGTTGTTGCTGCTGTTGTTGTTGTTGCTGTTGTTACTGTTGTTGTTGCTGTTGTTGTTGCTGCTGTTGTCTCTGTTGTTGCTGTTGTTGTTGTTGCTGTTGTCTCTGTTGTTGCTGTTGTTGTTGTTGTTGTTCTTGTTGTTGCTGTTGTTGCTGTCGTTGTTCTTGTTGTTGCTGCTGTTGTTGTTGTTGCTGTTGTTACTGTTGTTGTTGCTGTTGTTGTTGCTGCTGTTGTCTCTGTTGTTGCTGTTGTTGTTGTTGCTGTTGTTACTGGGGGGTATTCCACGAAAGCTACTAAGCGCAAAGCCCGGCTTTATTCGTCAGTTGGCGCTAGGTTAAGTGAGAGTTCGGTTCCACGACGCTCGCTAAACTTAGTTCCCGCTGAGTTACTGGGGCAACATGGTCTTAGCAGATAGTCTGGTCGTGGGCTGGCTAAGTTGTGTCTTACTTAGGCCGTGTCGCAGAGAATACGTACCTGACGTAAACAGAGTGTCAAACACACCGTTCCGCACACCTCCCCGCATGAGAATCTGTGTTGTCCGAAAACAACATCAGCAAAAAAACAAATTACCTTACGTTCTCGGTTCTTGACAATTCTCCGGTAATCTAAACATATGCTTTTCAGCCGCTGTCTTTACGACATTAACATATAGAAGAATTCCAGCAGTATTTCAAAGAATATCTGTGGTCCAGTGGATTTGTGCTTTGACTCTCGTGTGGGCGGGCCGGGTTCGATTCCCGCTATTGACCTATTGATGCCCATTTCAGTTAAATTTTCACGCATTTATATTTGCAACATATTACAGAAATGGAAATGAATTTAACCTACAATTACTCTTATCATCACATCAAATTATATGAGCTGGGCCTAACATCACTCTCACTTGACGACATTGACACTTTATATTTTATGTGACATCTCTATCAAAGAATACAGTTACAGGTAAACCTTTACTTTTAAAACAAAATGTAGCCAAATAACAGGCACGCTCCATGATGCAACATTTCAATGATTGAACAAATTTGCTTAAGAGATGCTGTGCAAGCCTCTTTAATGAAATCCTATTTATCAATTTCCATCAATAGGCATAAAACAATAAAAGACATTAGGTATGACATTCTGGTGTGAGGCGACTGCTGGAGGACTGCTGAGGGTCAGGCAAGTCACTGCTGGAGGACTGCTGAGGAGGGTCCAAGTGTACGCCATCTTCAGTAACTTGAATATACTCTTCAGGAGAACTCGCAGGAAGGATCTTTGATGGGGTCCCTCCTTCAGTTACCTCCACCAGTGGGCGACCCCGGTTTAGGGCCAGTGCCAGCTCCTCTGCAGGTGAAAGATTTTGGGAGGGCTCCCACCTCCTGTGGCTTGGTAGCTACTGTTCATTTTAAATTAAATTAAGGTACCATTTCAACAGTATTACTAATTTCACTGAATAATAATATTAATATTAGCCTACTTACCACTCTGCAAAATGTTTTTATGCTTTGTCTTTACCTGCAAAACAGCCCTCTTCACATTATTCCTGCTCAAAGACAAGATAACACAATTTAACGTATTAGTTGGAGCAAATACTTTTACACAGTAAAAATAAATTACAACTGACAAGACTGCTCTACAAATGTATAATAATTATGCCATCAACTGCCCACCATGAGAATCGAACTCACTATCTCCCGCTCTCCAGATGGCGACTTTACCCCTGCGCCACAAATCAGCGCTGACATAAAAGGTGAAAAACAGACTTAAAAAACTCAATGTCCAGCACTGTTGTAGGACTTAACTTACGTATTTAAGCGTTCGGCGATCTTCTGTCACGCCATGTCTCTTGCCTTGGTTATCGCAAGTGCATTGTAGAGTTCCAAAAGCAACTTCTGTTCTGATGAGCTGAAATAATCGGCCCGAATCTTCGACATGATCGCGTTTTCGACAGTCGCTTGTTCAGGGCTTCTTACCTTCCCCGTGCACGCGTCTAGGCCCGGCCTGATTAGGCCTGACTGGGCTTAGCTCTGACTAGGCGCAGCTGAAACGCGTTAGTGGAACGGGTTCAAGCTTTTGTCTAAGTTGTGTCTCAGCCAGGCGAGAACTTAGCACTTAGTCGCGGCTAAGTTTAGCCACGTTCGTGGAATACCCCCCTGTTGTTGTTGCTGTTGTTGTTGTTGCTGTTGTCTCTGTTGTTGCTGTTGTTGTTGTTGTTGCTGTTGTTTCTGTTGTTGTTGCTGTTGTTGTTGCTGCTGTTGTTCCTGTTGTTGTTCCTGCTGTTGTTGTTGCTGCTGTCATTGTTGTTGCTGCTGTCGTTGTTGTTGTTGCTGCTGCTGTTGTTGTTCCTGCTGTTGTTGTTGCTGCTGTCATTGTTGTTGCTGCTGTCGTTGTTGTTGTTGCTGCTGCTGTTGTTGTTGCTGCTGCTGTTGTCTCTGTTGTTGCTGTTGTTGTTGTTTCTGTTGCTGCTGTTGTTGCTGCTGTTGTTACTGTTGTTGCTGCTGTTCCTGTTGTTGCTGCTGTTGTTGCTGTTCCTGTTGCTGCTGTTGTTGTTGTTGTTTTTTTGTTTTTTTTTTTCTCCTGGCGGCACGGTGGCTGAGTGGCTAGCACTCATGCTTCACAGCAAGAAGGTTCGGGTTGCCCGGGCCTTTCTGTGTGGAGACTGCATGTTCTCCCCGTGTCTGGGTGGGTTTCCTCCGGGCACTCCGGTTTCCCCCACCAACCTAAACATGCGCCATAGGTAAAATCCTCCAGCTTAGGGCCTGACCAAGACTAAATAACAAAACAAAATCATGGGGATGGTCCCCCCGGGTCAATAGAAACAACTTCTCCTGTGCGAGATCAATAAAGGTCAATCTTCTAATCCTTGACCACTGTAAGGCGCTTTGTGTTACAATTCTGTATGAAAAGCGCCTTATAAATTTTGTTTGATTGATTGATTGATTGATTGAAAACGATCCCCGCTAATCTGTCTCTTTGTTTTTCAAATTACTCTGGCGACTAGTTTCGTCCCCCTATTCAACGTCTAACGACCCTCTCCACCCCTCTGCCCTGGATCGTCTGCCCTAATGTTTCTTTGTCTGTTTTGACTTGGTTTAAGAATCGAATTATAAATGGGAGACAAGTTATGTCTGACTCCCCCATTTCTGTTTAACGACGGATTCTCTTTTTTGACAAAAAAATAGCCTCTTTAACTCCCCTCTCAAACCAGTTTGTATGATGTTGACAAAAAAGTTAGCTTTGGCTTTCCTTATAGTTTGGGTAGTTTTATTACGGACATGTGCAAATTTTTGACGGTCAGTGGGCAGGCCAGATTTCAAATATTGTTTAAGTAAAGAATCATGAATTTTAAGTAAGTCCCTACATTGTTGATTCAGCCAGGGGAGCCTATTTACCTTCTTGAATTTACAGCTCCCCCTTCTGGTGAAAGGTGATATCACTTCTTTGATTTTTTTTGAAAAAAGATTCACTACTTGATTCAATACTTTGTGATGGGTGCTGGTAAAAACCCAACATATTCTGTACACAGGAAAGGAAGACAAGAGAGATTAGGTTTTTTCACTTGCAAGTGGAGAACAGTCAGAGAGAATGCCCAGGTTACAATATGCTCTTGGCCCACATTCTGCTCTGAGCGTCCTGGCTCTCTGTGCCCCCCACTTGCATATTTATTGAGTTTTTCACATCCCTGGTTACAGTGGGCTGTCCTACTCCTAAGAGGTGGGGAACAGGTGGTAGGACAGCCGACAAAACATAATCATTAAAACCAAAGCAAAATCATTAAAACCAAAATATAATTATTAAAAGTAAAACACTTATAAGATAATTCCCAGATATGACATCTTTCACAGGGACAATGTCCCTGGGACTTAGATACTGGAGGAGCCGAGCTGTCTGCTTACGTCTCCCCTCAGATATCTGGCCTTTCTGCAACTCAAAACATATGATCACAAGTCACGCACACATTTGAAACTTCATTTCTAAAGATTAAAGAATCACAAAAGTTAATAATATATAATTATTCCATCACTTTGGGATCGGATTTCATCCCAGGCAACTAATTTAAGGACATCACTGATATTTTGAGTCTGATTTTTGGGGATAAAATTAGCCAAAGAATATGTTTTGTTTGGTTTAATATACCTTTGTTTGGGAAGTTTTCTAGAAAACAGAATGATATTGTGATCTGAAAGTCCAGTCACAAAATTAAAAGTTTTTGCAACCCTGGTTGGCTTGTTTGAAAAAAGAAGATCTATTCTTGTTTAGAAGTTAGAAGTTCGGGGCCCTAAGTGAACTTGAGTTTGGGGCCCTCATTATAATGTTGTGTTTGTTTTTTGTTGTATTTTTATTGTCTGTTTTTCCCTGTTGTTCTTGACACACACGTCTCTGTTTATTTGGATCCGGACTGGAAACAAAAAAGTGAAGTAGGAGAAAAGCAGAGCTGAAAGTACTTTTATTTGTTGCTGGTACAATTCTGTTTTTGTTTTCATCATTACATATGTACAAATCATTTGACATAAACATAATACACTGGGATTACACATCTGATCCATAACTTGGCCTCCTCGTCTCCGTGAGGGAAAAGGACAAAAGTTTTGTTGTGGAATTTGTGACGTACAAGAATAAAAGTGGAAAGTTGTCTTGAATCAGATGTTTGATTTCTTAAAGTAATTGTGCACAATCACACCCTGACAGAGGCGTCTGTCCCTAGATTTGGTGATCAGAACAAAACAAAGTTCTTTTACCCCTCGGGGGGCAGGAGCAGAGACATAATCAAGACATTTCAACAATAACAGGTGAGCCCAAGGCCGGGTCACTCCCAGCAGAATAACAAGTGAAAAACAAGTTCAACCCAGTGGAAATTTACCACACACGTGTTGTACGGCCTGAGAACCACTGACTCAATTTGAACTTGATTCTGTACATTTTTCCCTAATTTAATCAGTCTCCCAGAAAAGCACCCCCCCCAAGGACACAGCTGTGGTTTTTGTGATCAGGGAACACTATAAACAAAAGGACATGTTATCAAGTTGAGCTGGAACACTCTGAACATGTTTTCTGTAAACACTCTGCCCGCTCTATTTAGTAATGTTCGCCTCAGCTTCAGTTTTCAATCAGTTTCATCAATATTCTGGTGTGCTCCCCTTCCCCACCCTCCCGTTTGTCACCAAACAAAAAGACGCCGTGTGTTTACCTGTCCAAATGTTTTTGTTTTTTTGTCGTAAGGTTTGTGAATATTGTTATTGATTGTACTGCATCTTTTTCTACTCTGTTATCTCCAAGATGGCGGCGTGCACATGCGCTGTGGCCCCTCCCCTGGCCGTCTCTATCTCGGTCTCTGATTGGCCAGGGGAAAACGAAATTTTGATGTCGTGTACATATGGCAGAATTCGACAATAAAGATAACTATGAACTATGACTATTAACAACCTCATTTCATTAGAAACCCCAAAACCAACTTATACATGACAAATAGATTTGATTATATGAACGGTTATTGTAAAGATTTACATGACACTATATTTTTGAGTTTAAACACACAAATCTGTGAGAAAAAGTTTGTAAAACACAAAAATATGAGATTTGAAAAATGTGTGAGAAAAAAAACAAATGACACAGGGATACAAATCATCACAATCTGAAGAGGTTTTAGACTCATCCATGCAAGTTTGAATAATCTAGAGATCTCTCCCGGGCCCTATTCAAATCCTCCTTACAGTCAGCAGTACGAGCCTGTACGAGGCTCCGCCCCCAGGCTCCACACGACAATTCTCCATAAATGTACAAAAACACAAAACTGAACACGACGACTGGACAAACCTGATGTTGTGATGTCACTCTGAAGGGGGAGTGACTTAGCACGGGGAGTAAATACCCCCTCTTTAATGCCCCAGAGAAGTAAATACCCCCTCTTTAATACCCCAGAGAAGTAAATACCCCCTCTTTAATACCCCAGAGAAGTAAATACCCCCTCTTTAAGGGCAGTACTTTTACTTTTGTACTTTGTCTCTGCTCAAAGTCTCCACTGCAGTGAGGACCAGAGGAGCAGAGTTTGATCCTTTGTGATTTAAACTGGGACAGAAAAGTGGAAAGATCTTCTCCCTGAAGCAGCAGTCGGTGAAGGAGAAGAGAAGATCTGCAGAATCTGAGTCATAAAAGGAGACCAGACCCTTTCCATAGTCCACAAACACCCCGACCTTCTGAGGAGCTCTCTGAGGGGACAGACGGGTCCAGGGGTTAGTACAAGCACCGTACTCATATTTGTTTATTAAGCCGATGCTCCACACTCCATCTTTAGGACATAAAGTGATCTCTCCCTTCCTGTTGATGGACTCTCGGGCCACTCCTAAATCCCACTCTGTTTTCTCTTTGACCTGAACCTCAAAGTAAAACCTGCCTGAAGAAAAACTCTGTTTTCCTAAAACACAAGGACGTGTATCAAACCACAGAGGAGAATCTGGGAGCTTCTTCCTCACACCAGTGTGATGAACCTGTTTGAGATCTTCAGACAGAACGAGTCGAGGATGAGCCGTGTGTGGGTCCAGAGTCACCTCCACCGCACTCTGCTGCGCTCTCTTCAGCTCGGCTTTCTTAGCCTCTGAGGCCAGTTCTTTAAAGTGTTTGTTAAACTCCTGATGGAGACTGTTCTTCAGCTCGGACAGAGCCCGGGCCACACTGCCCTCACACGTCTCCGGCTCAAAGCTCACGCTGCTCCACTCCTTAAGCCCAGCAGGGGGCGTGAGTGCAGCAGAGCGCTGTAGAAAGTGGAGGGGGTCATGAGAGCGTGAGAGACATTCGGCCTCAGCGCCGCTCTGCTCCAGATCACAGATCTCCTGCTCCAGCCGCTGCAGCAGATCCTGGGCTCGTCTGTGGCTCCGGCTCTGCTTCTCCTGGAGCTCCTCTAAGAAGAGGTCCATACGCCTCTGAACAGACTGCATGAGAGCAGTGAAGACCTGCAGCCCCACAGCCCTCTCTCTGAGGACCTCTGTCTCACTCAGCTCCAGGAGGCTCTGGATCTCCTGGATCTTCTGCCTCCTCTGCTCCACCATGTGCTGGCTCTGAGCCTGAGTCTGCAGCAGAGAGGACCTCCTGCGCTCACACGCCTCCTCCAGAGACAACAACTCATGGTTCTTGTGATCTAGAGGGACACACACGGTACAGACGCAGCTCTGGTCAGTGCTACAGAAGAGCTCCAGGGGGCGCTGGTGTGTGGAACACACCCTGTCTTCCAGGTTCTCCACAGGCTCCATCAGCTGGTGTCTTTTCAGCCCAGAGACTGTGAGATGAGGCTGGAGGTGGCTCTCACAGAAGGAGGACAGACACACCAGGCAGGACTTGAGGGCCTTCAGCTTGGGCTCAGAGCACACGTCACACTGCACCTCTTTAAAGTCGGGCTGGAGCTCCATAGATCTGCTCTTGTTCTTCTCCAGGTTAGACGCTGAGGCCACCTCCTTCAGGAGCGTGTTGACCTTGAGCTCTGGTCTGCTGTGGAACACCTTGTTACACAGAGGACATGTGCAGGGACCATCAGTGTCCCAGGCCTGAGAGATGCAGCGTCGGCAGAAGTTGTGTCCACATGGAGTGGACACTGGCTCAGAGAACACCTCCAGACAGATGGAGCACAGGAACGTCTCCTCAGAGCTCCTTTCACTGGTGGAGGACATGTCTGAAACACAGAGACCAACAATCGTGACTCAAACTAAAGTGAAAACTCTTATTGTGACAGGAAAGAGGTGAGGAGCTTTTATTTTGGAAGGCTTCAGGAGGATGTGGTGAGGAAGACTCGACTAGAAGAAGTTTGTGTTGTGACCATGGAGTTTGTGACTGATCTGGAACACGGTTTAAGGAAAAGGCCGAGACTCAACGTCACCATGACGACAATAAAAACAATGGAACGTTTGAGCTCAAAAACACGGCAGTGTCCTGAAGATTACATCGGCCTAACTTTTCTAACGACAAGTGTTGACAAAAGGTCACATTTGAGTTTGTTCAGAGACACTTCTTGTTGAGGTGGTGACACTTGTGATCAGGTGGGATCTGGGTGAGTCAGGTCTGTGGAGATGCAAGCTCAAAGAAACAACTGCAGTAAAAACAACCAAAAGGAAACGCTGTGACTGAAGTGAAAGTGAAGAACAAAACATGAAATTTGTCCAAATCTGGTGTTTTCAAACCACAAAAATGAAACTGAATCAGACGTGAAGGAGCTGCAAGAAACACAAATGTGAGAATCATTTGATTTTGTCACAGAAAACTTTTGTCACTTTAGACTCACAGCGGGAAGAGGAAACAACTTTTACTACAGTCACAGTACTGCTACTTCAATCCAAGTACAGTGGTACCTCACCTTACGAAATGAATTCGTTCCAGAAGTGGTTTCGTAACGTGAATTTTTCGTAAGTTGAGTAGCTATTTCAATGGAAAAGGCCTGATCCGTTCCAAGGTTTTTTTTATAGTGTAACATTTGTGTTCTTTGTCCTGATTGGCTAAGAGACTGTAATAAACAAGGTCTAAACCTGGACTGGACCTGGACTAAACCAGGATTATCCCGGGACATGGCAGTGCCGTTGGAGGAGCGCGGTGCTCGTGTCTCCTCGCTCCTTGTGCGTTCCGTGCTAGAGCTAAGAGGCCGAGAAAGACGCTCTTTCAGTGGGAATAAGAGCGGGGGGGCGGGGCGGGCTCTGGTTCTATGTGACCTCCAGAGCCGGGGGGCTCTGTGAGCTAACAGGCCTAGAAAGGTGCTCTATTGGCGGGCAAGACCGCGGAGTCTCGCTCGGGGCGGGCTCTGGTTCTATGTGACTTCCAGGTCTAGACCAGAACTAAACCAGGTCTAGAACAGGTCTAAACGAGGACTGGACCAGGTCCAGACCCGGACCAAACCGGGACCAGACCAGGATTAAATCACCGCGGGCCCCGAGGTGGAGGCACGGCCCGGGCGCCGCGGCTCCATCCCGCGCCCGCAGTCCCGGTGTACTCGTGCCCTTGCGCCGTCGCTTTTTGATCCTTCGATGTCGGCTCTTCCTCTTGTGAAGCAGAATTCACCAAGCGTTGGATTGTTCACTCACTAAGGGAACGTGAGCGGGTTTAGACCGTCGTGAGACAGGTGAGTTTTACCACACTGATGATGTGTTGTTGATAGTAATCCTGTGTCTCCGCTCCCCTCGCACGTTCGGCGCTATATTGAGCCGTGCCCCCCCCACGCTTCACTATCAACACATTCCATTGAAAATCTATGAAAGTTCGAGTGTTCAAACGAGAGAGAAATGCGAGAAAAGCCCAACTCCACTCTGAGAAAAGCGTAGAATGTGTGTGGTGAGGCATTTACAGCCCTAAAACATGTAGAACAATTGCAAAATACAAAGTTGTCCTACCTCGTGGACCTCTCCCACCGCGGGCACCTCTGGAACCTAACCCCGTGTGTGTTGATAAAGTGTATTTACGTTTCGGGGCATCTGAGCGTGCATTAATTTAATTTTTGAGATTTCGCGTTTCGTAACTTGAATTTTCTTTCGTATCTAGAGATATTTAACGTGAGGGTGTTTCGTAACTTGGATTTTTCGTATGTAGGGTCTTTCGTAAGGTGAGGGGTCTGTGTGGACCTCACAGTTCCCCGGGGTCTGTGTGGACCTCACAGTTCCCCGGGGTCTGTGTGGACCTCACAGTTCCCCGGGGTCTGTGTGGACCTCACAGTTCCCCCTGGGTCTGTGTGGACCTCACAGTTCCCCCTGGGTCTGTGTGGACCTCACAGTTCCCCGGGGTCTGTGTGGACCTCACAGTTCCCCGGGGTCTGTGTGGACCTCACAGTTCCCCCGGGGTATGTGTGGACCTCACAGTTCCCCGGGGTCTGTGCGGACCTCACAGTTCCCCCGGGGTCTGTGCGGACCTCACAGTTCCCCGGGGTCTGTGCGGACCTCACAGTTCCCCCGGGGTATGTGTGGACCTCACAGTTCCCCGGGGTCTGTGTGGACCTCACAGTTCCCCCGGGGTCTGTGTGGACCTCACAGTTCCCCCGGGGTATGTGTGGACCTCACAGTTCCCCGGGGTCTGTGTGGACCTCACAGTTCCCCGGGGTCTGTGTGGACCTCACAGTTCCCCGGGGTCTTTGTGGACCTCACAGTTCCCTGGGCCGTGGCCCTAGTTCCCACTGAGAGTCTTTGTTGTAATAAAATCCTGTATCGTGGGAGGAGCAAAACTTTATCTATAAAAACAACCGTATTTAAAATGTGCAAAATGATTCAAATTGAGCAGGTTGTACTTGTCTAAAATTGTGCAGTGGTGAACTGAGGTTTCTTGTCTAATATTTTCACAGCTTTTTAAAAAAGTGATTCGTCTGGTTTGAGTGTTGTGCCCATGTGGTTGTGCAGATCTCTATATGAGACAGAGTCATAGAGTGTAAAAACATTGGTGCCGCATATAGAGTCATAAAGGATCTTACTGGTCTAAAATTGTCTAAGTTAAAATGAACAGTTTTTGTGAGTCTCTTAATGTGTTTGTTAAATGTCAGTGTCGGGTCCAGGGTCAGTCCAGGTATTTAAACTCTTTGACGAGGCTGAGCTCCGCCCCGTCCAGAAACACTTTGGACCGCTGTAACTCAGTTGTTTTTTTACTGAACATCTGCAGACCGTTTTCTTTGTGTTGAGTTCTAAACATGAGTTCTTGACCCACTTTTGGACAGAGTCATGGCTGATTCACTTTTCTGAAACTTCTTGTACAGTTCTGGCAGCTGTAAAAATTACTGCATCATCAGCAAACAGCTGGACAAGGACATTTGGACACATTTCTGGGAGTATGAATACTACTATGTCTGCTGTAGTAGTAGTAGTAGTAGTAGTAGTAGTAGTAGTAGTAGTAGTAGTAGTAGTAGCAGTAGTAGTAGTAGTAGTAGTAGTAGTAGTAGTAGTAGCAGTAGTAGTAGTAGTAGTAGTAGTAGCAGTAGTAGCAGTAGTAGCAGTAGTAGTAGTAGTAGCAGTAGTAGCAGTAGCAGTAGTAGTAGCAGTAGTAGTAGCAGTAGTAGTAGCAGTAGTAGCAGTAGTAGTAGCAGTAGTAGCAGTAGTAGTAGTAGTAGTAGCAGTAGTAGTAGTAGTAGTAGTAGCAGTAGTAGCAGTAGTAGTAGTAGTAGCAGTAGTAGTAGTAGTAGTAGCAGTAGTAGTAGCAGTAGTAGCAGTAGCAGTAGCAGTAGTAGCAGTAGTAGTAGTAGTAGTAGCAGTAGCAGTAGTAGTAGTAGCAGTAGTAGTAGTAGCAGTAGTAGTAGTAGTAGTAGTAGTAGTAGTAGTAGTAGTAGTAGTAGTAGTAGTAGTAGTAGTAGTACTAACCTGTACTGGGTCAGATTGTTGAGGTTCTTTGAGCAAATACAGAGCGATGTCTGTTTCCTGGTTCAGTTTGATTTCCTCATTACAGCAGAGGGAGCGGCCTGATGTGTCACATTATTAAAGGAGAAGTACAAAAGGCTTGTGTATAATACAGATAAGTAAAACACACAATGTGGAGCGCAAATGTGTCATTTAAGGAGTAGTGTCATTTAAGCAGCAGTGTCGGTGTCATTTAAGCATCAGTGTCATTTAAGCAGTAGTGTCAGTGTCATTTTAGCTGCAGTGTCAGTGCCATTTAAGCAGCAGCGTCGGTGTCATTTAAGCAGCAGTGTCAGTCTGATTTAAGCAGCAATGTCAGTGTGATTTAAGCAGCAGTGTTGGTGTCATTTAAGCAGCAGTGTCAGTGTGATTTAAGCAGCAGTATCAGTGTGATTTAAGCAGCAGTGTCATTTAAGCAGCAGTGTATGTGTCATTTAAGCAGCAGTGTGATTTAAGCAGCAGTGTCTGTGTCATTTAAGCAGCAGTGTCATTTAAGCAGCAGCGTCAGTGTGATTTAAGCAGCAGTGTGATTAGGAGAGAGTTGAGCATCCTGACAGCTTGGTGGATGAAGCTGTCTTTCAGTCTGCTGGTCTTGGCCCTGAGGCTCCTCAGTCTCCTTCCTGATGGCAGCAGACTGAAGAGGCAGTTGGATGGGTGGGTGGGATCACCCAGAGGGTGAGGCGGGTGAGGCGGGTGCGGTAGATGTCCTGCAGGGAGGGGAGAGAGACACCCACGATTCTCTCAGCTGCTCTCACTACTCGGTGTAGCTTTTTCCGGGTGCAGGACACGGTGCAGGTGCCATACCACACAGTGATGCAGCTGGTGAGGATGTGACCTATGGTGCCTCTGTAGAAGGTGCTCATGATGGAGCTGGGGCTCTGGCTCTCTTCAGCTCCTGTAGTCTAGAGGGGCGTTCTTTCCTCGTGACACAAACAGGGTCCTGGGTTCGAACCTCAAACAGAAACGACAAAAACAAACAATTTCAAGAAGACATTTTATTGGCGAGTTGTTCTGTATTTGCACGGGGAGTGTGCACAAAAATCAACCAAGAGGAAAAAACGATGGGAGAGATGACCACAGACGGGCGCATTTGGAAAACATTTGAGAAATTGTAAAACCACAAATGACAGACTTTGGAAATGATTGTCAAACACACAATATCTGAATCATTTTAACAAAACAGAACGCGTCCATCGGAGCTCACACTTCTGGAGCTGAAGTGTCTGATTTCAAACTGAACTGAACACGTTTTAGTGTTGAACGTTTAGCCCCGTCACCATGGAGACCAAACCAGACCAGGTTCCAGGTCAGATCTGTGGAGAGGCGACCCCGCTCAGTCAGAACGTGTTTTCCGAGCTCTAAAACCGCCTGTGATTGAATAAACGTAAAGTAGAGCCGTGACGTGTCCCCCCAGAGCAGCATTTGATGGACTCTCCATAAGAAAAGTTACACAGTGCACCTTTAAACAGGCTTTTGTGCTGTTTTTCTACCAGTGGAGGCAGGACGACAGCGCCACCTGCAGTCTGACGTCCGCAGGTGTGGAAGAGGAAAAAGTCCCGTTTCTCCCGGGGGTGAGTAAACAAAATTAAACGTGATCTGACAAAAGAATCGAAAATAAATTACGGATTAGACTGATGAGCTTCTGTGCGAGTCATTAGGGACTAAACCAGGTCTAAACCAGGACTAAACCAGGACTAAACCAGGTCTAAACCAGGTCTAAACCAGGACTAAACCGGGTCTAAACCAGGACTAAACCAGGACTAAACCAGGTCTAAACCAGCACTAAACCAGGACTAAACCAGGTCTAAACCAGGACTAAACCAGGTCTAAACCAGGACTAAACCAGGACTAAACCAGGACTAAACCAGGACTAAACCAGGTCTAAACCAGGACTAAACCAGGTCTAAACCAGGTCTAAACCACGACTAAACCAGGACTAAACCAGGTCTAAACCAGGACTAAACCAGGTCTAAACCAGGACTAAAGCAGGTCTAAACCAGGTCTAAACCAGGTCTAAACCAGGACTAAAGCAGGACTAAACCAGGACTAAACCAGGACTAAACCAGGTCTAAACCAGGACTAAACCAGGACTAAACCAGGTCTAAACCAGGACTAAACCAGGTCTAAACCAGGTCTAAACCACGACTAAACCAGGACTAAACCGGGTCTAAACCGGGTCTAAACCAGGTCTAAACCAGGTCAAACCCAGGACTAAACCGGGTCTAAACCAGGACTAAACCAGGTCTAAACCAGGACTAAACCGGGTCTAAACCAGGTCAAAACCAGGACTAAACCGGTTCTAAACCAGGACTAAACCAGGTCTAAACCAGGACTAAACCAGGTCAAAACCAGGACTAAACCGGGTCTAAACCAGGACTAAACCAGGTCTAAACCAGGTCAAAAGTGGGTCTAAACTAGGACTAAACCAGGTCTAAACCAGGACTAAACCAGGTCTAAACCAGGACTAAACCGGGTCTAAACCAGGTCTAAACCAGGTCAAAACCAGGACTAAACCGGTTCTAAACCAGGACTAAACCAGGACTAAACCGGGTCTAAACCGGGTCTAAACCAGGACTAAACCAGGACTAAACCAGGTCAAAACCAGGACTAAACCGGGTCTAAGCCAGGACTAAACCAGGTCTAAACCAGGACTAAACCAGATCTAAACCAGGTCAAAAGTGGGTCTAAACTAGGACTAAACCAGGTCTAAACCAGGTCAAAAGTGGGTCTAAACTAGGACTAAACCAGGTCTAAACCAGGACTAAACCAGGACCAAACCAAACTCAACCCCAGGTGTGTTTTTGAGGAGGAACCTCGGTAGAAAGTCACAGAAGTCCATGAGTAAAATTAAACCTTTAATAAAAGAAGTTTATTTTCTGTTCTAAACATGACCAAAATAAACACCAGGAGGCGCTCTAGCACATCGCAGGGCAGTGGAACATTTACGTGGAACATTAAAAGAAGGCCAGTCCAGCGACGTCACCCACAGCGTTCGCCTCCAAATGAAGCTCATCGAGGCCAGCAGTTACTGTACAGCGGCAGATCTACGGTCGTGTGTGGAATTCCCATGGCGAGTATCACAGCGACCGACCGGCCGGTCAAACCCGGGAGCGACTTCGGGGAAAAAAAGAAGGCGCCCGATTGGTCCGTTATTAATGTTCAGATCTTGATTTAGCGACAAAATGTTGAGGATCATGTCGAGGTTCAGACCAACAGGTGGAGGTCAGAAGAGAGGAACAAACCGAAGAGGAGCCAGGGTCCGTGGAGCCAGAAGTGCGCCCATGCTCACTTCCTGTTCGGTTAGAGGGTTAGTGGGTTAGTTCCGTTTGTACACAGCGTCTGGTTGGTCTTCAGCTCAGGTCCTCGGCTCAGGTCCTCGGCTCAGGTCTCAGGTCCTCGGCTCAGGTCCTCAGCTCAGGTCTCAGGTCCTCAGCTCAGGTCTCAGGTCCTCAGCTCTGGTCTCAGGTCCTCGGCTCAGGTCTCAGGTCCTCAGCTCAGGTCTCAGGTCCTCAGCTCAGGTCCTCGGCTCTGGTCCTCGGCTCTGGTCCTCGGCTCAGGTCCTCAGCTCTGGTCTCAGGTCCTCGGCTCAGGTCTCAGGTCCTCAGCTCAGGTCCTCGGCTCAGGTCCTCGGCTCAGGTCTCAGGTCCTCAGCTCAGGTCCTCGGCTCAGGTCCTCGGCTCAGGTCTCAGGGTCTCAGCTCAGGTCCTCAGCTCAGGTCTCAGGTCCTCAGCTCAGGTCCTCAGCTCAGGTCTCAGGTCCTCAGCTCAGGTCCTCAGCTCAGGTCTCAGGGTCTCAGCTCAGGTCTCAGGTCCTCAGCTCAGGTCTCAGGGTCTCAGCTCAGGTCTCAGGTCCTGGTCTCAGGTCCTGGGCTCAGGTCCTCAGCTCAGGTCTCAGGGTCTCAGCTCAGGTCTCAGGTCCTCAGCTCAGGTCCTCAGCTCAGGTCTCAGGGTCTCAGCTCAGGTCTCAGGTCCTGGGCTCAGGTCCTCAGCTCAGGTCCTCAGCTCAGGTCCTCGGCTCAGGTCTTGGGCTCTGGTCCTCGGCTCAGGTCTCAGGTCCTCAGCTCAGGTCCTCAGGTCTCAGGTCCTCGGCTCAGGTCTCAGGTCCTCAGCTCAGGTCCTCAGCTCAGGTCCTCGGGCAGGTGCTGGTCCAACAGTCTGACGTGTGTGAACGGGAAGTGTCCGTGTTTGCCTTTACATTCTCCCTCCCACTGCCCGTTCACGTTGATCTTGGTCACCTTCACCATGTCTCCAACCTGGCAACACAAACACAGAGAAAAGGTTATTGAAAAGGAGCTGAATGTCGAGAAATTCTGGTTCTACTCCAGCTTTTTCCATTTTGATATTATGGCGCGACACCAGAAAAACGAGACTAGAGCAGAGACTGAAACCTGGACTCCTGTGAGCTTCAAGTCGTGTCCTGATGTTCTGATGTTCTGATGTTCCTCCTCAAACTCCTGGAGTTGTGTTTGTTTCATTCTCATGTTTGAGGAACTCTTTATTATTCGTCTGTAACATCTCCAAAGCTCCAAACGCTCTGTTCCACCTCATGATGTCATCAGGTGAACGGTGAACTTTTACCTTTAGTTCAGTCGAGATCGGCGACTCCAGGACTGAAATGATCCAGGTGATTCTAGTGCAGGTGTGTGGAGTTTAAAAACACAGTGGAGCACCTTGTGATGTCACGTGGTAATACAGAGTGGCTCAGCCTAACGCCGCGTGTCGGTAAACCGGGTCTAAACCAGGACTAAACCAGGACTAAACCAGGACTAAACCGGGTCTAAACCAGGACTAAACCGGGTCTAAACCAGGTCTAAACCACGACTAAACCAGGTCTAAACCAGGACTAAACCAGGTCTAAACCAGGTCTAAACCAGGACTAAACCAGGTCTAAACCGGGTCAAAACCAGGACTAAACCGGGTCTAAACTGGGTCTAAACCAGGACTAAACCAGGACTAAACCAGGTCTAAACCGGGTCAAAACCAGGTCTAAACCAGGACTAAACCGGGTCTAAACCAGGTCTAAACCAGGACTAAACCAGGTCTAAACCAGGACTAAACCAGGTCTAAACCGGGTCAAAAGTGGGTCTAAACTAGGACTAGACCAGGACTAACCCAGGTCTAAACCAGGACTAAACCGGGTCTAAACCAGGTCTAAACCAGGACTAAACCAGGTCTAAACCAGGACTAAACCAGGTCTAAACCGGGTCAAAACCAGGACTAAACCAGGTCTAAACCAGGACTAAACCAGGTCTAAACCGGGTCAAAACCAGGACTAAACCGGGTCTAAACCGGGTCTAAACCAGGACTAAACCAGGTCTAAACCAGGACTAAACCGGGTCTAAACCAGGACTAAACCAGGACTAAACCAGGACTAAACCAGGACTAAACCGGGTCTAAACCAGGACTAAACCAGGACTAAACCAGGACTAAACTGGGTCTAAACCAGGACTAAACCAGGTCTAAACCAGGACTAAACCAGGTCTAAACCAGGTCTAAACCAGGACTAAACCAGGACTAAACCAGGTCTAAACCGGGTCAAAACCAGGTCTAAACCAGGACTAAACCGGGTCTAAACCAGGTCTAAACCAGGACTAAACCAGGTCTAAACCAGGACTAAACCAGGTCTAAACCGGGTCAAAAGTGGGTCTAAACTAGGACTAGACCAGGACTAACCCAGGTCTAAACCAGGACTAAACCGGGTCTAAACCAGGTCTAAACCAGGACTAAACCAGGTCTAAACCAGGACTAAACCAGGTCTAAACCGGGTCAAAACCAGGACTAAACCAGGTCTAAACCAGGACTAAACCAGGTCTAAACCGGGTCAAAACCAGGACTAAACCGGGTCTAAACCGGGTCTAAACCAGGACTAAACCAGGTCTAAACCAGGACTAAACCGGGTCTAAACCAGGACTAAACCAGGTCTAAACCAGGACTAAACCAGGACTAAACCAGGACTAAACCAGGACTAAACCGGGTCTAAACCAGGACTAAACCAGGACTAAACCAGGACTAAACTGGGTCTAAACCAGGACTAAACCAGGTCTAAACCAGGACTAAACCAGGTCTAAACCAGGACTAAACCAGGTCTAAACCAGGACTAAACCAGGTCTAAACCAGGACTAAACCAGGTCTAAACCTTGTGATGTCACGTGGTAATACAGAGTGGCTCAGTGGGTCTACTGAATGTCGGTAGAGGATCAATCAGAGTCCGTTTTTCCCGACATCCGTTGTAAATGTGTTCCACTGGAACAGTTGGGGAGAAAGTTTAATATTTATTTTGTTCGTTTATGAATCTCCGTTTGTAAGAACGACATGTGGGACGAGCGACGGAAACTCACTCGGGCGACATCGGAATCTCAGACCCCGTTTCCACGTACACTGGTATTTTTAAAAACTAGGGCTGGGAATATTAACGCGTTAATCGCGATCAGAGTTTGCCAGCATTTTCCGCAATTCTACCATCCATATGCAGCTCATTTGGTTGTATTAATTAAACTCATTGTCGGTTAAACGCGCTATTTTGAGTTTGCTAGTATTTTGTTCCTTCTACGCATCCGTAGGCAGCTCGAGCGGGCTTCAATCATTTATTTACAGTTTCTCAAAGTAAGCACTATTACTGGTTCATTGTTACTTTTTCCTTTCTCTGCACTTTTTTGAAATAAAAAAAATGGTGAGAAATACTTTGCATTGTGAGTTTAACTTTAGATTCGAACGGTCTTACTGCAAGATATCAATTTTAAACATGCAAAATAAATCACGATTAATCGCGATTAACTATGAAATTTCTGAGATTAGTTGCGATCAAGAAAATTAATCGTTTGACAGCCCTATTAAAAACCGAGACATTTGTTTGTACTAGTGCTGTCCGGTGATTTAAAAAAAATAATCTAATTAATTACATGATTTGTAATTAATTAATCTAATTAATCGCATTTTAAGAGTGAGAGAGAGAAAGAGACTGTGAGTGAGCGAACGAACAAACCAACTTTGCGATGGAGTTTGTCAGTTTTTCTGTTTGCGTTGCTTATTTACTCGTTTACCAAATTCTGCGAGCGTGGTTTGTTGGTTTGGTGGTTTGTTGGTTTGGTGAAGTTCGCTCTCGCTCGCTCTATCACCGATAACGATGGAACTTGTCCGGACGTGTTTATCGTTCAATTGATCCGTCAGGCTGGAGGAAAAAAAAGCTCCAAATCACGGCGTTCTTGTCGATCTTCTCGTTCAAAGGCCCTGGCAGCGATTCGCTCGCCGCACGCCAGATTTAAAATGCGCATTGAATTGCCGCTCATAATTAACTGCGTTCATTTTTATAACGCGTTAATTTGATTTAATATTTTAGACTTTACTGATCTCACGCACAGGAGAAATTCACTTGTGCATTTCCTTTCAGGATGCAGTGGGCAGCCCATCTTTCCATCTTTGCAGTGGAATTAATTAATCTAATTAAAGCGTTAAACTGACAGCCCTAGTTTGCACACATCTCCTCGACTATCTTAGCGAGTCAACGGTTCTTCTGATCCTCAGCATTTCATTTCATTGTTGACCTTGTGTTGATCCTGAATATGACAAATAAACAATCTTCAATCTTGAATCTTTTACACGCAAATGGCGAATTTGCCTCTGAAAACGAACCTTTCTAAAAACTCCAGCTAGAGTGGAGGAGTTTTAGGAGCTGACGCACCAAAACTGTGATTCTGATTCCTTCGTTTTCAGAGGCGAATTCGCCGTTTGTGTGTAAAAGATGAGTACAAACGAAGGGAAATGTCTCAGTTTTTAAAAATCCCAGTGCACATGGAGACGGGGCCTTATTTTGGAAAACAGAGGGAGAGAAATATTCGTTTCTCAACATACCCGATGACGTGTAAACGTAGCCTCAAAAAACTCAACCCTCTGAACCCTGAGGTAGGGAACATCTTAGACTACGTTCACCCTGCAGGGCTTAATGCTCAATTCCGATTTTTTTGTGAAATCTGATTCTTTTGCAAGGTCGTTCACATTTCCAATTAAATGCGACTTGTATGTGATCTCCAGTGTGAACTTTAAACGCCCCAAAAGTGTCCCGCATGAGCCTTGGAGGACACGACGAGGTCATGTGCAGCGAGTGTTTACGGAAGTCGCCTAAAGTTGGTGTCGTACCGGAGCCAGAACATGTACAGCTTATTTGTTTTAAGGAGGAGACGGAGAAGGAGAAGGACGAGGTTTTTGGCCACGGCGTTTTGTGGGGCAGCGGCAGCAACGTCCGTAGAAATGAACGTGTTGGTGCGGAGTCGCAGACAAGAGTGGTGGGATTGCTACGTGCTTCGCCGCTTCACTGACACGGAGTTCATATACTATTTTCACATGACGAGAAGAACGTTTGTGTACATTTGTGAGCGCCGACTTGTACCACTCTCGCTGGAGGAAACACGCCCAGGTCGGATGAACGCGACCTGGCCGTTCAGACTGAAGTCACATGTCAAAAGATCGGATATGTATCGGTTTTAGGAGCACATATCCAAGTGGCCTGGGTCGCATTTGAAAAAAATCTGATCTGTGTCGTTCAGACTGTCATTAGAAGATCAGATACAGGTCGTATAGAGGCGAAAAAATCTGATTTGGGTCACTTCAGGCTGTAGTGTGAACATTCTCTGTCTCAGTTATGACAGTTTGACTCTTACATGTTCAGAAAAAAAAAAAGAAAGAAAGTCTAAATGTCACTACAAAGTTTCTCGAAGACACTTTCTCTACGCAGACACGACTGAACACATCAAAATCAGACCCTCCAGGATTCGCGATGTTGCGATTTGCAACTTCAACACAACTTCAGCCAATCCCCGTGAATTCAGGGCGGTGTTGCAATTTTGACCAATCACCGCAACTTTGCCGCAATTTTTACTTTTTTAAAACAATTTTGACCAATCATCGGCGACGTATTGAACGCCGACCAACTTCCTTCTGCTTTACTTCCGTGTGACGAAACGAAACTGTGGCCGTGTCCCAGTTCCCAGAGCGCACAGCTCGGAGCGCGGCCCGAAGGGGGCTCAGACTGCAGTCAAGGAGGTGCACACTTGCTCAGCCCCGACTGCAGTCCGCGGACCGCTTAACGACTGCGGTCTTCGGACCGCGTGTTAACTGCGCATGGGACAAAAAAGAAGTGGGACAGCAGTCGTCGCGCCGGTGTTCTGTCGAAATGTGTGACGCACATGCCCTTCAAACCACACTCCGAACTGTGCACTCTGGGAATTGGGACACGGCTTCTAATGGCAAAGAAACATGTCTGCTGCGCCATTTGCCCACAAAAATAACAGCAAAAGACCGAAACAGTTCCCCTCCTAGTAGTAATTTATTTTCGATGTTGGTAAGGTTGTTTTAGGACCATATCTGTGATCTCTGTGTCTTTGTATTATTCTTTGTCAGTAATAACTCAGTATTCAAAATATTACTCAATTTTAATTACAAAAAGGGAAAATCGCAACTATTTATCGCAACTTTCACTTCCTCCCGCAACAAAATCGCAACAAAAACCTTAAAAGCACCGCAACTTTCATTGCAACTTTTTGGAAAAGCTCCCGCAAATTCAGGCATTTTAGCCCGAAACAATCACAAAAAATGCCCGCGAAATCCTGGAGAGTCTGCAAAATGACAAAAAGACAATTCTCCCCGTTTACCGTTTGCGCCAACATTTCTGCTGTGCCGTAAATCCAACCGACTCGTCTGCACCGAACCAGTCCGAGTTTGTGTTTCAGAACTCGGGAATTTGAAAGGCCGTTCCATTGGACTTTCTCGAGGTGGAGGTCGGTTTTCCCCGAGTCCCGAGCACAAGAGAAAGCGACATAAATGAAACAAAACAACTCCAGGTGTTTGTGGCGAGGAAACGACATTAGGACACAGAGATTGGTGCGGTACGGGCGATTTAAACACGTCTTGGTGTATTTACCTCGAGGGCCAGCGCTGTTTTGTCGTAGGCGTTGGGGACCCTCTTCTGGATGGCGCGGGCGTACACGGGGCCGTTCTGGAGGTTTGGCAGCTGTGCGTTGGCGACGGGCTGAGCGTACAGTCCCAGGGTCCCCAGCGGCGGCGCGTTCAGGGGGCTCCCGTCCGGCTGCTGCCCCCCGGAGGAGAATGGCGAGGTGGGCGAGGCCGGGCGGTACGTCTCCACGTACGGCGCGGGGATCATGCCGGCGCGCCCGTCCTGGTTGGCGGCGTTCCACCACTGCTCCTCGGGCTTCTCCAGGACGCGCAGGATGTCCCCGCGGAGGAAGGGAAGGTCTTCGGCGTCGTTCCCGGGGAAGTCGAAGAGAGCACGGACGTACTGAGGCGGCTCGTGGCTCTGTGGGGGGGATGCAGCGGGCGCGGCGGGTGTGACGGGTGCAGCAGGTGCGGCGTCGGGATGGATAGAGCCCGGGCACCTGCTCATGGGCTCGATCAGAGTGGTGCTGTCCAGGTAGTGGATCTTGTAGAACTCCAGCAGAGCGGGGAGGGCCTCAAACTCCTGATCGCCGATTCTGAACCAGGGAGCGGAAAGACCTGAGGACGCCACAGGAACGGACTTTACGAACAGGAAGACCACGCAGGTGAAACGTGAGGTAGGACTGGAGACACACCTTGATACAGTGCACTTTCGATTCCATACATTTTAAATCAATTCCATACGGTTCAAGAAAAAATAAAGTCTAAATCATGACTGTGATGCTAAACGTCTTTGTTAAACCTCGTCTGGTGCAAAGTTCAAATGAAACACAAATGTCAAATGTGGGTTTCCTTCCCTCTAAAACACCAACAAAACTGTAAACAAAACAAAATAATTTAGTAAAATACACCAAGATAAAAGAAGAAATTCAATTTGTCATCTGGACAAAGTCGAAAACGTTTCGCCGCTCATCCGAGAGGCTTCGTCAGTTCTGGTTAGAGTGCTGGTAAGACACTTGCTTATATCTCGCTGCAGGGAGGAGCTAACTAGCTAACTACTTTCCGAAACTATCTCGCCTATTGGTTTCTGTCTTTTGGCTAGGTCAGGGCCAGAGGTGTGGAAAACAGTCGTGTAGGGATGAATAGGGATGCTAAACTAGACGCCAGAGAAACAAAAGACTGAAACCAATAGGCGAGATAGTTTCAGAAAGCAGTTAGCTCCTCCCTGCAGCGAGATATAAGCAAGTGTTTAACCAGCACTCTAACCAGCACTCTAACCAGAACTGACGAAGCCTCTTGGATGAGCGGCGAAACGTTTTCGACCAAACAAACTTTGTCCAGTTGACAAATTGAATTTCTTTTTTTATCATGGATTCTACCTGGACGACTGAGGGACTCTTCACGTAAAATACACCAAAAAAATACTCTTGCTGATTTATTGATCCAGCAGCCCATGATATCGACACTATCATCACATTAAACGATACGATATATTGATGTTTTGATATTTTAGCACACCCTAGTGCGAGGACAGTCCCCTGTTCCTGCAGTGCGGCTCATGTTGGACTCAAGTGAATTCCACATCGATCTGCGACGGGTCTCACTGAAAACGAACGGAAAACCTGGAGTGTAATTACGTTTTAATCAAGACTGAGATTTTAAGTTTTCAGAAATATTCACTGATCCGCCGGAGTGTTTTTCATGGAGCGATCGTCAGCCGGTCGCACGTCTGTAAAAGCGTGGGTGGGAGCTTCTCATCTCTGATGGAACTGTTCGGAATTCTGTTCCGGCTGTGCCACCCGGAGCCTCAGACGAACAGGATCAGATCTGAGCAGACAGAACTCAGTTAAAGCAGGAGCCGGTTTCCCCGAGATGAGCTGGAGCCTCAGGTCTGAACACGCCCAGAGAGAGAGAGTGTGTGTGTGCATTTGTTTTTTCCATGTTGGAGAATGTGCGGTTGTTTCTCTCTCAGTTGTGTGGTTGTATTCAAAGTTCAAAGTCATCTTTATTGTCAAAAACCATATGTACAGGTCACACACACACAGGATTTGAAATTGCAGCGCCCCCTAGGCCCACAGTGAACATAAAACATGTGATAAACAAGACAATAAACACCACGACTAAAACATCACATATACCCACATTTTGTGTGTGTGTATCTGTGTGTATGTTTTTTCAATGTTTTTCAATGTTTCTCTGTTGGGATCCGGTTCGTGTTTTCCTGTGATCCGGTGCAGGTGTTTTCGTGGGACCCGCTGCCATGTTTTCCTGTGATCCGCTGCCGTGTTTTCCTGTGATTTACTGCCGTGTTTTCCTGTGATCCGGTTCCATGTTTTCCTGTGATCCGCTGCCGTGTTTTCCTGTGATCCGGTTCCATGTTTTCCTGTGATCCACTGCCATGTTTTCCTCTGATCCGGTGCTGTGTTTTCCTGTGATCCGGTGCAGTGTTTTCCTGTGATCCGGTGCCGTGTTTTCCTGTGATCCGGTTCCGTGTTTTCCTGTGATCCGGTTCCGTGTTTTCCCAGGATCCAGTTCTGTGTTTCCTGTGATTCTGTGCCGTGTTTTACTGTGATCCGGTTCCGTGTTTTCTTGTGATCCGGTGCCGTGTTTTCCTGTGATCCAGTTCCGTGTTTTCCTGTGATCCGGTGCTGTGTTTTCCTGTGATCCGGTTCCCTGTTTTCCCAGGATCCAGTTCTGTGTTTCCTGTGATTCTGTGCCGTGTTTTACTGTGATCCGGTTCCGTGTTTTCCTGTGATCCGGTGCCGTGTTTTCCTGTGATCCGGTTCCGTGTTTTCCTGTGATCCGGTGCCGTGTTTTCCTGTGATCCGGTTCCGTGTTTTACTGTGATCCGGTTCCGTGTTTTCCTGTGATCCGGTGCCGTGTTTTCCTGTGATACGGTGCCGTGTTTTCCTGTGATCCGGTTCCGTGTTTTACTGTGATCCAGTACTGTGTTTCCTGTGATCCGGTTCCGTGTTTTCCTGTGATACGGTGCCGTGTTTTACTGTGATACGGTGCCATGTTTTCCTGTGATCCGGTTCCGTGTTTTACTGTGATCCGGTGCCGTGTTTTCCTGTGATACGGTGCCGTGTTTTACTGTGATACGGTGCCGTGTTTTCCTGTGATACGGTGCCGTGTTTTCCTGTGATCCGGTTCCGTGTTTTCCTGTGATCCGGTGCCGTGTTTTCCTGTGATCCGGTGCCGTGTTTTCCTGTGATCCGGTGCCGTGTTTTCCTGTGATACGGTGCCGTGTTTTCCTGTGATCCGGTGCCGTGTTTTCCTGTGATCCGGTGCCGTGTTTTCCTGTGATACGGTGCCGTGTTTTCCAGGTCACCCCGGGCCCCTCCCCGTTCAGATGGGAGTGATTGACAGGTGGACCAGCCAATCAGGGTCAAACGTCACAAACTGAAAAACGTGGGGGATTTTTTTGTGCAGAAACACCGACGCACGAAACTATTGATCTGAGGAGATGAATCTGATTTTATTAGTGATCGGCGGTGACCAACAGGAGTGTGCAAAAATATCAAACTATCGATATATCGTATTGTTTAACGTGATGATACAGTATCAATATCGCTAACAGCATCACAGCCACGATTCTGACTTTATTTTTATTGATCCGTATCAAATCGATTTGAAATATATCGTACCAAATGGAAGCGCGCTGTATCGAGCGTAAAGTCGTGTTCTGTTTCCTCGTCACAAACACCTGAAGTTTTTTTGTTTCATTCACACGTTTCACACACAGAAAACACTCTGTTCCACCTTGTGATGTCATCATGTGGTGAAACAGGAAGTGCTCCACTGTGTTTTTAAACTCCACACACCTTCACTAGAATCATGTGGATCATTTCAGTCCTGGAGTCGCCGATCTCGACTGAACTAAAGTCTGAATAGTCCTGGTTTAGTCCTGGTTTAGTCCTGGTTTAGTCCTGGTTTAGACCTGGTTTAGACCTGGTTTAGTCCTGGTTTAGTCCTGGTTTAGTCCTGGTTTAGTCCTGGTTTAGTCCTGATTTAGTCCTGGTTTAGACCTGGTTCAGACCTGGTTTAGTCCTAGTTTAGTCCTAGTTTAATCCTGGTTTAGACCTGGTTTAGACCTGGTTTAGTCCTGGTTCAGACCCGGTTTAGTCCTGGTTTTGTCCTGGTTTAGTCCTAGTTTAGTCCTAGTTTAGTCCTAGTTTAGTCCTGATTTAGTCCTGGTTTAGTCCTAGTTTAATCCTGGTTTAGTCCTGGTTTAGACCTGGTTTTGTCCTGGTTTAGTCCTAGTTTAGTCCTAGTTTAGTCCTAGTTTAGTCCTAGTTTAGTCCTAGTTTAGTCCTGGTTTAGACCTGGTTTAGTCCTGGTTCAGACCCGGTTTAGTCCTGGTTCAGACCTGGTTTAGTCCTGGTTTTGTCCTGGTTTTGTCCTGGTTTAGTCCTGGTTTAGTCCTGGTTTAGTCCTGGTTTAGACCCGGTTTAGTCCTGGTTTAGTCCTAGTTTAGTCCTGGTTTAGTCCTGGTTTTGTCCTAGTTTAGTCCTGATTTAGTCCTGGTTTAGTCCTGGTTTAGTCCTAGTTTAATCCTGGTTTAGACCTGGTTTAGACCTGGTTTAGTCCTGGTTCAGACCCGGTTTAGTCCTGGTTCAGACCCAGTTTAGTCCTGGTTTAGTCCTGGTTTAATCCTGGTTTAGACCCGGTTTAGTCCTGGTTTTGTCCTAGTTTTGTCCTAGTTTAGTCCTGGTTTAGTCCTAGTTTAGTCCTGGTTTAGTCCTGGTCTAGTCCTGGTTTAGTCCTTGTTTAGTCCTGGTTTAGACCTGGTTTAGTCCTGGTTTAGTCCTGGTTTAGTCCTGGTTTAGTCCTGGTTTAGTCCTGGTTCAGACCTAGTTTTGTCCTGGTTTAGTCCTGGTTTAGTCCTGGTTTAGTCCTAGTTTAGTCCTGGTTTAGTCCTGGTTTAATCCTGGTTTAGTCCTGGTTTAGTCCTGGTTTAGTCCTGGTTCAGACCCGGTTTAGTCCTGGTTTAGTCCTGGTTTAGTCCTAGTTTAGTCCTAGTTTAGTCCTGGTTTAGTCCTGGTTTAGTCCTGGTTTAGTCCTGGTTTAGTCCTAGTTTAGACCTGGTTCAGACCCGGTTTAGTCCTAGTTTAGTCCTGGTTTAGTCCTGGTTTAGTCCTGGTTTAGTCCTGGTTTAGTCCTAGTTTAATCCTGGTTTAGTCCTGGTTTAGACCCAGTTTAGTCCTGGTTTTGTCCTAGTTTAGTCCTGGTTTAGTCCTGGTTTATTCTTAGTTTAGTCCTGGTTTAGACCTGGTTTAGTCCTGGTTCAGACCCGGTTTAGTCCTGGTTTAGTCCTGGTTCAGACCCGGTTTAGTCCTGGTTTAGTCCTAGTTTAATCCTGGTTTAGTCCTGGTTTAGACCTGGTTTAGTCCTGGTTCAGACCCGGTTTAGTCCTGGTTTAGTCCTGGTTTAGTCCTGGTTTAGTCCTGGTTCAGACCTGGTTTAGTCCTGGTTCAGACCCGGTTTAGTCCTGGTTTAGTCCTAGTTTAATCCTGGTTTAGTCCTGGTTTAGACCTGGTTTAGTCCTGGTTCAGACCCGGTTTTGTCCTGGTTTTGTCCTGGTTTAGTCCTGGTTTAGACCCGGTTTAGTCCTGGTTTTGTCCTAGTTTAGTCCTGGTTTAGTCCTAGTTTAGTCCTGGTTTAGTCCTGGTTTAGACCTGGTTCAGACCCGGTTTAGTCCTGGTTTAGGCCTGGTTTAGTCCTGGTTTAATCCTAGTTTTGTCCTGGTTTAGTCCTGGTTTAGACCTGGTTTAGTCCTGGTTCAGACCTGGTTTAGTCCTGGTTTAGTCCTAGTTTAGTCCTAGTTTAGTCCTGGTTTAGTCCTAGTTTAATCCTAGTTTAATCCTGGTTTAGTCCTGGTTTAGACCCAGTTTAGTCCCGGTTTTGTCCTAGTTTAGTCCTGGTTTAGTCCTGGTTTATTCTTAGTTTAGTCCTGGTCTAGTCCTGGTTTAGACCTGGTTTAGTCCTGGTTCAGACCCGGTTTAGTCCTGGTTTAGTCCTGGTTCAGACCCGGTTTAGTCCTGGTTTTGTCCTAGTTTAGTCCTGGTTTAGTCCTGGTTTAGTCCTAGTTTAATCCTGGTTTAGTCCTGGTTTAGACCTGGTTTAGACCTGGTTCAGACCCGGTTTAGTCCTGGTTTAGTCCTAGTTTAGTCCTGGTTTAGTCCTGGTTTAGTCCTGGTTTAGTCCTGATTTAGTCCTGGTTTAGTCCTACTTTAATCCTGGTTTAGTCCTGGTTTTGTCCTAGTTTAGTCCTGGTTTAGTCCTGATTTATTCCTAGTTTAGTCCTGGTTTAGTCCTGGTCTAGTCCTGGTTTAGTCCTGGTTTAGACCTGGTTTAGTCCTGGTTCAGTCCTGGTTCAGTCCTGGTTTAGACCTGGTTTAGTCCTGGTTTAGTCCTGGTTTAGTCCTGGTTTAGACCTGGTTTTGTCCTGGTTTTGTCCTGGTTTAGACCTGGTTTAGACCTGGTTTAGACCTGGTTTAGACCCAGTTTAGTCCTGGTTTAGTCCTGGTTTAGTCCTGGTTTAGACCTGGTTTAGACCCAGTTTAGTCCTGGTTTTGTCCTAGTTTAGACCTGGTTTAGTCCTGGTTTTGTCCTAGTTTAGACCTGGTTTAGACCCGGTTTAGTCCCGGTTTAGACCCGGTTTAGTCCTAGTTTAGACCCGGTTTAGTCCTGGTCTTGTCCCGGTTTAGACCCGGTTTAGTCCTGGTTTGGTCCTAGTTTTGTCCTGGTTTAGTCCTGGTTTAGTCCTGGTTTAGTCCTAGTTTAGACCTGGTTTAGTTCTGGTTTTGGATCATTTCAGTCCTGGAGTCGCTGATCTCGACTGAACTAAAGGGAAAAGTTCACTGTTCACTTGATGACATCACGAGGTGGAACAGAGCGTTTGGAGCTTTGGAGATGTTACAGACGAATAATAAAGAGTTCCTCAAACATGAGAATGAAACAAACACGACTCCAGGAGTTTGAGGAGGAACATCAGAACATCAGGACACGACTGAAGCTCACAGGAGTCAGTTTTGCCCTAAACCAGTGTCCTCACCTGTCCTCCTGTCCCCCTGTCAGTCCCCCTGTCCTCACCTGTCCCCTGTCCTCACCTGTCCCCCTGTCCTCACCTGTCCCCGTCAGTCCCCCTGTCCTCACCTGTCCCCCTGTCAGTCCCCCTGTCCTCACCTGTCCCCTGTCCTCACCTGTCCCCCTGTCCTCACCTGTCCCCCTGTCCTCACCTGTCCCCCTGTCCTCACCTGTCCCCTCCTGTCCTCACCTGTCCCCTCCTGTCCCCTCACCTGTCCCCTCCTGTCCCCTCACCTGTCCCCGGTCTGTCCCGGTTGTCTCTGTTGATGATGTAGTGGGACACTCTGGAGTTCTCGGACACGGACAGGACGTAGTCCCCGGGGCTGGTGATGGAGTCCCGGACCAGGAAGACTCCGTGCCGCTGTCCCTGGAGCAGAGACACGGTCTCCGGTCTGCTGAGGCGGCCCCAGTACCAGCGGCTCCGGTCCTCCGCGTCAAACGTCCCCGCCATGTCCCCGCGATGTCCCCGCGATGTCCCCGCGGCTCCACCCGCGGCTCCACCCGGACCGAAAACACACAAAACAAACGAAAAAACAACCGGGAGAGTTTGGAAAAGGTCCACGGGAGAGTCCACGGGAGAGTCCACGGGAGAGTCCACGGGAGAGTCCACGGGAGTCCAGGGAGTCTACGGGAGTCCACGGGAGCGGGACGGTCTCGGGTCCGGAGTGGGAAAGTTTCTCTCGGGGAAAACTCTGAAATGGCGGACGCTCCCCGGAAGTGACGTAGACACGGGAAAAGGGGAATTCTGAGGAATTAAAAAAACAGGACTAACTCAGGACTAAACCAGGACTAACTCAGGACTAAACCAGGACTAACTCTCAAACAGCGAGTCCTGAGTTAGTCCTGAGTTAGTTCTAAGTTAGTCCTGGTTTAGTTCTAAGTTAGTCCTGTCTGAGTTAGTCCTGGTTTAGTCCTGAGTTAGTCCTGGTTTAGTTCTAAGTTAGTCCTGAGTTAATTCTGGTTTAGTCCTAAGTTAGTCCTGGTTTAGTCTTGAGTTAGTCCTGGTTTAGTTCTAAGTTAGTCCTGAGTTAATCCTGGTTTAGTCCTGAGTTAGTCGTGGTTTAGTTCTAAGTTAGTCCTGGTTCAGTCCTAAGTTAGTCCTGGTTTAGTCCTGGTTTAGTCCTGGTTCAGTCCTGGTTTAGTCCTGGTTTAGTCCTGGTTCAGTCCTGGTTTAGTCCTGGTTTAGTCCTGGTTAAATAAACCAGAATGGAAAAATTACATCTTTAATGTGAACAAACACCTGGAGTTTTTTGTTTGTTTCACACAAACCTGCAGATTTAACACGAGTTCTTCTCTCAGACAGAAAACACTGCTCCACCTGGTGATGTCATCATGTGGTGATACAGGAAGTGCTCCACTGTGTTTTTAAACTCCACACACCTTCACTGCAGGGTCCTCAGAGCGATGACGAGCTCACATTACTGTTCAAATTTGATTTGATTTTTTTTTTTACCAAATCGCTGAAATTGACTTCAAGACATTAAAAGTCGTTCTTTTGTGTTCGTTTTGAAAAGAGTTTTATATTTTCATGTCCAGGTTTTTATACCACAGACAAAAGTTTATGATTTTGTCAATTTTTATCGTTTTTTTTACAAACAAATGTCACTGAATCTACGTGTGACATTTTGATACTTTAAACCAGGACTAAACCAGGACTAAACCAGGACTAAACCAGGACTAACTCAGGTGTTTGAAAAAGAAACCAGAACTTAATGTGAACTTAAAATTGATATTTTTTTAAGACGATTATTTGAGTGAGATTTGTTTGTTTTTTGTTTTCCTGTCGACTGTTTTTATTTACATAAAACTGGGGTTTAGTCCAAACACTCGTTATTGTTTGTTGCCTGTGATTTTTGCACTTTTGGCAATAAAAAAGGACTAACGTAGGACTAAACCAGGACCAACTCAGGACTAACTCTGGACTAAACCAAGACTGAACCAAGACTAACTCTGGACTAAACCAGGACTAACTCAGTACTAAACCAAGACTGAACCAGGACTAACTCTGGACTAAACCAGGACTAACTCAGTACTAAACCAAGACTAACTCAGGACTAACTCTGGACTAAACCAAGACTAACTCTGGACTAAACCAGGACTAACTCAGTACTAAACCAAGACTGAACCAGGACTAACTCTGGACTAAACCAGGACTAACTCAGTACTAAACCAAGACTGAACCAGGACTAACTCTGGACTAAACCAGGACTAACTCAGTACTAAACCAAGACTGAACCAGGACTAACTCAGGACTAAACCAAGACTGAACCAGGACTAACTCTGGACTAAACCAAGACTGAACCAGGACTAACTCAAGACTGAACCAGGACTAACTCAGTACTAAACCAAGACTGAACCAGGACTAACTCAAGACTGGCCCACGACTAAACCAAGACTGAACCAGGACTAACTCTGGACTAAACCAGGACTAACTCAGTACTAAACCAAGACTGAACCAGGACTAACTCAAGACTGAACCAGGACTAACTCTGGACTAAACCAAGACTAACTCAGTACTAAACCAAGACTGAACCAGGACTAACTCAAGACTGAACCAGGACTAACTCTGGACTAAACCAAGACTAACTCAGTACTAAACCAAGACTGAACCAGGACTAACTCAGGACTGGCCCACGACTAAACCAAGACTGAACCAGGACTAACTCAGGACTAGCTCAGGACTGAACCAGGTCTAAACCAGGACTTTTAGCCATGACGGGGGCCTAAACAGGGTAGGGGAGCTCACATTAACGTTCAGAAACCTGAGAAAGTGAAAATTTCATGTCATGGGACCTTAATAAAATGAGGTCGTCAATCATGTCACCAAAATCTAGCTAAGGCTTTAGGCCTTTGTGACACTTGTGGTACATTTCCACTGGCCTCTGAAGTTGTTATTTTGCCTGTGAAGGAGCCTTGAGCTGACCTGTTATTGTTCTGTTAAATGTTCTGTCTTGATTATGCGCACAATTGCTTTTAATAAATCAACTCTTTGATTCAAGACAACTTTCCAGTTTTAATCTCTTAGAATAGAAATTCCACAACAGCATCATGAAGAAAAAAAACATTTAAGTGGAAAATTGATCGTATAAAATCAGAGACAAACATCAGACGTTCCAACACTTCAAACGGTCGACCTTGGGAGTCCGCGGCAGGTCGACCTCGGCAGGGTTTGGGACGTCGTTCACGAGAAGGTTCTCCCGTAAACTCATTTAAGTTCATGACCTACGGAGTTTGATCGACGACCAAACAGCCAATAGAAAACGAGGCAGCCTCATTATCTATTGGCTGATGTTTATCTGGCCCCACCACGTCCACAGGTGGAGGGTTTTGGTCGTCTTAGTCGTTCTCGCTGACAATTTGAACCAAAAAAAAAAAAAAATCATCCAAAAACAACCTTGAAGCACTGGTGTAGTTGGTTAAGCACTTGCTCGTGAACCGGAAGGTAACGGGTTTGAGAACAGGTGCGAGAATAGTTTCATATTTGGGCGGATCGGTGGGAACGCACGAACGGCGACAAACGATCTACAGGGCGGCGCAGTGAGTGAAGTGGATTCTGCGGCGCTCATTTCTCCGCCGTGTGCGTCCGAACGTGTCTGACCAGAGAAGACTTCAGGATAAACCGAATATTACACTCCGAACAGCTGAAAGGTTTATCGTCTGCGTGACTCTTCATGTGCTTCACCAGAGAAGAGCTGAGGCCGAACTGCGCGTTACAGACCGAACAGCTGAACGGCGCCCCCTCCTGGTGACTCCTCATGTGCCTCTTCAGATTCGCGCTCGTGATGAACCGCGTATCGCACACCGAACAGCCGTACGGTTTCTCGCCTTCGTGCATTCTCCTGTGTGCGTCCAGGTTCGACTTGCGGGTGAATCTTTTCTCGCACACCGAACAGCTGTAAGGTTTTTCTTCGGCGTGAGTTTCTTTGTGACGTTTGAGATCGGAGGAGTCGGCGAAATCTTTCTTACAAACCGAACAGCTGTAGGACCGCTCGCCCGTGTGACTGCTCAGGTGTCTTTTCAGATGAGCGTTGGAGATGAAGCGTTTGCCGCAGACCGCGCAGCTGAAAGGTTTGTCTCCGATGTGCGTTCTGACGTGTTCGTAAAGGTCGGTCTTTTGGGTGAACGTTTTCTCACAGAACGAACAGCTGAAAGCCCGGACGTGTGCGTGACTCCTCATGTGCCGCTTCAGGTTGTAGCTCTGCGTAAAACGTGTATCACAGACTGAACAGCTGTAAGGCTTTTCCCCTGTGTGTGTCCTCATATGCACCTTGAGGATCATCTTGTGGGCGAAAGAGTTCTTACAGACTGAACAGCTGTAAGGTTTCTCTCCTGTGTGGGTTCTTTTGTGATACACGAGACCAGAGGGATGTGAGAAACGTTTCTTACACATTGAGCAGCTGTAAGGTTTGTCTCCTGTGTGCGTCTTCAAGTGCACCACCAGATTATTCTTCTGGCTGAACGTCTTCGTACAGACAGAGCAGCTGAAAGGTCTGTCCCCGGTGTGTGTCCTCTCGTGGACGTACAGGCTGGTCTTGTGGGAAAATGTTCTCCTACAGACTGAACAGCTGTAAGGTTTTTTCACACTTGCACGAACTCTAACATGTCGCAGTAAATCATGTGTCTGAAGTTTGCTCCTCTCGGCTCCTTCAGCTGTTCCTGAGACGTGTCCACGGTCCACGGCGGCTCTGGTCTCCGGGTCGGACCGGTGTTTGGGCGACAGACTTGGGTTTGGGGCGGTGCTGCTTCGGGCTCTGGTCTGGACCCGTTTGAAGCATCCGCCGGCCTCGGGCTCTGTCTGCGACGCCGAACGGCTGAAAGGAGCTCTCCAGTCTTCATCGTCGTCAGAGGAGTGGTCCGTGTCTCCCTCCGCCTCCGAGTGGACACAAAGCTCTGGCGACTCTTCTGTCTTCACATAAACCGACTCAGGGACACACCTGAAGACAACAAACGCACAACAAACTCAACAAACGCACAACAAACTCAACAAACGCACGACAAACTCAACAAACGCACGACAAACTCAACAAACGCACGACAAACTCAACAAACGCACGACAAACTCAACAAACACTCGACAAACTCCACTAAACAAACACAGATCATTGCCGGTGCTTCTCACAGTTGCAGCTGATCTTCCTCCTCTTTGACGCTCGGTTCTTCGGGTTCCTCTTTGATCTGGAGACTCTCTGGGGGTTCCTGGTTCGGCTCAGGACTCCCTCGGGGGATCTGGACACCTGCAGGGACACGGGGGGACAAACGGGTCAACAGAACGGCCAACGCCCCCCAAAAACGTTCGCCCCATTTTCACAGGACGTTTAATCTGGACTAAAGATGTTCTAACGGCAACTACAGAGTTCATCATGAGACGACCTTCGATTCAATCTACGATTATGGATTTTATAGTTCGAGGGCTGCAGCTTTTGCAGCCTTCGGAGTCGCCGGAAAAGCGGCGGAGACAGCAGCCCTCGAATTGGGACACGACTTCCACTTCCACCGCTTCAGGCCACTGCAAAACACTTCCCCATGTTTTGTACGCACTCACCAGGATTACGCTCAATGAAAAATTCATATTAAAAAAAACACCGGTATTCGGTATGAACCAGTATACCGCCCAGCCCTACTCTGTCCATTTATGTCCACTTGTGTCCACTTGTGTCCACTTGTGTCCACTTGTGTCCACTCCTACAGTCTCTGGTTCTAATATTTGAGACTAAATGAGTAAAATGTTCCTCACCGACTGAACGGCTGAAAGGAGCTCTCCAGTCTTCATCGTCGTCAGAGGAGTGGTCCGTGTCTCCCTCTGTCTCCGAGTGGACACGAAGCTCTGACGACTCTTCTGTCTTCACATAAACCGACTCAGGGACACACCTGAAGACAAACGCACGACAAACTCAACAAACGCTCGACAAACTCAACAAACGCACGACAAACGCACGACAAACTCCACTAAACAAACACAGATCATTGCCGGTGCTTCTCACAGTTGTAGCTGCTCTTCCTCCTCTTTGACGCTGGGTTCTCCAGGTTCTCCGGGTTCTCCGGGTTCTCCGGGTTCTCCAGGTTCTCCAGGTTCTCCGGGTTCCTCTTTCATCTGGAGACTCTCTGGGGTTTCCTGGTTTCCTAAACACAAAAGTGAGTTTTAAGTCGTGTTCTCGTGCTCTCCTCAAAAACACAGCTGGAGTTGTGCTGCATCACCCCGTGACATCACGAGGTGGAGCAGAGGGTTTGTGTGTGAAACACAAGTGAACACACGAGGACAGAAAAGACTCTCAGGCCGTCTCCTCCTCCTCACACACCGGGCCCAGACTCCGGTGTCTCCTCCGGTTTGAGTCGCCAACGTCCCTTGAAAAACGGAATCGTCGAGTTCAGAAACAAAAGTACACGTCCCGTATTGAGCTGAAAAGAGACGCACTTTGTCCCGTTTTACCGTGAGTCAAAAACAGTGTCTAAAACAGGGTGATCAATACGCCGATCGGGATCTACCGGTCGATCGTGTCGAGGACTCCGACACCGGTCTTGGTCTCGACATGAGTGCGATCATATTTCATTACGGCTGCTGTGGTTAGCAATAAACTTTTACCGGTGTGCTCCTCACTGCAGCCTGTGCTCCTCACTGCGGCCTGTGCTTCTCACTGCAGCCTGTGCTTCTCACTGCAGCCTGTGCTTCTCACTGCGGCCTGTGCTCCTCACTGCAGCCTGTGCTTCTCACTGCAGCCTGTGCTCCTCACTGCAGCCTGTGCTCCTCACTGCGGCCTGTGCTCCTCACTGCAGCCTGTGCTCCTCACTGCGGCCTGTGCTCCTCACTGCGGCCTGTGCTTCTCACTGCGGCCTGTGCTTCTCACTGCGGCCTGTGCTCCTCACTGCAGCCTGTGCTCCTCACTGCAGCCTGTGCTCCTCACTGCGGCTTGTGCTTCTCACTGCGGCCTGTGCTTCTCACTGCGGCCTGTGCTTCTCACTGCGGCCTGTGCTCCTCACTGCGGCCTGTGCTCCTCACTGCGGCCTGTGCTCCTCACTGCGGCCTGTGCTTCTCACTGCGGCCTGTGCTTCTCACTGCGGCCTGTGCTCCTCACTGCAGCCTGTGCTCCTCACTGCAGCCTGTGCTCCTCACTGCAGCCTGTGCTTCACACTGCGGCCTGTGCTTCACACTGCAGCCTGTGCTTCTCACTGCAGCCTGTGCTTCTCACTGCAGCCTGTGCTCCTCACTGCAGCCTGTGCTTCTCACTGCAGCCTGTGCTTCTCACTGCAGCCTGTGCTTCACACTGCGGCCTGTGCTTCACACTGCAGCCTGTGCTTCTCACTGCAGCCTGTGCTTCACACTGCAGCCTGTGCTTCTCACTGCAGCCTGTGCTCCTCACTGCAGCCTGTGCGCTCGTCGGGAGCCGCAGACACCGCACGTCACCACAGGCGCCGCCAGCGTGCATCACAGAGCAGGTTAAAGTTTAGAAAACATCCTCCCTGTGAGTGCAGCGCGCCGACTCCAGCCCTGAGCCTCTGGAAGGTTCTAGAAGGGTCTAGAAGGGTCTAGAAGGGTCTAGAAGGGTCTAGAAGGGTCTAGAAGGTTCCTTCGGACGCGGCACGGAACAAAAAATAAAGAGTCTTGAATCCAAAGTTTGTCTTTTCCATCTTTACTAAAGTGACAGTCGTACAGAACCAAAGAGGAACAACAAAAGGAAACAAGAGGAATTTCTCGAGCTTGTATCTTCCCCACACGACGTCCCCAAGTGACGTCCCGACATCCTACGTGACGCTCCAAAGTGTGTGTAGCTTCTGTAGCTCGAGGCTTCCTCTCTCTGCCTCGCTGTCCATCCTGCACCTTCATTTAGCTCAAATTAAATCAAAGATTAAAGATCAAAGATTAAAGGAACAAGATCCAAAAAATCAAAGTGCAACATATGAACGTAAATATGAACTTTAACTAACACAGAAAATGGCTCTAACACTCCCTGTGAGTGCGCCTCACGTCAGCGCCGCTCCTTTTCACGCTCCTCCTGCTCACAGCCGCACAGGCTCCTCATCAATACCTCTGATCAGAAGAGCGAGGACGAAACGCCAAGCAAAAACTCATCTAAATGTATGTTTGCCTAATAAAAGTGTTTGGTAAATGTGCAAAACCAGAAGAGAACGTGACTCCAGGAGGAAGGTGAAAAACACAAGGCTCCTCAAACTGTGGCTCAGGGGCCAAAAACGGGGCGCAGAGTGTTTAAGTGCGCGACACTTTGACTTATTTTAAGATTAAAATGAACATTTCCACATCCGAGTCCGGACTCCGCATCCCGAGTCCGGACTCCGCATCCCGAGTCCGGACTCCGCATCCCGAGTCCGGACTCCGCATCCCGAGTCCGGACTCCGCATCCCGAGTCCGGACTCCGCATCCCGAGTCCGGACTCCGCATCCCGAGTCCGGACTCCACATCCCGAGTCCGGACTCGGGATGTGGAGTCCGGACTCCGCATCCCGTGTCCGGACTCCGCATCCCGAGTCCGGACTCCGCATCCCGAGTCCGGACTCCGCATCCCGAGTCCGGCCTCCGCATCCCGAGTCCGGACTCCACATCCCGAGTCCGGACTCGGGATGTGGAGTCCGGACTCCGCATCCCGAGTCCGGACTCCGCATCCCGAGCTGATTCCATCCAGGGAAAGTCACATTCTGGGAGCAGGAAGTGCACAGTGGGATCATCGAGAGGGAATTTTTCCTTTCAGCGTTTTTCATCCCTGTTTATATTTACAGTATTTATACAGTTTTAAAATAAGCAGGACAGATATTTATTTTATTCTGTTAATTTTGTTATTTCATATTAAAAATAAATTGCTGATAATTATTTATTTACCAGGACTAAACTAGGACTAAACCAGGACTAAACCAGGACTAAACCAGGACTAAACCAGGACTAAACCAGGTCTAAACCAGGACTAAACCAGGACTAAACCAGGACTAAACCAGGTCTAAACCAGGACTAAACCAGGACTAAACCAAGTCTGAACTAGGACTAAACCAGGACTAAACCAGGTCTAAACCTGGTCTGAACTAGGACTAAACCAGGACTAAACCAGGTCTAAACTAGGACTAAACCAGGCCTAAACCAGGTCTGAACTAGGACTAAACCAGGACTAAACCAGGACTAAACCAGGACTAAACCAGGTCTAAACCAGGACTAAACCAGGTCTAAACCAGGACTAAACCAGGTCTAAACCAGGACTAAACCAGGACTAAACCAGGACTAAACCAGGACTAAACCAGGACTAAACCAGGACTAAACCAAGTCTGAACTAGGACTAAACCAGGACTAAACCAGGACTAAACCAGGACTAAACCAGGACTAAACCTGGTCTGAACTAGGACTAAAACAGGACTAAACCAGGACTAAACCAGGTCTAAACTAGGACTAAACCAGGACTAAACCAGGTCTGAACTAGGACTAAACCAGGACTAAACCAGGTCTAAACTAGGACTAAACCAGGACTAAACCAGGTCTGAACTAGGACTAAACCAGGACTAAACCAGACTAAACCAGGTCTAAACCAGTTCTAAACCAGGTCTGAACCAGGACTAAACCAGGTCTAAACCAGGTCTAAACCAGGTCTAAACCAGGACTAAACCAGGTCTAAACCACGACTAAACCAGGACTAAACCAGACTAAACCAGGTCTAAACCAGGTCTAAACCAGGTCTAAACCAGGACTAAACCAGGTCTAAACCAGGTCTAAACCAGGACTAAACCAGGTCTAAACCACGACTAAACCAGGTCTAAACCAGGTCTAAACCAGGACTAAACCAGGACTAAACCAGGTCTAAACCAGGTCTGAACTAGGACTAAACCAGGACTAAACCAGGTCTAAACCAGGACTAAACCAGGTCTGAACCAGGACTAAAGCAGGACTAAACCAGGTCTGAACCAGGACTAAACCAGGTCTGAACCAGGACTAAACCAGGTCTGAACCAGGACTAAAGCAGGACTAAACCAGGTCTAAACCAGGACTAAACCAGGACTAAACCAGGTCTGAACCAGGTCTGAACCAGGTCTGAACTAGGACTAAACCAGGACTAAACCAGGTCTAAACCAGGACTAAACCAGGTCTGAACTAGGACTAAACCAGGACTAAACCAGGTCTAAACCAGGACTAAACCAGGACTGTACTAGGACCAAACCAGGTCTGAACCAGGACTAAACCAGGTCTGAACTAGGACTAAACCAGGACTAAACCAGGTCTAAACCAGGACTAAACCAGGACTAAACCAGGTCTAAACCAGGACTAAACCAGGACTAAACCAGGTCTAAACCAGGTCTAAACCAGGACTAAACCAGGACTAAACCAGGACTAAACCAGGTCTAAACCAGGACTAAACCAGGACTAAACCAGGACTAAACCAGGTCTAAACCAGGACTAAACCAGGACTAAACCAAGTCTGAACTAGGACTAAACCAGGACTAAACCAGGACTAAACCAGGTCTAAACCTGGTCTGAACTAGGACTAAACCAGGACTAAACCAGGTCTAAACTAGGACTAAACCAGGCCTAAACCAGGTCTGAACTAGGACTAAACCAGGACTAAACCAGGACTAAACCAGGTCTAAACCAGGACTAAACCAGGTCTAAACCAGGACTAAACCAGGTCTAAACCAGGACTAAACCAGGACTAAACCAGGACTAAACCAGGACTAAACCAGGACTAAACCAGGACTAAACCAAGTCTGAACTAGGACTAAACCAGGACTAAACCAGGACTAAACCAGGACTAAACCAGGACTAAACCTGGTCTGAACTAGGACTAAAACAGGACTAAACCAGGACTAAACCAGGTCTAAACTAGGACTAAACCAGGACTAAACCAGGTCTGAACTAGGACTAAACCAGGACTAAACCAGGTCTAAACTAGGACTAAACCAGGACTAAACCAGGTCTGAACTAGGACTAAACCAGGACTAAACCAGACTAAACCAGGTCTAAACCAGTTCTAAACCAGGTCTGAACCAGGTCTAAACCAGGACTAAACCAGGTCTAAACCACGACTAAACCAGACTAAACCAGGTCTAAACCAGGTCTAAACCAGGTCTAAACCAGGACTAAACCAGGTCTAAACCAGGTCTAAACCAGGACTAAACCAGGTCTAAACCACGACTAAACCAGGTCTAAACCAGGTCTAAACCAGGACTAAACCAGGACTAAACCAGGTCTAAACCAGGTCTGAACTAGGACTAAACCAGGACTAAACCAGGTCTAAACCAGGACTAAACCAGGTCTGAACCAGGACTAAAGCAGGACTAAACCAGGTCTGAACCAGGACTAAACCAGGTCTGAACCAGGACTAAACCAGGTCTGAACCAGGACTAAAGCAGGACTAAACCAGGTCTAAACCAGGACTAAACCAGGACTAAACCAGGTCTGAACCAGGTCTGAACCAGGTCTGAACTAGGACTAAACCAGGACTAAACCAGGTCTAAACCAGGACTAAACCAGGTCTGAACTAGGACTAAACCAGGACTAAACCAGGTCTAAACCAGGACTAAACCAGGACTGTACTAGGACCAAACCAGGTCTGAACCAGGACTAAACCAGGTCTGAACTAGGACTAAACCAGGACTAAACCAGGTCTAAACCAGGACTAAACCAGGACTAAACCAGGTCTAAACCAGGACTAAACCAGGACTAAACCAGGTCTAAACCAGGTCTAAACCAGGACTAAACCAGGACTAAACCAGGACTAAACCAGGTCTAAACCAGGACTAAACCAGGACTAAACCAGGACTAAACCAGGTCTAAACCAGGACTAAACCAGGACTAAACCAAGTCTGAACTAGGACTAAACCAGGACTAAACCAGGACTAAACCAGGTCTAAACCTGGTCTGAACTAGGACTAAAACAGGACTAAACCAGGACTAAACCAGGTCTAAACTAGGACTAAACCAGGACTAAACCAGGTCTGAACTAGGACTAAACCAGGACTAAACCAGGTCTAAACTAGGACTAAACCAGGACTAAACCAGGTCTGAACTAGGACTAAACCAGGACTAAACCAGACTAAACCAGGTCTAAACCAGTTCTAAACCAGGTCTGAACCAGGACTAAACCAGGTCTAAACCAGGTCTAAACCAGGTCTAAACCAGGACTAAACCAGGTCTAAACCACGACTAAACCAGGACTAAACCAGACTAAACCAGGTCTAAACCAGGTCTAAACCAGGTCTAAACCAGGACTAAACCAGGTCTAAACCAGGTCTAAACCAGGACTAAACCAGGACTAAACCAGGTCTAAACCAGGTCTGAACTAGGACTAAACCAGGACTAAACCAGGTCTAAACCAGGACTAAACCAGGTCTGAACCAGGACTAAAGCAGGACTAAACCAGGTCTGAACCAGGACTAAACCAGGTCTGAACCAGGACTAAACCAGGTCTGAACCAGGACTAAAGCAGGACTAAACCAGGTCTGAACCAGGACTAAACCAGGACTAAACCAGGTCTGAACCAGGTCTGAACCAGGTCTGAACTAGGACTAAACCAGGACTAAACCAGGTCTAAACCAGGACTAAACCAGGTCTGAACTAGGACTAAACCAGGACTAAACCAGGTCTAAACCAGGACTAAACCAGGACTGTACTAGGACCAAACCAGGTCTGAACCAGGACTAAACCAGGTCTGAACTAGGACTAAACCAGGTCTGAACCAGGACTAAAGCAGGACTAAACCAGGTCTGAACCAGGACTAAACCAGGACTAAACCAGGTCTAAATCAGGACTAAACCAGGTCTAAACCAGGTCTAAACCTGGTCTGAACTAGGACTAAAGCAGGACTAAACCAGGTCTGAACTAGGACTAAACCAGGACTAAACCAGGTCTAAACCTGGTCTGAACCAGGACTAAAGCAGGACTAAACCATGTCTGAACTAGGACTAAACCAGGACTAAACCAGGTCTAAACCAGGACTAAACCAGGTCTGAACTAGGACTAAACCAGGACTAAACCAGGTCTAAACCAGGACTAAACCAGGACTAAACCAGGTCTAAACCAGGTCTAAACCAGGACTAAACCAGGTCTAAACCAGGACTAAACCAGGACTAAACCAGGACTAAACCAGGTCTAAACCTGGTCTGAACCAGGACTAAAGCAGGACTAAACCATGTCTGAACTAGGACTAAAGCAGGACTAAACCAGGTCTGAACCAGGACTAAACCAGGTCTGAACCAGGTCTGAACCAGGTCTGAAGCAGGTCTGAACTAGGACTAAACCAGGACTAAACCAGGTCTAAACCAGGACTAAACCAGGTCTGAACTAGGACTAAACCAGGACTAAACCAGGTCTAAACCAGGACTGAACCAGGACTAAACCAGGACTGTACTAGGACCAAACCAGGTCTGAACCAGGACTAAACCAGGTCTGAACTAGGACTAAACCAGGTCTGAACTAGGACTAAACCAGGTCTGAACCAGGACTAAAGCAGGACTAAACCAGGTCTGAACCAGGACTAAACCAGGACTAAACCAGGTCTAAACCAGGACTAAACCAGGTCTAAACCAGGTCTAAACCTGGTCTGAACTAGGACTAAAGCAGGACTAAACCAGGTCTGAACTAGGACTAAACCAGGACTAAACCAGGTCTAAACCAGGACTAAACTAGGACTAAACCAGGTCTGAACCAGGACTAAACCAGGTCTGAACCAGGACTAAACCAGGACTAAACCAGAACTAAACCAGGTCTGAACTACGACTAAACCAGGTCTGAACCAGAACTAAACCAGGTCTGAACCAGAACTAAACCAGAACTAAACCAGAACTAAACCAGGTGTAAACCAGGACTAAACCAGGTCTAAACTAGGACTAAACCAGAACTAAACCAGGTCTAAACCAGGACTAAACCAGGACTAAACCAGGACTAAACCAGTTCTAAACCAGGTCTGAACCAGGACTAAACCAGGACTAAACCAGGACTAAACCAGGTCTGAACCAGGACTAAACCAGGACTAAACCAGGACTAAACCAGTTCTAAACCAGGTCTGAACCAGGACTAAATCAGGACTAAACCAGGTCTGAACTAGGACTAAACCAGGTCTAAACCAGGACTAAACCAGGTCTAAACCAGGTCTAAACCAGGTCTGAACTAGGACTAAAGCAGGACTAAACCAGGTCTAAACCAGGACTAAACCAGGACTAAACCAGGTCTAAACCAGGACTAAACCAGGTCTGAACCAGGACTAAACCAGGACTAAACCAGGACTAAACCAGGTCTAAACCAGGTCTGAACAAAAAATGGTTAAAAAGATTCACTGCACCACGAAGGGTGAAGACGATCGGCTGAAAGGAAAAACAGAGCCTGCCGTTCCCCCTCACATTCTTTTCACATTTATTGATCAGATGTTGTTTCCAGTCATTATTGATCAGATATTACTTACAGACACTGTGGCGTTCCTGCTTTACCACAGATAAAACCAGATCTATTCTTTGTTTCTGAAGTGGCTTTTTATCCAGGACATCCGCTTCCTCTTTCCCCAAAACACCAGCATGTCCCGGGATCCACACAAACACACACCTCCATCACAAACTATCGATTTGATTGATACAGGAAGCTCCGGGAGCGCGAGGCGGCGGAGCACTTTGTTTGACGGACCGTCCGGGCGCTTTCAGTGTAAGAGCCCAAAACTGAAACTTTTGATTTAGTTTTCCTAATGTCATTTTTATTCATATTTACTCAGTTTTATTCATATTTACCAGGACTAAGCCAGGACTTTTTATTCAGATTCATTCATATTTATTTTATTATTATTATTATTTTATTTTATTTATTTAACAGTTTGAATCGGGGTTTGTGTTTTTTGATCTTATTATATTTGATTATTTCTGAACAGTTTGCAGTTTGTGAAAAGTTGATGATGTTAAAACATTAAAAACAGAAAATGTTGGATGTTTTGTCTCTGTCACAGTTTTTGAGGCCCTCAGGAACAAACACCTTCATTTTTCACTCAGAAGTGTCTGGTCCAGTGACACAACATTAATCTGGACTCAATCACAAACCTCCTTTTTTATTGATCTGGAATCAATCGCCAATCAATGCTCTGAGCGACCTGCACTACAGCAGAGCCGCCACCAGAGGGCAGCGCCCCTGTGTTTATTATGGCCCTGGTTTAGACCTGGTCTAGTCCTGGTTCAGTCCTGGTTTAGTCCTGGTTTACACCTGGTTTAGTCCTGGTTCACTCCTGGTTTAGTCCTGGTTTAGTGCTGGTTCAGTCCTGGTTTAGTCCTGGTTTAGTCCTGGTTTAGTCCTGGTTCAGTCCTGATTTAGTCCTGGTTTAGTCCTGGTTTAGTCCTGGTTTAGACCTGGTTTAGTCCTGGTTCACTCCTGGTTTAGTCCTGGTTTAGTGCTGGTTCAGTCCTGGTTCAGTCCTGATTTAGTCCTGGTTCAGTCCTGGTTTAGTCCTGGTTTAGACCTGGTTTAGTCCTGGTTCACTCCTGGTTTAGTCCTGGTTTAGACCTGGTTTAGACCTGGTTTAGTCCTGGTTTAGTCCTGGTTCAGTCCTGGTTTAGTCCTGGTTTAGTCCTAGTTTAGTGCTGGTTCAGTCCTGGTTTAGTCCTGGTTTAGTTCTGGTTCAGTCCTGGTTCAGTCCTGGTTTAGTCCTGGTTTAGACCTGGTTTAGTCCTGGTTTAGTCCTGGTTCAGTCCTGGTTTAGTCCTGGTTTAGTCCTAGTTTAGTGCTGGTTCAGTCCTGGTTTAGTCCTGGTTTAGTCCTGGTTTAGTCCTGGTTCAGTCCTGGTTTAGTCCTGGTTTAGACCTGGTTTAGTCCTGGTTTAGTCCTGGTTCAGTCCTGGTTTAGTCCTGGTTTAGTGCTGGTTCAGTCCTGGTTTAGTCCTGGTTTAGTCCTGGTTTAGTTCTGGTTTAGTTCTGGTTCGGTCCTGGTTTAGTCCTGGTTTAGTCCTGGTTCAGTCCTGGTTCAGTCCTGGTTTAGTTCTGGTTTAGTCCTGGTTCAGTCCTGGTTTAGTCCTAGTTTAGTCCTGGTTCAGTCCTGGTTTAGTTCTGGTTCAGTCCTGGTTTAGTCCTGGTTCAGTCCTGGTTCAGTCCTGGTTTAGTCCTGGTTTAGTCCTAGTTTAGTCCTGGTTCAGTCCTGGTTTAGTCCTGGTTTAGTCCTAGTTTAGTCCTAGTTTAGTCCTGGTTTAGTCCTGGTTTAGTCCTGGTTCAGTCCTGGTTTAGTCCTGGTTTAGTCCTGGTTTAGTCCTGGTTTAGTCCTGGTTTAGTCCTGGTTTAGTCCTGGTTTAGTCCTGGTTCAGTCCTGGTTTAGTTCTGGTTCAGTCCTGGTTTAGTCCTGGTTTAGTCCTGATTCGGTCCTGGTTTAGTCCTGGTTTAGTCCTGGTTCAGTCCTGGTTTAGTTCTGGTTCGGTCCTGGTTTAGTCCTGGTTTAGTCCTGGTTTAGTCCTGGTTCGGTCCTGGTTTAGTCCTGGTTTAGTCCTGGTTTAGTTCTGGTTCAGTCCTGGTTTAGTCCTGGTTTAGTCCTGGTTTAGTCCTGGTTCGGTCCTGGTTTAGTCCTGGTTTAGTCCTGGTTTAGTCCTGGTTCGGTCCTAGTTTAGTCCTGGTTTAGTCCTGGTTCGGTCCTGGTTTAGTTCTGGTTCAGTCCTGGTTTAGTCCTGGTTTAGTCCTGGTTTAGTCCTGGTTCGGTCCTGGTTTAGTTCTGGTTCAGTCCTGGTTTAGTCCTGGTTTAGTCCTGGTTTAGTCCTGGTTTAGTCCTGGTTCGGTCCTGGTTTAGTCCTGGTTTAGTCCTGGTTTAGTCCTGGTTCGGTCCTGGTTTAGTCCTGGTTTAGTTCTGGTTCAGTCCTGGTTTAGTCCTGGTTTAGTCCTGGTTTAGTCCTGGTTTAGTCCTGGTTCAGACCTGGTTTAGTCCTGGTTCAGACCTGGTTTAGACCTGGTTTAGTCCTGGTTTAGTCCTGGTTTAGTCCTGGTTTAGTCCTGGTTTAGTCCTGGTTTAGTCCTGGTTTAGTCCTGGTTTAGTCCTGGTTCAGACATGGTTTAGACCTGGTTTAGTCCTGGTTTAGTCCTGGTTTAGTCCTGGTTCAGTCCTGGTTTAGTCCTGGTTTAGTCCTGGTTCAGACCTGGTTTAGTCCTGGTTTAGTCCTGGTTTAGTCCTGGTTTAGTCCTGGTTTAGTCCTGGTTCAGTCCTGGTTTAGTCCTGGTTTAGACCTGGTTTAGTCCTGGTTTAGTCCTGGTTCAGTCCTGGTTTAGTCCTGGTTTAGTCCTGGTTCAGACCTGGTTTAGTCCTGGTTTAGTCCTGGTTTAGTCCTGGTTTAGTCCTGGTTCAGACCTGGTTCAGACCTGGTTTAGTCCTGGTTTAGTCCTGGTTCAGACCTGGTTTAGTCCTGGTTTAGTCCTGGTTTAGTCCTGGTTCAGACCTGGTTTAATCCTGGTTTAGTCCTGGTTCAGTCCTGGTTCAGTCCTGGTTCGGTCCTGGTTCGGTCCTGGTTCAGTCCTGGTTTAGTCCTGGTTTAGTCCTGGCTTAGTCCTGGTTCAGACCTGGTTTAGTCCTGGTTCGGTCCTGGTTTAGTCCTGGTTTAGTCCTGGTTTAGTCCTGGTTCAGACATGGTTTAGACCTGGTTTAGTCCTGGTTTAGTCCTGGTTTAGTCCTGGTTCAGTCCTGGTTTAGTCCTGGTTTAGTCCTGGTTCAGACCTGGTTTAGTCCTGGTTTAGTCCTGGTTTAGTCCTGGTTTAGTCCTGGTTCAGTCCTGGTTTAGTCCTGGTTTAGACCTGGTTTAGTCCTGGTTTAGTCCTGGTTCAGTCCTGGTTTAGTCCTGGTTTAGTCCTGGTTCAGACCTGGTTTAGTCCTGGTTTAGTCCTGGTTTAGTCCTGGTTTAGTCCTGGTTCAGACCTGGTTCAGACCTGGTTTAGTCCTGGTTTAGTCCTGGTTCAGACCTGGTTTAGTCCTGGTTTAGTCCTGGTTTAGTCCTGGTTCAGACCTGGTTTAATCCTGGTTTAGTCCTGGTTCAGTCCTGGTTCAGTCCTGGTTCGGTCCTGGTTCGGTCCTGGTTCAGTCCTGGTTTAGTCCTGGTTTAGTCCTGGCTTAGTCCTGGTTCAGACCTGGTTTAGTCCTGGTTTAGTCCTGGTTCAGTCCTGGTTTAGTCCTGGTTTAGTCCTGGTTTAGTTCTGGTTCAGACCTGGCTTAGTCCTGGTTCAGACCTGGTTTAGTCCTGGTTTAGTCCTGGTTTAGTCCTGGTTTAGTCCTGGCTTAGTCCTGGTTCAGACCTGGTTTAGTCCTGGTTTAGTCCTGGTTTAGTCCTGGTTTAGTCCTGGTTTAGTCCTGGTTTAGTCCTGGTTCAGTCCTGGTTTAGTCCTGGTTTAGTCCTGGTTTAGTCCTGGTTTAGTCCTGGTTCAGACACACACAGGTTCTTTCAGTTCTTTTATTCATATTTTTTAACCCACATACGTCACACGTGTCATAAAACATCCACAGTGGAAGATCGAAAATGCTCCTCCACGTTTTTAAAGTCCATTCACTTTCACATTTTAACGAGGAACTTAACTTTCTGTAACTTTCTCAGGGTTTTTGTCTTCACTGTTCCGCAGTGTGGCATTAAGTGTATCGTTCCCACAGACTGTAGAAAGGAGCTCATCGAGGCTCACCAGTGTCATGGCAACAGAAGAACCAATCAGGAGAGAGGCTGCTGAAGGTCACGCCCCTTCAACAGGCGCTTAGCAACGCTGTCAATCAAATCTGTTGCTAAGGCTAGAGGGAGGGGCCTTGGGGAAAGAAGGCGTCTGATTGGTTATTTATTAAAGTTCAGATCTGGATTTAAGGACAAACCAGGTCTGAACCAGGACTAAACCAGGACTAAACCAGGACTAAACCAGATATAAACCAGGTCTAAACCAGGACTAAACCAGGTCTAAACCAGGACTAAACCAGGACTAAACCAGGACTAAACCAGATATAAACCAGGTCTAAACCAGATCTAAACCAGGTCTAAGCCAGAACTAAACCAGATCTAAACCAGATCTAAACCAGATCTAAACCAGGACTAAACCAGGTCTAAGCCAGGACTAAACAAGGTCTAAGCCAGGACTAAACAAGGTCTAAACCAGGTCTGAACTAGGACTAAACCAGGTCTAAACCAGGACTAAACCAGGACTAAACCAGGTCTAAACCAGATCTAAACCAGGACTAAACCAGGTCTAAACCAGGACTAAACCAGGTCTAAACCAGATCTAAACCAGGTCTAGGCCAGAACTAAACCAGATCTAAACCAGATCTAAACCAGATCTAAACCAGGACTAAACCAGGTCTAAGCCAGGACTAAACAAGGTCTAAACCAGGTCTGAACTAGGACTAAACCAGGTCTAAACCAGGACTAAATCAGGACTAAACCAGGACTAAACCAGGTCTAAACCAGGTCTAAATCAGATCTAAACTAGGACTAAACCAGAACTAAACCAGGACTAAATCAGGACTAAACCAGGTCTAAATCAGAGCTAAACCAGGACTAAACTAGGACTAAACCAGGACTAAACCAGGTCTAAACCAGGAATGAACCAGGACTAAACCAGGACTAAACCAGGTCTAAACCAGGTCTAAACCAGATCTAAACCAGATCTAAACCAGGTCTAAACCAGGTCTAAACCAGATCTAAACCAGATCTAAACCAGGACTAAACCAGAACTAAACCAGGTCTGGTACAGGGGGAGGTCCAGAGGGAGGGGCCACACTTTTTACGCACAAACTGAACTGGAGCCAGAGTCTGTGGAGCCGGATCGAGGCCATGCTCACTTCCTGTCTGGAAGGCGGCGTCCGTTTGTACAGTCTGTGGTCCGGATCGTGGCGTCGGCGCCGTCGTGGCAGAACTCACAGGTCTCAGGTCAAACACGAGATTTAAGATGACACAAAATCAAAAAACAAAAACTAAATCTAAATGTGATTTTTAAATAAAACCAAGTGCTTCATTCACACCTGATACAGGGTCAGTGTATCTACAGGACCGAACCGGGACCGAACCAGGTCTAAACCAGGTCTAAACCAGGACTAAACCAGGTCTGAACCAGGTCTGAACCAGGACTAAACCAGGTCTGAACCAGGACTAAACCAGGTCTGAACCAGGTCTAAACCAGGTCTAAACCAGGTCTAAACCAGGTCTGAACCAGGTCTAAACCAGGTCTAAACCAGGTCTGAACCAGGTCTAAACCAGGTCTAAACCAGGGCTAAACCAGGACTAAACCAGGACTAAACCAGGTCTAAACCAGGACTAAACCAGGTCTAAACCAGGTCTAAACCAGGACTAAACCAGGTCTGAACCAGGTCTGAACCAGGTCTGAACCAGGTCTGAACCAGGTCTAAACCAGGTCTAAACCAGGACTAAACCAGGTCTGAACCAGGTCTAAACCAGGTCTAAACCAGGGCTAAACCAGGACTAAACCAGGACTAAACCAGGTCTAAACCAGGACTAAACCAGGTCTGAACCAGGTCTGAACCAGGTCTAAACCAGGTCTAAACCAGGACTAAACCAGGTCTAAACCAGGACTAAACCAGGTCTGAACCAGGTCTAAACCAGGTCTAAACCAGGACTAAACCAGGACTAAACCAGGTCTGAACCAGGTCTAAACCAGAACTAAACCAGGACTAAACCAGGTCTGAACCAGGACTAAACCAGGACTAAACCAGGACTAAACCAGGTCTAAACCAGGACTAAACCAGGTCTGAACCAGGTCTAAACCAGGTCTAAACCAGGACTAAACCAGGACTAAACCAGGTCTGAACCAGGTCTAAACCAGAACTAAACCAGGACTAAACCAGGTCTGAACCAGGACTAAACCTGGTCTAAACCAGATCTAAACCAGAACTAAACCAGGACTAAACCAGGTCTGAACCAGGACTAAACCTGGTCTAAACCAGATCTAAACCAGTTCTAAACCAGGTCTAAACCAGGTCTAAACCAAGTCTGAACCAGGTCTAAACCAGGACTAAACCAGGACTAAACCAGGTCTAAACAGGACTAAACCAGGACTAAACCAGGTCTAAACCAGGACTAAACCAGGACTAAACCAGGTCTAAACCAGGACTAAACCCACTTTGATGCTGGACAAGAATAAAACAGCATCTAATTTAAATAAAAAAATAAATACTAAATGAAGCCCCTGTCCACATTAAAGTTCTGTGTAGTTGATGCTAACTGTAGGCACTGCTCTGTCTGAAGCAGTCTGTGTTTCAGGTGTGTTTGCTAACGTGTGAACTGTGTCTCCACAGTAACCGATGAACATTCCACCATGACGTCACATGTAAAACACCCCCGGCCTGACGTCACTGCAAAGGATCAGTTCAGTCATCGAGAGCTACAGAGGCTGGGGTGATGAGGGGGCGGGACTTCAGTGGACGGGGCTTCAGTAGGTGGGGCTTCAGTAGGTGGGGCTTCGAAGGGCAGGGCTTCAGTAGATGCGGCTTTAGTGCGCAGGGCTTCGCTGGACGGGGCTTCGGTAGGTGGGGCTTCGAAGAGCAGGGCTTCGGGGGGCGGGGCTTTGGTGGACGGGGCTTCGGTGGCAGGGCTTTATTGGGTGGGGCTTTGGTAGGTGGGGCTTCGATGGACGGGGCTTCAGTGGCAGGGCTTTAGTGGGTGGGACTTCGGTGGACGGGGCTTCGGTAGGTGGGGCTTCGATGGATGTGGCTTTGATGGACGGGGCTTCAGTGGACGGTGCTTCGGTGGAGGGGGCTTCGGTAGGTGGGGCTTCGAAGTGCAGGGCTTCACTGGAAGGGGCTTCAATGGACGGGGCTTCGATGGGTGGGGCTTTGGTGGACGGGGCTTCGGTGGACAGGGCTTCAGTAGGTGGGGCTTCGACGAGCAGGGCTTCGGTGGACAGGGCTTCGGTGGACAGGGTTTCGGTAGGTGGGGCTTCGAAGTGCAGGGCTTTGGTGGATGGGGCTTCGAAGGGCAGGGCTTCGGTGGACGGGGCTTCAGTGCGCAGGGCTTCAGTGGGCGGGGCTTCAGCTGCAGGACTCAGTCAAACACCTTGAGGTGGTTGTACAGGGACTGCACGTACGTGAACACACACATGGGGTCCGGTTTGTCCCCCATGTCCAGCATGTCCTCCACCTCGATGAGACGCAGACAGTCCGCCTGCTTCCTGAAGATGACAGGTTCAGGTTCAACACGGAGCTGCACATTTCACACACGAAACTCTGAACTCCCTCTGAACCTTTTGCCCAGAGGGACTCCAGCTGATATACGCATCGACTGTTTCTATACAGGAACAAAACTAACTCGCTAGGCAACGCGGTCCAAACAGGACCTGAGCATGGGCACACTATTGGCTCCACGGACTCCCGGTTCAGTTTGTGTGTAAAAGTGTGGCCCCTCCCTCTGTACCTGCTGCTGTCAGGCTCCTCGATCTGACCTTCACCGCACAAAAGTTTGGCCAAGATTTAAGATCTAAACACTTAAATCTACCAGAAAATGACTTAAAAGTCGTGAAATGATCTGAGATAAATAATCTGAAAACGAACGAATAACCTGATAAGTTTTAAAATCTTGGCAAGATCAGAGAAATTTGCAGCATTCACATGTTGGTCTGAAGCTCTTCATGATCCTTGGCTTTTTATTTCAACATTTTGTCCCTAAATCCAGATCTGAACATTAAAAAAAACAACCAATCAGATGCCTTCTTTCCCCGAGGTCCCTCCCTATGGCGTTAGCAACAGGTTAGATTGACAGCGTTGCTAAGAGTTGCTAAGCGCCCGCTCCCTGCAAAACCAGCGGCTCGGGCAGGAAGGGGCGTTACCTTCAACAGCCTCGCTCCTGATTGGTTCTTTGGTTGCTATGATACTTGTCAGAATTCCAAATATGGAACTGCAAATTCGCCGCTATAACTGCTAGCCTCGATGAGCTTCATTTGGAGCCGAATGTTACGCTGCCTTAGTCCACTTCCTTCTACAGTCTCTTAATAGGAACATTGTCCGAATGAGGAGCCGAACAGCAGCAGGTACAGAGAGAGGAACGCCGTCCTGTGTGGCGGGTTAGTTCTGCCTGTTTATACAGAGTCTGCGTATTTACCTCAAACAAAACCAAGTCCCAATCAGAAAAACATCAAAACTTTAAATTAGATTCGGGCGATGTCGTTGTGTGTGTTTCTTACTCTGCGGTGGAAAAGGCGAGCTGCAGGTTGTGTTTGCGGTTGGCCGGGTTCAGGGAGTTGTAGTCAAACTCCAGGGGGAAGAAGGAGTGCACCAGGGCGCAGAAGGCCATGCCATCGCTCCAGCTCGACGAGAAGTTCTGGATGTCGATGTTCTGCATGAAAACAGTGTTAGGTCGTTAGGTCACCTTGAGTTCCTTTGCTCCTTTGATTCAGACCTTTTGTTCTGGTGTGAATAAAAACCAAAAATCTCGATCTGGAGCAAACAAGAGAACCGAGACCACCTAAAAAGCTCGGTCTCTGCACGGTTCCATTTGAACCCTGGTGCGGTTCGTTTGAGGTGAGAATGCAGACCGGACTCGATCCGACACAAGTTGGCTTTTTGTACTTAACGAGCTCCCGTCGTATGTCGAGCATTATGGGAAACCGAGGCTGACCAAACTAAACTAAACGAAACGAAACTTACGTTTTGTGTGAAGAGCAAGAGTCAGAACTTGATGCTCACATGAGTTCTGTCCTCTGTAGTCGTCTTGTCCTGTGTCTTCGTCGTTTGTAAATTGATTGTAAAATAGTGTAAACCTCACGATGCTGCTCAAACATTTGTGCGAACTGTAAAAACTGAGCAAACCATATCGCTAAGGCTATTTTGAAAACAGCAACACCGTTATTCTCCTCCTTCACGTGTTTGGACACGGCTCATTTCGGTCCAGTGGCTGAACGACCTCAGCACACGTGGTTTTGTTTATAGATGTTAGTCGACTTGGGGAAAAACTGCAGTGTGAAAGCGAACCACACCAAAATAAAAAAAAAAGAAAAAAAAAAATGGTCCGGACCAAAGCAAGTGAACTAACGCACTTTCCTGGTGTGAAAAGGACCTTAAGGAAAAGTAACGTTTTTTTACAATCTGAGCCTTCTTTCGGCAATAAAACAAGTAGTTTTACTCACCCATAGCAGTTTGGTGTCAATTGGAGCAGTATCACAGAACTTATGTTGAGCCGTTCTGTTCTACTAATGATCCCGTATCCGTTAGCGTGAGTGCTCGGGGCATTACTTTGCGGTCTCCAAATAACACAAACTTTAGCACTTTTCAAATCACAGAAGATCGCTGTGTCAGCGTAGACTTTTAGTAGATTCCAAAACGGCCTGAAACCCGATATCGCAATAGAAAAGTAAAGTTCAGAGCGGTGTTAGCTTCTTTCGGACTAGCGGTGTTTACAAAACAGCTGAGTTCACGCATGCGCACTGTCCTCTCTGATGACGTCATCAAATGAAACTATAGCTGCATATCGGGTTTCAGGCCGTTTTGGAATCCACTAAAAGTCTACGCTGACACAGCGATCTTCTGTGATTTGAAAAGTGCTAAAGTTTGTGTTATTTGGACACCGCAAAGTAATGCCCCGAGCACTCACGCTAACGGATACGGGATCATTAGTAGAACAGAACGGCTACAACATAAGTTCTGCGATACTGCTCCAATTGACACCAAACTGCTATGGGTGAGTAAAACTACTTGTTTTATTGCCGAAAGAAGGCTCAGATTGTAAAAAAACGTTACTTTTCCTTTAGACTCTTGTGTTAGTGACCAGACCAGGGCCTAACCCTAACCACCGGGTCACAGTTCAGATCAGAGACCCTTTTATGTTTAAACCAACTGGATTTCACCACTGAAAACAGAAACACCAGATTAGAACAGAAACACCTGTCCATCACGTCCTGATTTTGTATTTCAGAGTAAATCATTAGAACGGTTCTCAGTAAACGCTGTGTTTGGTTTGAACATGTTCACCTCAGATGTGGAGACACAGTCTGCTCGTGTTTGTGGAAGGTTCCTTTATGTTCATGCAGAGATCTGCAGCTGTGAAGATCATGTGACGCCCACCTGGTACCCGATGGTTTTGGAGCGGCACCACTCGAGGAGGATCGATTTGATGCCGCTGGCGCTGGTGCCGAAGCTCTGGGACCGCTTCAGTTTGGGTTTACCGTCTTTGGGCCTGTCACACACGAGGAGCCGTGAGAACATGCACACTCCACCCAGACTCCACCCAGACTCCACCCAGACACAGGGAGAACATGCACACTCCACCCAGACTCCACCCAGACTCCACCCAGACTCCACCCAGACTCCACCCAGACACAAGGAGAACATGCACACTCCACCCAGACTCCACCCAGACGCAGGGAGAACATGGACACTCCACCCAGACTCCACCCAGACACAAGGAGAACATGCACACTCCACCCAGACCCCACCCAGACTCCACCCAGACACAGGGAGAACATGCACACTCCACCCAGACTCCACCCAGACTCCACCCAGACACAGGGAGAACATGCACACTCCACCCAGACTTCACCCAGACTCCACCCAGACACAAGGAGAACATGCACACTCCACCCAGACTTCACCCAGACTCCACCCAGACACAGGGAGAACATGCACACTCCACCCAGACTTCACCCAGACTCCACCCAGACACAAGGAGAACATGCACACTCCACCCAGACTTCACCCAGACTCCACCCAGACACAAGGAGAACATGCACACTCCACCCAGACTCCACCCAGACACAGGGAGAACATGAAGACTCCACCCAGACTCCACCCAGACTCCATCCAGACACAAGGAGAACATGCACACTCCACCCAGACTCCACCCAGACACAAGGAGAACATGCACACTCCACCCAGACTCCATCCAGACACAAGGAGAACATGCACACTCCATCCAGACTCCACCCAGACACAAGGAGAACATGAAGACTCCACCCAGACTCCACCCAGACACAAGGAGAACATGAAGACTCCACCCAGACTCCACCCAGACTCCACCCAGACACAAGGAGAACATGCACACTCCACCCAGACTCCACCCAGACACAGGGAGAACATGCACACTCCATCCAGACTCCACCCAGACTCCACCCAGACACAAGGAGAACATGAAGACTCCACCCAGACTCCACCCAGACACAGGGAGAACATGAAGACTCCACCCAGACTCCACCCAGACACAAGGAGAACATGAAGACTCCACCCAGACTCCACCCAGACACAGGGAGAACATGAAGACTCCACCCAGACTCCACCCAGACACAGGGAGAACATGCACACTCCATCCAGACTCCACCCAGACACAAGGAGAACATGAAGACTCCACCCAGACTCCACCCAGACACAAGGAGAACATGAAGACTCCACCTAGACTCCACCCAGACTCCACCCAGACACAAGGAGAACATGCACACTCCACCCAGACTCCACCCAGACTCCACCCAGACACAAGGAGAACATGCACACTCCACCCAGACTCCACCCAGACTCCACCCAGACACAAGGAGAACATGCACACTCCATCCAGACTCCACCCAGACTCCACTCCAGACACAAGGAGAACATGCACACTCCAAGACTCCACCCAGACTCCACCCAGACACAGGGAGAACATGCACACTCCATCCAGACTCCACCCAGACTCCACCCAGACACAAGGAGAACATGAAGACTCCACCCAGACTCCACCCAGACACAGGGAGAACATGAAGACTCCACCCAGACTCCACCCAGACACAGGGAGAACATGCAAACTCCACCCAGACTCCACCCAGACACAGGGAGAACATGAAGACTCCACCCAGACTCCACCCAGACACAAGGAGAACATGAAGACTCCACCCAGACTCCACCCAGACACAAGGAGAACATGAAGACTCCACCCAGACTCCACCCAGACACAAGGAGAACATGAAGACTCCACCCAGACTCCACCCAGACACAAGGAGAACATGCACAATCCACCCAGACTCCACCCAGACACAAGGAGAACATGCACACTCCACCCAGACACAAGGAGAACATGAAGACTCCACCCAGACTCCACCCAGACGCAGGGAGAACATGCACACTCCATCCAGACTCCACCCAGACTCCACCCAGACACAAGGAGAACATGCACACTCCACCCAGACTCCACCCAGACTCCACCCAGACACAGGGAGAACATGCACACTCCACCCAGACTCCACCCAGACTCCACCCAGACACAGGGAGAACACGCACACTCCATCCAGACTCCACCCAGACTCCACCCAGACACAAGGAGAACATGCACACTCCACCCAGACTCCACCCAGACTCCACCCAGACACAGGGAGAACATGCACACTCCACCCAGACTCCACCCAGACTCCACCCAGACACAGGGAGAACATGCACACTCCACCCAGACTCCACCCAGACTCCACCCAGACTCCACCCAGACACCAGACTCCACCCAGACACAAGGAGAACATGAAGACTCCACCCAGACTCCACCCAGACGCAGGTAGAACATGCACACTCCACCCAGACTCCACCCAGACACAAGGAGAACATGCACACTCCACCCAGACACAAGGAGAACATGAAGACTCCACCCAGACTCCACCCAGACGCAGGTAGAACATGCACACTCCACCCAGACTCCACCCAGACACAAGGAAAACATGAAGACTCCACCCAGACTCCACCCAGACACAAGGAGAACATGCACACTCCACCTAGACTCCACCCAGACACAAGGAGAACATGAAGACTCCACCCAGACTCCACCCAGATGCAGGTAGAACATGCACACTCCACCCAGACTCCACCCAGACACAGGGAGAACATGCACACTCCACCCAGACTCCACCCAGACACAAGGAGAACATGCACACTCCACCCAGACTCCACCCAGACACACACTCCACCCAGACTCCACCCAGACGCATGCAGAACATGACTCCACCCAGACTCCACCCAGACACAAGGAGAACATGAAGAACATCCACCCAGACACAAGAGAACATGCACACTCCACTCAGACTCCACCCAGACACAAGGAGAACATGCACACTCCACCCAGACTCCACCCAGACACAAGGAAAACATGAAGACTCCACCCAGAATCCACCCAGACACAAGGAGAACATGCACACTCCACCCAGACTCCACCCAGACACAAGGAGAACATGAAGACTCCACCCAGACGCAGGGAGAACATGGACACACCACCCAGACTCCACCCAGACACAGGGAGAACATGAAGACTCCACCCAGACTCCACCCAGACACAAGGAGAACAGTTGTTGCTGTGGAGTGTGCTGCCACATGTGAAGATGGAGGTGGAGGTAGAGGTGGAAGTGAAGGTGGAAGTGAAGGTGGAGGTAGAGGTGGTGGTGAAGGTGGAGGTGGAGATGGAGGTGGAGATGGAGGTTGATGTGGCAGTGGAGGTGGAGATGGAGGTGGCGGTGGAAGTGGAGGTAGAAGTGGAGGTGAAAGTGGAGATGGAGGTGAAGGTGGAGGTGAAGGTGGAGGTTTCTGCTCACTTGAGAGGCTCAGAGTTCATCCTCTCAAACATGGCGCGTTTGGCCTGAGCTCCTTCAGCTCGAGGGAGGCTCTGGGTCTTCATCAGACTCGGCTTCAGCTCCACTCCTCCTCCAGACTTTGGACTCTTCCTGCAGAAACATCAAGACCACGTTTCAAATGTTCCAGTGAAGATGGACCAGCAGGTGTCAGAGCTGTGAGTGTAACTCCTGTCTCAAAAGTTCAAAGTTCAAAGTCAGCTTTATTGTCAAAAACCATATGTACAGGTCGCACACACAGGGTTTGAAATTGCAGCGCCCCCTAGGCCCACAGTGAACATAAAACATGTGATAAACAAGACAATAAACACCAGGACTAAAACATCACATATACCTGTAGTAAAAGTACAAAAGGCTTGTGTATAATACAAATAAGTAAAACACACAATGTGGAGCGGAATAAAGCTCAAATGTGTCATTTAAGCAGCAGTGCCGGTGTCATTTAAGCAGCAGTGTCAGAGTCATTTAAGCAGCAGTGTCAGTGTGATTTAAGCAGCAGTGTGATTGGGAGAGAGTTGAGCATCCTGACAGCTTGGTGGATGAAGCTGTCTTTCAGTCTGCTGGTCTTGGGCCTGAGGCTCCTCAGTCTCCTTCCTGATGGCAGCAGACTGAAGAGGCAGTTGGATGGGTGGGTGGGATCACCCAGAGGGCTTTGCGGGTGAGGCGGGTGAGGCGGGTGCGGTAGATGTCCTGCAGGGAGGGGAGAGAGACACCCACGATTCTCTCAGCTGCTCTCACTACTCGGTGTAGATTAGATTAAGATTAAGTTTAAGATTAAGATTTGTCTAATCTTAATCATCTAATCTAATCTGTTGGGCTTTACTGGCCAGTGATGCAGTGTTCTTTGACCAGGAGAGGTCCTCAGAGATATGCACACCCAGGAACTTGGTGCTGCTTACTCTCTCCACAGCAGCCCCGGTGATGGTGAGGGGGGCGTGCTGTGTGTGTGCTCTCCTGAAGTCTACCACAATCTCCTTTGTCTTCTCCACGTTCAGGGAGAGGTTGTTGTTCCTGCACCACTTGACCAGGCGGCTCACCTCGCTCCTATAGTGAGTCTCATCGTCATCGCTGATGTGACCCGACACAGTCGTATCGTCCGCAAACTTTATGAAGAGGTTGGAGCTGTGTGACCTGTGCAGTCGTGGGTCAAACTTGATGAAGAGGTTGGAGCTGTGTGACGGTGTGCAGTCGTGGGTCAGCAGAGTGAAGAGGAGGGGGCTCAGCACACATCCTTGGGGAGCCCCCGTGTTCAGTGTGATGGTGCTGGAGGTGTTGCTGCCGACCTGTACTGCCTGCGGTCTTCCTGTCAGGAAATCCAGCAGCCAGTTGCACATGGAGGTGTTGATCCCCAGCTTGTCTAGTTTGAGTCTGAGTTGCTGTCTCTGTCTCCTGGACTCAGCCTAGAGCCTCTTCTCCAAATGTTCATATGAATGCACTCTCTCTCCCTTCTGCTCTCTATCTGCAGGTTAAAAGAACTGACAGACCTGGATCTGTGCGCCCCTAATTCTAACACCATCACCACTCCCAAGCTGTCAAAGGTCAAAGGAGCAGGGGGCACCTGTCAGGAGCAGGGAGCGCCTGTCAGGGGGCACAGTTAGGTAAGTAAAATGACTCACTTGTCCAGACTGGGAGAGAAGTTGGATTTGATGATTGACTTGGAAGGCAGGAGCTTCTCTGTGGGGAGTCACAGTGGGTTAGACGGAACAGCAGACAAAAGAGGGCAGGTGCTGACAGGGTCGTACCTGTCGGCTGGGGGAAGCTCACGCTCCTCTTCAGAACTGGACTGGGCGTCTTCAGGACCGGAGCTGAGCCGAGAACACATTTAGATTAGAGACTTTGTCCCATTCAGGTTTAAACTGTTTTAACCACCACCAAACACTATATTTTTATTATTACTGTCCAAAGAAATGTGAGATTTAAGAAGTGTTTGTTAAGTGTTTCTGCTAAGGTTAGTCTATATAAAACAGAGCTGCACGTGCTGATGTTTTCTCTGGTGTTTCTCTTGTGGTTTTTCATAGTTTGAGATGTTTGGAGGCAATCATTAACTCACTGAAAACGCAGTAGAGCTCGTGTATGAACAGTTTGTTATGAATGTAAAAAAAACTATCAGCGTTTGAATGAGTTAAAGTAAAGTCTTCTACTAAAGTCTCCTTCAGTCTTTGGTGTTGCTTTAATATTTATTATGCCTCAAAATGAGCGTGAGCAGAGACACAAACATCTGAACATGAGTATCATGAATGTGAAACTTCCCTCCTCTCCCACCCTGAGCTCAGGGACTCAAGGACTCATGAACTCAAGGACTCAGGGACTCAAGGACTCAAGGACTCAGGGACTCAGGGACTCAGGGAATCTGGGACTCAAAGACTCAAAGACTCAAGGACTCAGGGACTCAGGGATTCAGGGAATCAGAGACTCAAGGACTCAAGGACTCAGGGACTCAAGGACTCAAGGACTCAGGGATTCAGGGACTCAGGGACTCAGGGAATCAGAGACTCAAGGACTCAAGGACTCAAGGACTCAAGGACTCAAGGACTCAGGGATTCAGGGAATCAGGGACTCAGGGAATCAGGGACTCAGGGACTCAGGGACTCATGGAATCAGGGACTCAAGGACTCAAGGACTCAGGGACTCAAGGACTCAAGGACTCAAGGACTCAGGGACTCAGGGAATCTGGGACTCAAAGACTCAAAGACTCAAGGACTCAGGGACTCAGGGATTCAGGGAATCAGAGACTCAAGGACTCAAGGACTCAGGGACTCAAGGACTCAAGGACTCAGGGATTCAGGGAATCAGGGAATCAGGGACTCAGGGACTCAGGGAATCAGGGAATCAGGGAATCAGGGACTCAGACTCTGGAAGAAACAGATCTGAGATGAACCCATGATGGGACTGTGTTGTTTTCAGGGGCCTGTGGTCATTGGCACCAAATGGCAAAAAATATTTATTTTCTTCTGCATTACTTCCTGAAAATTGGCAATAAATGTGCCCCATGTGATCAGTTCTGACCAATCAGAGCGCGAGCTGCTGGAGCGGGGCTGACGCGGCTCACGGTGGGGCCAGGTTCAGTCTTATGACGCTTTTAGGCACTTTGAGGATTTAAACATTCTGCAAGTTCATGTTGTGAAAATACAGAAGAATCTCTACAAATCCAGAGCTTTGTGAAAGCTGGACACCGGCACACAGACTCACTGCGTTTGAAGGGGTACTCTCCGGGTCTGGTGGGCATGTCCTGGAGCGAGGACAGGCAGGAGGAGCGGGCGGCGGCAGGTGAGGGGGGCTCAGGCACTGGCAGGACCGTGTGGACCTTTGGTTCACCCACGTCTGAAACACACAAACACAAACCCTGAGCCCCGTGTGCGGCACAAACTCTATTGTGTCTAGCTAGCTTCGATGAGCCTCACTGGACATGGCGCTTACTTGGTCCACGTCTGTGGTTCTGTAGTTCTGATGGACTTTTACCTGTTCTACACGGAGGTTCTGCTCTCCGGAGGGCTGGAGATTCTGCGGGCACGTGTGGGTGGTCACTTTTGGCCGGGCTGGGGTCAGCGCTGGTCTTGGTCAGTGCGGTGAGGGGGGAGTGGGCCAGAGGGTCGGGGTCCAGACGCCGCTGCTCCTGCGGGGGGGCGGGCTCCTTCTTTGCATATGTGCCTGAGACAGACAATGTGCCGTGAGTGTGAAGAGAAACGAGTCACAACGCCGTACTGTGAGTAAAAGAGACGACCATCAAAAACACTTTAACGGCTCTGACAGACCGCCGTCACTGACAGACCGCCGTCTCTGACAGACCGCCGTCTCTTACAGACCGCCGTCTCTTACACCGTCTTTTACAGGCCTGAAGAAGAAACTGCAGTAATCTGAGAGCTGAAGAGGCGCCTGAGCCCTCAGTGCGTTCTAGTCTAGTGCCGTTCAGTCTGGATCTGCCTCTGTTGTAGGGAGTATTACCGTCATGCCAAGATCATGTGCACTGGCAGTTTCAGTGAGAATTCATCTTGCTGACGAGGTTAATAAAAGCGATTGTGGTGGATTTACAGACCTCTCCTGAAGGTGTCGCTGGCTGCCTCTGCCGCAGACAGGGGCTGACCTTTGACCTCCTCAGGGGCGGCTTTACTGGTGGAGGTCACTGGGAGGTGTGGGAGTGCCCCCTCTGCTTCTGTAGAGAAAACACTCAAATCAGCCACAAGAATGTGTCACACTGGAAACTCAAGTGTCCGGCTGAAATACTTTTCATACCGGAACTTTCCTGAGAACAGCAGTAGTGGCCTGTGGGTCAGATGCCCTACCTGGGGTCAGTTTAATGCTCAGATGCCCTACCTGGGGTCAGGGGGGAGCTGATGGGGTCTGGACCGAGCTCGGGGCTGGTCTTCGTCACGGCCGTCAGAGGAAGGTGAGGTTTGGTCAGGAGCACAGACTCTTCCTCTGAAATGACACGTTCAAACAGACGTGAACAAATCACACGAGGAAGGTTTTCCACGTTCCTCAGTCGACTTTATCAGTCGTTTTGGTTGTGTACCTGGCAGTGTCCCGTTCTCTTGTCCAGTCGCGCTCGTTTCTCTTTTCACGTCTGAACCCTGAGAATCAGAAACATGAGTTTCATTTTAGACTTTTGGCTCTTAGAGTGATTCCAGCAGAGAACGCTCGTCTTTCATAATCTGACTTTAAAAAACATTCAGAGTAAAGTCAGATTTACTTATTTATTATTTATAGAGCAGCGTTCATAGATAAAAAAAAAACAAAAAAACAGCATATTTTCCAGAGTGTAATAAACATGAACCAGAACAGAGGAGAAAAACCTTCAGCCACGTTTTAGAAAAGCTGCAGCTGCTTAAATGTGGGTGTGTTAAAACAAGTCAAAATAAAATGACAAAAATCTAAAGGAGATGAAATAAAAGAGTGAAAAATCATCTCAAGATCAGCACTTGATAAAGCTGGTTTCAGTTTAGTGACGTCCCGTGAATTATAAAAACAGTTTTTAACCACTCGGCTGCAGTGACCCTGACCGACAGTCATCAGTCACAGTTTGTTTTATTGTCAAAAAAGCACATGTACATGACACATACGTAGTTTCCTCCTGGTCAAGCAGAGACAGTGAGACGGCAATACGATCAATAACAATTCATAAATATATTACGACGAAAAAACAATTGGACAGATAAAACACACGGCGTTTTTTTCGTTGGTGACATAGGGGCGGGTGGGAAAGGGAGCAGGCCAGAAAAATTGATGAAATTAATTGGAAACTGAAGTAGAGGCGAATATTACTAACAGCACACCCTGATTTCTACCGCCGGAGTAAAGGTGAGTTCACACCGAGTCACACCGAGTCACACACACCGAGTCACACACACCGAATCACACACCGAGTCACACACCGTGTCACACACACCGAGTCACACACCGTGTCACACACACCGAGTCACACACCGTGTCACACACACCGAGTCACACACCGAGTCACACACACTGAGTCACACACACCGAGTCACACACACCAAGTCACACACACACACCAAGTCACACACACCGAGTCACACACACCGAGTCACACACACCAAGTCACACACACACCAAGTCACACACACCGAGTCACACACCGAGTCACACACCGTGTCACACACCCCGAGTCACACACCGAGTCACACACCGTGTCACACACACTGAGTCACACACCGAGTCACACACCGTGTCACACACACCGAGTCACACACACCGAGTCACACACACCAAGTCACACACACACCAAGTCACACACACCGAGTCACACACACCGAGTCATACACACCGTGTCACACACACCGAGTCACACACACACCGAGTCACACACACACCGAGTCACACACACACCGAGTCACACCCAGTCACACACACCGAGTCACACACACCGAGTCACACACACCGAATCACACACACCGAATCACACACATCGAGTCACACACACCAAGTCACACACACCGAGTCACACACACCGAGACACACACACCGAGTCACACACACCGAATCACACACCCCGAATCACACAGAGCGAGTCACACACACCGAGTCACACACACACTGAGTCACACACACACTGAGTCACACACACTGAATCACACACACCGAGTCATACACCGAGTCACACACCGTGTCACACACACCAAGTCACACACACCGAGTCACACACACCAAGTCACACACACTGAATCACACACACCGAGTCACACACACCGAGTCACACACCGTGTCACACACACCAAGTCACACACACCGAGTCACACACACTGAATCACACACACCGAGTCACACACCGTGTCACACACACCAAGTCACACACACCGAGTCACACACACCGAGTCACACACACCGAGTCATACACACCGAATCACACACATCGAGTCACACACACCGAGTCACACACACCGAGTCACACACACACGGAGTCACACACACGGAGTCACACACACGGAGTCACACACTGAGTCACACACACTGAGTCACACACACCGAATCACACACACACCGAATCACACTCAGCGAATCACACACACCGAGTCACACACACCGAGTCACACACACCGAGTCACACACACCGAGTCACATACTGAGTCACACACACCGAATCACACACACCGAGTCACACACTGAGTCACACACACCGAATCACACACCGAGTCACACACACTGAGTCACACACACCGAGTCACACACACCAAGTCACACACACACACCAAGTCACACACACCGAGTCACACACACCGAGTCACACACACCAAGTCACACACACACCAAGTCACACACACCGAGTCACACACCGAGTCACACACCGTGTCACACACACCGAGTCACACACCGAGTCACACACCGTGTCACACACACTGAGTCACACACCGAGTCACACACCGTGTCACACACACCGAGTCACACACACCGAGTCACACACACCAAGTCACACACACACCAAGTCACACACACCGAGTCACACACACCGAGTCATACACACCGAGTCACACACACCAAGTCACACACACACCAAGTCACACACACCGAGTCACACACACCGAGTCATACACACCGAGTCACACACACCAAGTCACACACACCGAGTCACACACACCGAATCACACACATCGAGTCACACACATCGAGTCACACACACCAAGTCACACACACCGAGTCACACACACCGAATCACACACATCGAGTCACACACACCGAGTCACACACACGAGTCACACACCGAGTCACACACACCGAATCACACACACCGAGTCACACACTGAGTCACACACACTGAATCACACACACCGAGTCATACACCGAGTCACACACCGTGTCACACACACCAAGTCACACACACCGAGTCACACACACCAAGTCACACACACTGAATCACACACACCGAGTCACACACACCGAGTCACACACCGTGTCACACACACCAAGTCACACACACCGAGTCACACACACTGAATCACACACACCGAGTCACACACCGTGTCACACACACCAAGTCACACACACCGAGTCACACACACCGAGTCACACACACCGAGTCATACACACCGAATCACACACATCGAGTCACACACACCGAGTCACACACACCGAGTCACACACACACGGAGTCACACACACGGAGTCACACACACGGAGTCACACACTGAGTCACACACACTGAGTCACACACACCGAATCACACACACACCGAATCACACTCAGCGAATCACACACACCGAGTCACACACACCGAGTCACACACACCGAGTCACACACACCGAGTCACATACTGAGTCACACACACCGAATCACACACACCGAGTCACACACTGAGTCACACACACCGAATCACACACACCGAGTCACACACACCGAGTCACACACACCAAATCACACACACCGAGTCATACACCGAGTCACACACACCGAATCACACACACCGAGTCACACACACTGAATCACACACAGCGAGTCACACACACCGAGTCACACACACCGTGTCACACACACCGAGTCACACCGAGTCACACACACCGAATCACACACACCGAGTCACACACACCGAGTCACACACACCGTGTCACACACACCGAGTCACACCGAGTCACACACACCGAGTCACACACACTGAATCACACACACCGAGTCACACACACTGAATCACACACACCGAGTCACACACACCGAGTCACACACACCAAGTCACACACACCGAGTCACACACACCGAATCACACACATCGAGTCACACACACCGAGTCACACACACCAAGTCACACACACCGAGTCACACACACCGAATCACACACACCGAGTCATACACACCAAATCACACACATCGAGTCATACACACCAAATCACACACATCGAGTCATACACACCAAATCACACACATCGAGTCACACACACCGAGTCACACACACCGAGTCACACACACTGAATCACACACACCAAGTCACACACTGAATCACACACACCGAATCACACACACCGAGTCACACACACCGAGTCACACACACCGAGCCCCTGCAGGGACAGCTGTTCCTCCTTCCCTCTCCCTTTCCCACCCCTCCTCTGGCTCCTCCTCTGACTCCTCCTCTGACTCCTCCTCTGACTCCTCCTATCCCCGCCCCTCCTCTGGCTCCTCCTGTCCCCGCCCCTCCTCTGGCTCCTCCTCTGACTCCTCCTGTCCCCGCCCCTCCTCTCGCTCCCCCTGTCCCCGCCCCTTCTCACTCGGTCTATTTTGGCGTCTGTAATCAGGGGCTTTGCAGAGTTTCCGCTGCTCTCTGGTACATCCCAATATAACCACAAATGCTTTTGAAATCTGCAATGGCCTCAGAATATCTCGAGCTGATGATCGGAGTAGACTTTCCACACGGAGCGTCAGGCAGACAGCTGTTAGGGGGATTAGCACATGGGCCCCTGTGGCCCCTGTGGCCCCTGTGAGGCCCTCTGAGGTGTGAGTCTGACCCTGATAAACCTGTAAACTTCAGTCTGGGGCACTGCTCCAGACACTTGTTAGAAACACAGTGGAAACCGCAGGGTCCACACTGTGTCTGGACCACAGACTGTTTACACACATGGACAGAGCTAACCCGCTAGCGCCACATTCCAAACAGGAAGTGAGCATGGAGGCGCTTCCGGCTCCATTGACTCCAATTCACTTTCTGTTCACAAAGCGAGGCCCCTGCTGCTGTCAGGCTCCTCAGTTTGGTCTTAAAATGTTCATATGAACTCACTCGAGTTGTTTTTATTTCACTATTTTGTCCCCAAGAGGAACATCAATAACAGACCAATCAGGCGCCGTCGTTCCCCAAGGTCACTCCCGCGTTAGCGTTAGCAACAGGCTTGATTCAGTCATAGTCATAGTCATAGTTTGCTTTATTGTGGAAAAACCATATGTACATGTACATAGAGTGAATTAGAAATTTCATTTCCCCGCTAACCAGGCAGGACAGTGATAGAGCGGCTAGGGGAGGGGCCACGTGCATGTGCACGCCACCGACTCGGAGATACAGAGCAGAAAAAACGTAATTACAATACAATTATTCACAATATGTAATGACAAAAAAACAAATGGACAGGTAACATACGGTATTTTTTTCTTTGGTGACAAAGGGAAGGGTGGGGCAAGGGAGCAGATCAGAAATCAATTAAATTGATTGAAAACTGAAGTAGAGGCAGACATCCTAAAAATAGAATAGACAGGGCAAGTGTTTACATAAATACACGT
>JAVJIX010000217.1:580000-667500 GCA_036785185.1 Paratrypauchen microcephalus
GTGCTTAAACTGGAGGTCCCCGAACAGCGCCTGTGACAGCTGGAGCTCAGGGTGAGCCTGGGGTCTTCAGCTGGAGCTCAGGGTGAGCCGGGGGTCTTCAGCTGGAGCTCAGGGTGAGCCTGGGGTCTTCAGCTGGAGCTCAGGGTGAGCCTGGGGTCTTCAGGTGGAGCTCAGGGTGAGCCTGGGGCCTTCAGCTGGAGCTCAGGCTGAGCCTGGGGTCTTCAGGTGGAGCTCAGGCTGAGCTTGGGGTCTTCAGGTGGAGCTCAGGGTGAGCCTGGGGTCTTCAGCTGGAGCTCAGGGTGAGCCTGGGGTCTTCAGCTGGAGCTCAGGGTGAGCCTGGGGTCTTCAGCTGGAGCTCAGGGTGAGCCTGGGGTCTTCAGGTGGAGCTCAGGCTGAGCTTGGGGTCTTCAGCTGGAGCTCAGGGTGAGCCTGGGGTCTTCAGCTGGAGCTCAGGGTGAGCCTGGGGTCTTCAGCTGGAGCTCAGGGTGAGCCTGGGGTCTTCAGCTGGAGCTCAGGGTGAGCCTGGGGTCTTCAGGTGGAGCTCAGGCTGAGCTTGGGGTCTTCAGGTGGAGCTCAGGCTGAGCTTGGGGTCTTCAGGTGGAGCTCAGGGTGAGCCTGGGGTCTTCAGCTGGAGCTCAGGGTGAGCCTGGGGTCTTCAGGTGGAGCTCAGGGTGAGCCTGGGGTCTTCAGCTGGAGCTCAGTGTGAGCCTGGGGTCTTCAGCTGGAGCTCAGGGTGAGCCTGGGGTCTTCAGGTGGAGCTCAGGGTGAGCTTGGGGTCTTCAGGTGGAGCTCAGGTTGAGCCTGGGGTCTTCAGGTGGAGCTCAGGCTGAGCTTGGGGTCTTCAGGTGGAGCTCAGGCTGAGCTTGGGGTCTTCAGGTGGAGCTCAGGGTGACCCTGGGGTCTTCAGGTGGAGCTCAGGGTGAGCCTGGGGTCTTCAGGTGGAGCTCAGGGTGAGCCTGGGGTCTTCAGCTGGAGCTCAGGGTGAGCCTGGGGTCTTCAGCTGGAGCTCAGGGTGACCCTGGGGTCTTCAGGTGGAGCTCAGGGTGAGCCTGGGGTCTTCAGCTGGAGCTCAGGGTGACCCTGGGGTCTTCAGCTGGAGCTCAGGGTGACCCTGGGGTCTTCAGGTGGAGCTCAGAAACAGGAGCTGCTGCAGTTGGGCCATTTTCAACATCCATCCATCCATGTTCTTCCTCTTATCCGGGGCTGGGTCGCGGGGGCAACAGTCTAAGCAGGGACTCCCAGACTTCCTTCACCCCAGACACTTCCTCCAGCTCCTCCGGGGGGACCCCAAGGCGTTCCCAGGCCAGCCGGGAGACATAGTCCCTCCAGCACGTCCTGGGTCTTCCCCGGGGCCTCCTCCCGGTGGGACATGCCCGGAACACCTCCTGAGGGAGGCGTCCAGGAGGCGTCCGGAACAGATGCCCGAGCCTCCTCAGCTGCTCCTCTCAACGTGGAGAAGCAGCGGCTCTACTCCGAGCTCCTCCCGTGTGACTGAGCTCCTCACCCTATCTCTAAGGGAGCGCCCAGCCACTCTGCGGAGGAAACTCATTTCGGCCGCTTGTATCCACGATCTCGTCCTTTCGGTCATTACCCAGAGCTCATGACCATAGGTGAGGGGAGGAACGTAGATTGACCGGTAAATCGAGAGCTTCGCCTTTCGGCTCAGCTCCCTCTTCACCAAAACGGTCCGGTAAACATTTTCAACAGTTTGACAGAAAAAGTGTTTGACAACAGGACTCAGCCTGGTGTGAGCGCCGTGTCATCGTCATGTGGAGTCCATCGTGGACTAAGTGTGACGTCACCCACAGCGTTCGGCTCCAGTCAAATGAAACTCATTGAGGCGAGCAGTTACAGAAGCCAGGTTCATATTATGAAATAAAAACCCCAGGGTCATGTGGAGCGAGTTAATACGAACATTTTAAGATCAAAATGAGGAGCCGGACAGCAGCAGGTACAGAGAGAGGAGCCTCAGTTTTTTATGTCATTTGGTCATTTGGAGCCAGAATTGATGGAGCCAGAAGCGTGCCCATGTTCACTTCCTGTTTGGAAGTGGCGGGTTAGCTGTGTTTACAGTGTGCGGGTGTCATCAGGGTGTGAGGTGGAACCCACAGAGGTTCAGGGTGTGGGACTGTGTCAGAGGAGCACTCACGTTTACGTCGTTCTGTCTCTTGGTCCTCCACGGAGGAAGTGCAGAGGCCGGAGCAGACCCTGGACTCTCGGAGCTGCCGGCTTCACTCTTCTCCGTCCCTGTGTGTCCATTGTGTGGGGTCAGATCTGTGCTGAGGTCCGCCCTCAGCCTGCTCAGACCCTCCACCAGGCGACTCAGAGCTTCCAGTTTGGCGCGGAGCTGCTGGTTCTCCTCCTGCAGCCTGGACACGGCTTCAGCGAGCGGCGCCTGCGAGATGAACAGGTCCTCCATCCTCTGCTCGATCCTCTGTTTGAAGGCGCTCACGTCCACGTGGACCTCGCGCACCGCAGCCTGTAACGTGGACTCAAAGTGGACCAGAGCCCGAGCCACCGCCGGGTCCTGTGGGGCCTCCATGGTCTGGTCCATGGGCGGCTCTGGTTCTGTGCAGGTCCGGCTCTGGTTCTGTGCAGGTTCGGCTCTGGTTCTGTGCAGGTCCGGCTCTGGTTCTGTGCAGGTCTGGCTCTGGGGTGAGTGGAGGAGCGGGAGGCGTGAGTGCCGTGGAGCCGGGTCTGTGGAGCCGGGTCTGTGGTTGGTCGTTGTATTTTGGGACATAAAGGAGGCGGCAAAGGTCAAACAGGGGGCGGGGCCTCGCTGCAGCTGCTCCACTCACCATTTCCAATTTTTTTAGCTGACAACCAGAAGTCTTAGTCTCACATGGCTGTGTTTTCATTTTGTTTACTTCACAACAGGAACATTCACTTTTATTTGATTTATTGATGTTTATTTTTGTCTCGCCCTCACACAGACGGACTCTGGGACTAAACGGGTCACACAAAGTTAAAACATTGTAAATGTAAAGAAAACTCACGGCGCTGTGATGTCCAAATGAGGCTTCATGAGGCTTCGAACCCTTTGGGACGATTGTGTTGGAATTTGGTTCATTAGAAGCTTCACTCATTTGAGCGTGGGCGCCCTCTGCTGGTGCACTGGTGGTACTGCAGCCATGGCCCTGCAAGTGTTTAAGTGTGTTTGTTAAGTGTGTTTGTTAAGTGTGTTTGTTAAGTGTGTTTGTTAAGTGTGTTTGTTAAGTGTGTTTGTTAAGTGTGTTTGTTAAGTGTGTTTGTTAAGTGTGTTTGTTAAGTTTGTGCACTTTGAGTTTCACTGTACGAGGGCCATTCAAAACGTTCTAAGACAAATGCCATAAATTCAAAATGAGTCAAAATAGTTCAACAAAATGACCTTGAATCGTACCACTGATGACTTATAAACACATTCTACAAGTTTCGGCATTCTCGCTTTGTTATTAAGAGTTACGTTACATGTTGCACAAACCACTTTTCTGACCCTCCAAAATGAGCCAATCTGAAGTCCGAGCAAACATTACATTTCTAACAAAACTTCAGTGGAAACCTCCCTCTTCGCTTCAAGTACGGACTGAAATCTTGTTCCTTTTAAATGTTCCTTCAACTTTGGAAATAGGAAGAAAAAAAAACATCCATAAACATTGTGCAAAGCTTCAATAATTTCTTTAGGTTTCCACTGAAGTTTTGTTAGAAACCTGGTTTAGACCTGGTTTAGTCCTGGTTTAGTCCTGGTTTAGACCTGGTTCAGTCCTGGTTTAGACCTGGTTTAGACCTGGTTTAGTCCTGGTTTAGACCTGGTTTAGACCTGGTTTAGTCCTGGTTTAGACCTGGTTTAGACCTGGTTTAGACCTGGTTTAGACCTGGTTTAGTCCTGGTTCAGTCCTGGTTTAGTCCTGGTTTAGACCTGGTTTAGACCTGGTTTAGTCCTGGTTTAGTCCTGGTTTAGTCCTGGTTCAGTCCTGGTTTAGTCCTGGTTTAGACCTGGTTCAGTCCTGGTTTAGTCCTGGTTTAATCCTGGTTTAGACCTTGTTTGGTCCTAGTTTAGTCCTGGTTTAATCCTGGCTTAGACCTGGTTTAGTCCTGGTTTAATCCTGGTTTAGACCTGGTTTAGTCCTGGTTTAGTCCTGGTTTAGACCTTGTTTGGTCCTAGTTTAGTCCTGGTTTAATCCTGGTTTAGTCCTGGTTTAGTCCTGGTTTAATCCTGGTTTAGTGCTGGTTTAATCCTGGTTTAGTCCTGGTTTAATCCTGGTTTAGTCCTGGTTTAGTCCTGGTTTAATCCTGGTTTAGTGCTGGTTTAATCCTGGTTTAGTCCTGGTTTAGTCCTGTTTAGTCCTGGTTTAATCCTGGTTTAGTGCTGGTTTAATCCTGGTTTAGTCCTGGTTTAATCCTGGTTTAGTCCTGGTTTAGTCCTGGTTTAGTCCTGGTTTAGACCTGGTTTAGACCTGGTTTAGACCTTGTTTAGACCTGGTTTAGACCTGATTTAGTCCTGGTTTAGTCCTGGTTTAGACCTGGTTTAGTCCTGGTTTAGACCTGGTTTAGTCCTGGTTTAGTCCTGGTTCAGTCCTGGTTCAGTCCTGGTTTAGACCTGGTTTAGACCTGGTTCAGTCCTGGTTTAGTCCTGGTTTAATCCTGGTTTAGACCTTGTTTGGTCCTAGTTTAGTCCTGGTTTAATCCTGGTTTAGACCTGGTTTAGTCCTGGTTTAATCCTGGTTTAGACCTGGTTTAGTCCTGGTTTAGTCCTGGTTTAGACCTTGTTTGGTCCTAGTTTAGTCCTGGTTTAATCCTGGTTTAGTGCTGGTTTAATCCTGGTTTAGTCCTGGTTTAATCCTGGTTTAGTCCTGGTTTAGTCCTGGTTTAATCCTGGTTTAGTGCTGGTTTAATCCTGGTTTAGTCCTGGTTTAGTCCTGTTTAGTCCTGGTTTAATCCTGGTTTAGTGCTGGTTTAATCCTGGTTTAGTCCTGGTTTAATCCTGGTTTAGTCCTGGTTTAGTCCTGGTTTAGTCCTGGTTTAGTCCTGGTTTAATCCTGGTTTAGACCTGGTTTAGTCCTGGTTTAATCCTGGTTTAGACCTGGTTTAGACCTGGTTTAGTCCTGGTTTAGTTCTGGTTTAATCCTGGTTTTAAATTTCTAACAAAACTTCAATGGAAACTTAAAGAAATTATTGAAGATTTGCACAATGTTTATGGATGTTTTTTTCCCCATATTTCCAAAGTTGGAGGAACATTTAAAGGAACATTTAAAGGAACATTTAAAGGAACATTTAAAGGAACATTTAAAGGAACATTTAAAGGAACATTTAAAGGAACAAGATTTCAGTCCGTACTTGAAGTGAAGCGGGAGGTTGTGACCTGGTCGACCAGACGAGCTCCAGAATTCTATCAAGAAGGAATTTTTGGGTGGAAACGTCGCTCGCAGAAGTGTACTGACTTAGGTGGATGTTATGTAGAAAAATAATTTTGTTACTTTCAAAAATAAAGTTATTTTTAAATGTGTCTTAGAACTTTTTGAATGACCCTCGTATCTGTGCACTTTGAGTTTAACTGTGTTTGTGCACGTTTGTTATTAAGTTCCCAGAGTTGGTCACTTTTACTCTGTATTCTCTCTGTCTCTCTGTTTCTCTGTGTCTTTATGTTTGCTAATGAAGACAATCATTTCCCCTCTTGAGGATTAATAAATGACATATTTCTATATAAAACTGAAGTTCATGTTTCATGTGTTACTTTTCCTTCTTGCTCCATCCTACAGTCTGTAGATAGGGTGACCACCCGTCCCCCACCGTGTGATTGTTCAGCATTTGAAGCCCAATTTATGCGTCCCGCAAACTGAGACCATGTCCCATAATCAATGCTTCTCAAAACGCCACAGGCAGCCAAACGAACATTACTTGAGAGTTCAGCCACTGTTGTCACACAACAAGCCTGAGTGTGACCTGCAAAGATTCTAGAGGGCTACGCTTCGAGAGGTTATCAACTTTTTGCTGTTGTCAGGACACCGCACTCTGCTGTGCACGAGCGTAGATTAATTAATTTCGAACACTGGTTGACTTTTAGGTCAAAATATGTCATTATTTTGCATTGGATTGTATCTTTGGCACCTTTTTGCGTTGTTGTTGTGGTATATTGATGAAATAACAATACCGCTAGACTCTGGTGTTCTATTGTTGCTGTAACACTGCCATCTAGTGGTGTTTTTTATACACATACGGGTTCATTTGGGTTTGCACTCCTGTGTACTCGAGAACCATTAATGAAACATTTATGTTGCTTTAATTCTGTCTCTCCTCTTTCTTCCTTATTTGTTTCAGATTCTGGTGAAAAGTCCTACAACCCCAACTCCAATGAAGTTGGGACGCTGTGTACAACTTAAAAATACAGAATACAATGATTTGCAAATCTTTTTCAACCTATATTGAACTGAATAAACCACAAAGACATGATATTTAAAGGTCCCATGGCATGAAAGTTTCACTTTCTGAGGTTTTGAACGTTAATGTGAGCTCCCCTACCCTGTTTAGCCCCCCCCATGGTTAAAAGTTGTGAAATGTCTAAACTGAGCATTTGCGATCCTTTTCTGCGTTAGAAAAAATCCGAGCTCAAACGGGCGATTTTGAACAAGGCACCTTATTGACGTCAGATGGAAAAAAGAAATCCAAATGCAGTTCCACCCCCGTCTGTCTGTACTCAGCGTCTCTGTAAATCACGCCCAGAGAGTTTGGACTGCGAATGCGCTAGGCAATGTGAAATGCGTTTTTTTATTTGCCTGGAGGCACGTCCGAGTGTTTCTAGGCTCGGAAGTCCTTTATCTGAGCCTCTGGACCTTTGAACAGCAGTGGTTTAATTTTATTTTCTGTGGAAATGTGTTTATTTTTCAATGGAAGGCTTCTCATCTCTCCCCCCGTGCAAAAACACGGAAGTGGGTCACAGAGCAGAGCGGAGAGTTTGGCCACGCCCCCACCCCCTACTATAGGCCATCTCTGTCCTCCTCATTTGAATTCAAGCAACAACGCCCATAATGGAGTGTTCCAGAGTGACATTTATGACTCTTTCTCATCTTATCTCTGTTTCTCATGCACTGAGTGTTGATTTTGAAGAAGGATTCATTTACAGTATTAGGGAACCATTAAGGAGCCATATAAAAGCATCAACAAGTACCATGTCATGGGACCTTTAAACTGTTGGACTATTTGCTCATGCAGTTCTTCACAAAGTGGTGAACCTCGCCCCTTCCTTGCTTTTGAATGACTGAGGCCTTCGGGGACGCTCCTTTTAGACCCACTCATGCCACTCACCTGTTTCCAGTGAACCTGTTCACCTGTGGAATGTTCCAGGTGGATTTTAAGCATTCCTCAACTTTCCCATTCTTTTGTTGCCCCCGTCCCAGCTTTTTTGGAACGTGTTGCAGGCATCAAATTGAAAATGAGTGAATATTTGCATAAAAACTATAAAGTTTATCAGTTTGAACGTTAAATATCATGTATTTGTAGTTTATTCAGTTCAGTATAGGTTGAAAAGGAATTGCAAATCATTGTATTCTGTATTTTTCTATGTTTTACACAGTGTCCCAACTTCATTGGAATTGGGGTTGTAAATGTGTCCCCAAAACAAGTTTTTTTGTTGTTGTTGTGCCTGAGCCTGAAAATAGACAGAATTAAACAGCTGAACTAAATCATAAATGGAAGTGCTTCTGTCAATTCACTGAATGTTCAAAATATTGTGAATCTTTATTTACAAAAATAAATAAATTTTAAAAAAATACACATTGGGTGGCTATTCTTATGCAAACATGAACAATTCCACATGTTTATGGCAATAGGGCATTATTAAAGGAAAAGTAACGTTTTTTTTTTTTTACAATCTGAGCCTTCTTTCGGCAATAAAACAAGTAGTTTTACTCACCCATAGCACTTTGGTGTCACTTGGAGCAGTATCGCAGAACTTATGTTGAGCCGTTCTGTTCTACTAATGATCCCGTATCCGTTAGCGTGAGTGCTCGGGGCATTACTTTGCGCTCTCCAAATAACACAAACTTTAGCACTTTTCAAATCACAGAAGATCGCTGTGTCAGCGTAGACTTTTAGTAGATTCCAAAACGGCCTGAAACCCGATATCACAACAGAAAAGTAAAGTTCAGAGCGGTGTTAGCTTCTTTCGGACTAGCAGTGTTTACAAAACAGCTGAGTTCACGCATGCGCACTGTCCTCTCTGATGACGTCATCAAATGAAACTATAGCTGCATATCGGGTTTCAGGCCGTTTTGGAATCCACTAAAAGTCTACCCTGACACAGCGATCTCCTGTGATTTGAAAAGTGCTAAAGTTTGTGTTATTTGGACACCGCAAAGTAATGCCCCGAGCACTCATGCTAACGGATACGGGATCATTAGTAGAACAGAACGGCTCAACATAAGTTCTGCGATACTGCTCCAATTGACACCAAACTGCTATGGGTGAGTAAAACTACTTGTTTTATTGCCGAAAGAAGGCTCAGATTGTAAAAAAAACGTTAATTTTCCTTTAATATACCATGTATGCGCACCACGCTGGGCGGTCACGTGATTTGAACCCTGCCGAGTTTTAGGGGTGACAAACAAACTTTCACAAACTCCAAAAATTAATACATAAAAATAAAATAAAAAACCCTCCCCAAACTTAAATAATATTGGGCAAAAAAGAAATTCTCAAAGACAAACCCCGATTCAAACTGTTGATAATAAATAAAATTAAAAAAATATGAATAAATAATCAAATCTACATGAACAAATAAGACAATAAATATGAATAAATATGAATAAAAATGAGTAAATATGAATAAAAATGAATAAAAATGACATTAGGAAAACTAAATCAAAAGTTTCAGTTTTGGGCTCTTATACTGAAAGCGCCCGGACGGTCCGTCAAACAAAGTGCTCCGCCGCCTCGCGCTCCCGGAGCTTACTGTATCAATCAAATCGATAGTTTGTGATGGAGGTGTGTGTTTGTGTGGATCCCGGGACATGCTGGTGTTTTGGGGAAAGAGGAAGCGGATGTCCTGGATAAAAAGCCACTTCAGAAACAAAGAATAGATCTGGTTTTATCTGTGGTAAAGCAGGAACGCCACAGTGTCTGTAAGTAATATCTGATCAATAATGACTGGAAACAACATCTGATCAATAAATGTGAAAAGAATGTGAGAGGGAACGGCAGGTTCTGTTTTTCCTTTCAGCCGATCGTCTTCACCCTTCGTGGTGCAGTGAATCTTTTGAACCATTTTTTGTTTAGACCTGGTTTAGACCTGGTTCAGACCTGGTTCAGACCTGGTTCAGACCTGGTTTAGAACTGGTTTAGACCTGGTTCAGACCTGGTTTAGAACTGGTTTAGACCTGGTTTAGTCCTGGTTTAGTCCTAGTTCAGACCTGGTTTAGTCCTGGTTCAGACCTGGTTTAGAACTGGTTTAGACCTGGTTTAGTCCTGGTTTAGTCCTAGTTCAGACCTGGTTTAGTCCTGGTTCAGACCTGGTTTAGTCCTGGTTTAGTCCTGGTTTAGTCCTGGTTTAGTCCTGGTAAATAAATAATTATCAGCAATTTATTTTTAATATGAAATAACAAAATGAACAGAATAAAATAAATATCTGTCCTGCTTATTTTAAAACTGTATAAATACTGTAAATATAAACAGGGATGAAAAACGCTGAAAGGAAAAATTCCCTCTCGATGATCCACTGTGCACTTCCTGCTCCCAGAATGTGACTTTCCCTGGATGGAATCAGCTCGGGATGTGGAGTCCGGACTCGGGATGTGGAGTCCGGACTCGGGATGCGGAGTCCGGACTCGGGATGCGGAGTCCGGACTCGGGATGCGGAGTCCGGACTCGGGATGCGGAAATGTTCATTTTAATCTTAAAATAAGTCAAAGTGTCGCGCACTTAAACACTCTGTGCCCCGTTTTTGGCCCCTGAGCCACAGTTTGAGGAGCCTTGTGTTTTTCACCTTCCTCCTGGAGTCACGTTCTCTTCTGGTTTTGCACATTTACCAAACACTTTTATGAGGCAAACATACATTTAGATGAGTTTTTGCTTGGCGTTTCGTCCTCGCTCTTCTGATCAGAGGTATTGATGAGGAGCCTGTGCGGCTGTGAGCAGGAGGAGCGTGAAAAGGAGCGGCGCTGACGTGAGGCGCACTCACAGGGAGTGTTAGAGCCATTTTCTGTGTTAGTTCAAGTTCATATTTACGTTCATATGTTGCACTTTGATTTTTTGGATCTTGTTCCTTTAATCTTTGATCTTTAATCTTTGATTTAATTTGAGCTAAATGAAGGTGCAGGATGGACAGCGAGGCAGAGAGAGGAAGCCTCGAGCTACAGAAGCTTCACACACTTTGGAGCGTCACGTAGGATGTCGGGACGTCACTTGGGGACGTCGTGTGGGGAAGATACAAGCTCGAGAAACTCCTTTTGTTTCCTTTTGTTGTTCCTCTTTGGTTCTGTACGACTGTCACTTTAGTAAAGATGGAAAAGACAAACTTTGGATTCAAGACGCTTTATTTTTTGTTCCGTGCCGCGTCCGAAGGAACCTTCTAGAACCTTCTAGAACCTTCTAGAACCTTCTAGAACCTTCTAGAACCTTCTAGACCCTTCTAGAACCTTCTAGAACCTTCCAGAGGCTCAGGGCTGGAGTCGGCGCGCTGCACTCACAGGGAGGATGTTTTCTAAACTTTAACCTGCTCTGTGATGCACGCTGGCGGCGCCTGTGGTGACGTGCGGTGTCTGCGGCTCCCAACGAGCGCACAGGCTGCAGTGAGAAGCACAGGCTGCAGTGAGAAGCACAGGCTGCAGTGAGAAGCACAGGCTGCAGTGAGAAGCACAGGCTGCAGTGAGGAGCACAGGCTGCAGTGAGGAGCACAGGCTGCAGTGAGGAGCACAGGCTGCAGTGAGGAGCACAGGCTGCAGTGAGGAGCACAGGCTGCAGTGAGGAGCACAGGCTGCAGTGAGGAGCACAGGCTGCAGTGAGGAGCACAGGCTGCAGTGAGGAGCACAGGCTGCAGTGAGAAGCACACCGGTAAAAGTTTATTGCTAACCACAGCAGCCGTAATGAAATATGTTCGCACTCATGTCGAGACCAAGACCGGTGTCGTAGTCCTCGACACGATCGACTGGTAGATCGCGATCGGCGTATTGATCACCCTGTTTTAGACACTGTTTTTGACTCACGGTAAAACGGGACAAAGTGCGTCTCTTTTCAGCTCAATACGGGACGTGTACTTTTGTTTCTGAACTCGACGATTCCGTTTTTCAAGGGACGTTGGCGACTCAAACCGGAGGAGACACCGGAGTCTGGGCCCGGTGTGTGAAGAGGAGGAGACGGCCTGAGAGTCTTTTCTGTCCTCGTGTGTTCACTTGTGTTTCACACACAAACCCTCTGCTCCACCTCGTGATGTCACGGGGTGATGCAGCACAACTCCAGCTGTGTTTTTGAGGAGAGCACGAGAACACGACTTAAAACTCACTTTTGTGTTTAGGAAACCAGGAAACCCCAGAGTCTCCAGATGAAAGAGGAACCCGGAGAACCTGGAGAACCTGGAGAACCTGGAGAACCTGGAGAACCCGGAGAACCTGGAGAACCTGGAGAACCTGGAGAACCCAGCGTCAAAGAGGAGGAAGAGCAGCTGCAACTGTGAGAAGCACCGGCAATGATCTGTGTTTGTTTAGTGGAGTTTGTCGAGCGTTTGTTGAGTTTGTCGTGCGTTTGTTGAGTTTGTCGTGCGTTTGTTGAGTTTGTCGTGCGTTTGTCGTGCGTTTGTTGAGTTTGTCGTGCGTTTGTCGTGCGTTTGTTGAGTTTGTCGAGCGTTTGTTGAGTTTGTCGTGCGTTTGTCGTGCGTTTGTTGAGTTTGTCGTGCGTTTGTCGAGTTTGTCGTGCGTTTGTCGAGTTTGTCGAGCGTTTGTCGAGTTTGTCGAACGTTTGAGTTTGTCGTGCGTTTGTTGAGTTTGTCGAGCGTTTGTTGAGTTTGTCGAGCGTTTGTTGAGTTTGTCGAGCGTTTGTTGAGTTTGTCGTGCGTTTGTCGAGTTTGTCGTGCGTTTGTCGAGTTTGTCGAGCGTTTGTCGAGTTTGTCGAACGTTTGAGTTTGTCGTGCGTTTGTCGAGTTTGTCGAGCGTTTGTCGAGTTTGTCGAGCGTTTGTCGAGTTTGTCGAACGTTTGAGTTTGTCGTGCGTTTGTTGAGTTTGTCGTGCGTTTGTCGAGTTTGTCGAGCGTTTGTTGAGTTTGTCGTGCGTTTGTCGAGTTTGTCGTGCGTTTGTCGAACGTTTGAGTTTGTCGAGCGTTTGTCGAGTTTGTCGAACGTTTGAGTTTGTCGAGCGTTTGTCGAGTTTGTCGAGCGTTTGTTGAGTTTGTCGAGCGTTTGTTGAGTTTGTCGAGCGTTTGTTGAGTTTGTCGAGCGTTTGTTGAGTTTGTCGTGCGTTTGTCGAGTTTGTCGAGCGTTTGTCGAGTTTGTCGAACGTTTGAGTTTGTCGAGCGTTTGTTGAGTTTGTCGAGCGTTTGTTGAGTTTGTCGAGCGTTTGTTGAGTTTGTCGTGCGTTTGTTGAGTTTGTCGTGCGTTTGTCGAGTTTGTCGTGCGTTTGTCGAGTTTGTCGTGCGTTTGTCGAGTTTGTCGAACGTTTGAGTTTGTCGAGCGTTTGTCGAGTTTGTCGAACGTTTGAGTTTGTCGAACGTTTGAGTTTGTCGAGCGTTTGTCGAGTTTGTCGTGCGTTTGTCGAGTTTGTCGAGCGTTTGTCGAGTTTGTCGTGCGTTTGTCGAGTTTGTCGTGCGTTTGTCGAGTTTGTCGAGCGTTTGTCGAGCGTTTGTCGAGTTTGTCGAGCGTTTGTCGAGTTTGTCGTGCGTTTGTCGAGTTTGTCGTGCGTTTGTCGAGTTTGTCGAGCGTTTGTCGAGTTTGTCGAGCGTTTGTCGAGTTTGTCGAGCGTTTGTCGAGTTTGTCGTGCGTTTGTCGAGTTTGTCGAGCGTTTGTCGAGTTTGTCGAGCGTTTGTCGAGTTTGTCGTGCGTTTGTCGAGTTTGTCGAGCGTTTGTCGAGTTTGTCGAACGTTTAAGTTTGTCGTGCGTTTGTCGAGTTTGTCGAGCGTTTGTCGAGTTTGTCGAACGTTTGAGTTTGTCGAGCGTTTGTCGAGTTTGTCGAGCGTTTGTCGAGTTTGTCGAACGTTTGAGTTTGTCGAGCGTTTGTCGAGTTTGTCGTGCGTTTGTCGAGTTTGTCGAGCGTTTGTCGAGTTTGTCGAGCGTTTGTCGAGTTTGTCGTGCGTTTGTCGAGTTTGTCGAGCGTTTGTCGAGTTTGTCGTGCGTTTGTCGAGTTTGTCGAGCGTTTGTCGAGTTTGTCGAGCGTTTGAGTTTGTCGTGCGTTTGTTGAGTTTGTCGAACGTTTGAGTTTGTCGTGCGTTTGTCGAGTTTGTCGAACGTTTGAGTTTGTCGAGCGTTTGTCGAGTTTGTCGAACGTTTGAGTTTGTCGTGCGTTTGTCGAGTTTGTCGAGCGTTTGTCGAGTTTGTCGAACGTTTGAGTTTGTCGTGCGTTTGTCGAGTTTGTCGTGCGTTTGTCGTGCGTTTGTCGAGTTTGTCGAGCGTTTGTCGAGTTTGTCGTGCGTTTGTCGAGTTTGTCGTGCGTTTGTCGAGTTTGTCGTGCGTTTGTCGAGTTTGTCGTGCGTTTGTCGAGTTTGTCGAGCGTTTGTTGAGTTTGTCGAGCGTTTGTTGAGTTTGTCGTGCGTTTGTTGAGTTTGTCGTGCGTTTGTTGAGTTTGTTGAGTTTGTCGTGCGTTTGTCGAGTTTGTCGTGCGTTTGTCGAGTTTGTCGTGCGTTTGTTGAATTTGTCGTGCGTTTGTTGAGTTTGTCGTGCGTTTGTCTTCAGGTGTGTCCCTGAGTCGGTTTATGTGAAGACAGAAGAGTCGTCAGAGCTTCTCCACAGACACAGTGAGGACAGAGGGGACGCACAGGGACAGGACCTCAGCTCGGAGACACTCGTCCACTCGGAGACAGAGGGAGACACGGACCACTCCTCTGACGACGATGAAGACTGGAGAGCTCCTTTCAGCTGTTCAGTCGGTGAGGAACATTTTACTCATTTAGTCTCAAATATCAGAACCAGAGACTGTAGGAGTGGACACAAGTGGACACAAGTGGACATAAATGGACAGAGTAGGGCTGGGCGGTATACTGGTTCATACCGAATACCAAATTTTTTTTTAATAATATGAATTTTTCATTGAGCGTAATCCTGGTGAGTGCGTACAAAACATGGGGAAGTGTTTTGCAGTGGCCTGAAGCGGTGGAAGTGGAAGTCGTGTCCCAATTCGAGGGCTGCCGTCTCCGCCGCTTTTCCGGCGACTCCGAAGGCTGCAAAAGCTGCAGCCCTCGAACTATAAAATCCATAATCGTAGATCGAATCGTAGGTCGTCTCATGATGAACTCTGTAGTTGCCGTTAGAACATCTTTAGTCCAGATTAAACGTCCTGTGAAAATGGGGCGAACGTTTTTGGGGGCGTTGGCCGTTCTGTTGACCCGTTTGTCCCCCCGTGTCCCTGCAGGTGTCCAGATCCCCCGAGGGAGTCCTGAGCCGAACCAGGAACCCCCAGAGAGTCTCCAGATCAAAGAGGAACCCGAAGAACCGAGCGTCAAAGAGGAGGAAGAGCAGCCGCCGCGGTGAGCCACAAACACATTTAACAGTTTTATTTGTCGTTTCCTGCGGTTTATTTTAAACATTCAAAGAGCTGTCCCGTCACGTGCAAAAGAAAACGCAGATCTGCACCGGACTCCCACATTTTTGTTTTAATGACGTCACAGTGAGACGTTTTGGGGTCAGACGCTTCTTCAGTGAAAGACTTACAAAAATCTGGATTTAGAGCTGCAAAGAACTGAGGACGGATCTTTTTTTTTTTTTGTCAGTCAGAACTTTGTCTGGATGTGTCTCTTAAGTTCCGGCGTGTGCACGGTGAAAACACTTAAGAACTCTTTCTGGTTTTGCTTCCCTCAGAATCAATGAGTTTATTTAGTAAAGTGACCCAAAGTGAAAACACGGGGGCCGAAACAGCTCCTCGTCTAAGGCTGCGTCCCATTCCTGTGTCTTACCCCTTCCCCTTTACCTACGTCTTTGTCTCGCCCCTCGATCCCGAGCTGAGAGGGCTCGGGGTACGAATGTTCCCCTAAGAAATGGGACACCACTATATTACTGTTTGCGACACCCTCGCCGTGTCGAGGATTATCGGGTACACTGGTCCATCGCTCTGTCGCTGTTCACTTTTCGCGGCCTCGCTGTTTCGTGTATTTTCTTTTTCTAGTGTCTGAACATTGTGTTGTGCGTCCTGATTGTTTCTCCTCCGTGTCTCCTGTACAGGACAGAATGTGTTCAGTCTGACACATTTATATAGATGTTATAGAGGGGGGACCCGGGGGGGGGACCCGGGGAGGGACCCGTGGGGGCTCCGGGAGTCCCGCTGGAGGCACGAGGAGCCCAGACATGAGTCACTGGATCTGTAGGAAGTCCAGACCGGGACTAAGACATGAGGACCAGAATGGGACCAGACCAGGACTAAACCAGGTCTAAACCAGGTCTAAACCAGGTCTAAACCAGGACTAGACCGGGTCTAAGCCAGGTCTAAACCGGGACTAGACCAGGTCTAAACCGCGACTAAACCAGGACTAAACCGGGACTAAACCGGGACTAAACCGGGTCAAAACCGGGTCTAAACCGGGACTAAACCGGGACTAAACCGGGACTAAACCGGGACTAAACGTGGACTAAACGTGGACTAAACGTGGACTAAACCCGGACTAAACCCGGACTAAACCAGGTCTAAACCAGGTCTAAACCAGGTCTACACCAGGTCTACACCAGGACTAAACCAGGACTAAACCAGGACTAAACCCGGACTAAACCAGGACTAAACCCGGACTAAACCAGGACTAAACCCGGACTAAACCAGGTCTAAACCAGGACTAGACCAGGACTAAACCCGGACTAAACCAGGACTAAACCAGGTCTAAACCAGGACTAAACGTGGACTAGACCAGGTCTAAACCTGGACTAAACCTGGACTAAACCTGGACTAGACCTGGACTAGACCTGGACTAGACCTGGACTAGACCTGGACTAAACCTGGACTAAACCTGGACTAAACGTGGACTAAACGTGGACTAAACGTGGACTAAACGTGGACTAAACGTGGACTAGACCGGGACTAGACCGGGACTAGACCGGGACTAAACCGGGACTAAACCGGGACTAGACCAGGTCTAAACCAGGACTAGACCGGGTCTAAACCGGGACTAGACCAGGTCTAAACCTGGACTAAACGTGGACTAAACCAGGACTAAACGTGGACTAAACCAGGACTAAACGTGGACTAAACCCGGACTAAACCAGGTCTAAACCAGGTCTAAACCAGGACTAAATCAGGTCTAAACCAGGACTAAATCAGGTCTAAACCTGGACTAAACCTGGACTAAACCCGGACTAAACCCGGACCAAACCAGGACCAAACCAGGACTAAACCAGGACTAAACCTGGACTAAACCTGGACTAAACCTGTACTAAACCTGTACTAAACCTGGACTAAACCTGGACTAAACCTGGACTAAACCAGAATTAAACCAGGTCTAAATCAGGACTAAATCAGGACTAAACCAGGACTAAACCAGGACTAAACCAGGACTAAACCAGGACTAAACCAGGACTAAACCAGGTCTAAACCAGGACTAAACCAGGACTAAACCAGAATTAAACCAGGTCTAAATCAGGACTAAATCAGGACTAAACCAGGACTAAACCAGGACTAAACCAGGACTAAACCAGGACTAAACCAGGTCTAAACCAGGACTAAACCAGGACTAAACCAGAATTAAACCAGGTCTAAATCAGGACTAAATCAGGACTAAACCAGGACTAAATCAGGACTAAACCAGGACTAAACCAGGACTAAACCAGGACCAAACCAGGACTAAACCAGGACTAAACCAGGACTAAACCAGGTCTAAACCCGGATTAAACCAGGACTAGGCCAGGACTAGACCAGGTCTAAACCCGGATTAAACCACTGCATGTGGCTCTTTGCCTTGTTTCGTGCGGCTCTTGTGCGCGTTCGCTTCGACTGGGTTCGGGTTAGATGTTGGACGTGGTCCCGAGGAGGAGGCACGGTCCGGGCGCTGCCGGCCTCGGTCTCGTGCTCGCAGCCCCGGGTGGGACGCACGGCCTCGCGCCGGTCATGCTGCTCACGGATTTGACCACGATGAGCGGGTGCACGTGTCTGCGCGCACACTTCTCCGGTCCCAGGGCTAGACCCACGCTTCACTATTAATACATTTTGTTGAAAATCTACGAACGTTTGAGTGTTCAAACAAGAGAAATGTGAGAAAATGTTCATTCCAGTCTGAGAAAAGCGTATAATGTGTGTGGTGACGCGTTTACAGCCTTAAAACATGTGGAATAATTGTAAAATATAAAGTTGTCCTACTTCACGGATTTCACTTATTACGGGTTATTTCTGGAACCGAACCCCCGCGATAAACGAGGGACCACTGTATCTCAGCTCCACAAAAAACGAGCTCATTTATACGTGAAAGTTCGATGAAAACGATAACGTCGGCTAAACAGACGCCGCGACAACAGTTCACTAAAAGTAACGTAGAACATCAGCGTCATAATTGTAAACCTGCTAAACTGTTAATCGATAATTACGACTGCTGAAAATACATTTATGAGACTCCTTGAGTTTGTCGAGCGTTTGTCAAACTATAAACTTGTGCGTTTGTTGAGTTTGAGTGTTGTGCGTTTGTTTTGCGTTTTTATGTGTTTGTTGAGCGTTTATTGTGCGTTTGTTGACAGTTTGTTGAGCATTTGTTGAGTTTGTTGTGTGTTTGTTGAGTTTGAGCTTTTGTTGAGCGTTTGTTGTGTGTTTGTTGAGTTTGAACGTTTGTTGAGCGTTTATTTTGCGTTTGTTGAGAGTTTGTTGAGAGTTTGTTGAGAGTTTGTTGAGCGTTTATTTTGCGTTTGTTGAGTTTGACCGTTTGTTGAGCGTTTATTTTGCGTTTGTTGAGAGTTTGTTGAGCATTTGTTTTGAGTTTGTTGTGTGTTTGTTGAGTGTTTGTTGAATTTGTGCGTTTGTTGAGCATTTGTTGAGTTTGAACGTTTGTTGAGCGTTTATTTTGCGTTTGTTGAGTTTGAACGTTTGTTGAGCGTTTATTTTACGTTTGTTGAGAGTTTGTTGAGCGTTTGTTTTGAGTTTGTTGTGCGTTTGTTGAGTGTTTGTTGAATTTGTGCGTTTGTTGAGCATTTGTTGAGTTTGAGCGTTTGTTGTGCGTTGACAGTCGTGCGTTTGTTGTCTTCAGGTGTGTCCCGGAGTCGGTTTATGTGAAGACAGAAGAGTCGTCAGAGCTTCGTGTCCACTCGGAGACGGAGGGAGACACGGACCACTCCTCTGACGACGATGAAGACTGGAGAGCTCCTTTCAGCCGTTCGGCGTCGCAGACGGAGCCCGAGGCCGGCGGACGCTTCAAACGGGTCCAGACCAGAGCCCGAAGCAGCACCGCCCCAAACCCAAGTCTGTCGTCCAAACACCGGTCCGACCCGGAGACCAGAGCCGCCGTGGACCGTGGACACGTCTCAGGAACAGCTGCAAGGACCAAACGGAAGAAACACGAGTGCTCCGTTTGTAAAAAGACATTCGGGTATAAAAAGTGTTTTCAGCGACACGTTCGACTTCACAGTGGAGAGGAACCCTTCAGCTGTTCAGTCTGTCGGAAAACATTCGCCCGAAAGCGTAATCTTGTAGCACACATGAGGACGCACACGGGCGACAACCCCTTCACCTGTTCAGTCTGCGAGAAAACGTTCAGGTACGAGACCAGCCTGCACGTCCACAAGAGGACGCACACCGGAGACAAACCCTACAGCTGTTCGATCTGCAAGAAAACATTTAGCCAAAAGAGCAGCGTCACGGTACACATGAGGATGCACACGGGGGACAAACCTTACAGCTGTTCGCTCTGTAAGAAACGTTTCGCCCATTCCACCGGTCTGCAGTATCACGAGAGGACGCACACGGGGGACAAACCTTACAGCTGTTCGGTGTGTAACGCACGCTTTCCCTCGAGTTATTACCTGAAACGACACATGAGAAGTCACACAGAAGTTAAGTCTTACAGCTGTTCAGTTTGTGATAAAACTTTCACCCACAGGACGGACCTTTGCGAACATAAGAGGACGCACGTACCAGAGAAACCTTACAGCTGTTCAGTCTGTAGTAAACGCTTCATGTCGCGATGTCACGTGAAGATCCATATGAGGACTCACACGGGAGAAAAACCTTTCAGCTGCTCTGTGTGCGACACAAAACTGACGTCCAACTTCTCTCTGAAAGTTCACATGAGAACGCACACGGGGGAGAAACCTTACAGCTGTTCGGTCTGTGACAAGCGGCTGACGTCGAGCTACGCGCTGAAATGCCACGTGAGGAGCCACACCGGGGAGAAACCGTACAGCTGCTCGGTGTGTAACGCCCGGTTTACATCGAACGCGTCGCTGAAATGCCACACGAGGATTCACACCGGAGAAAAACCCTTCAGCTGTTCGGTTTGTAACACCTGGTTTTCGTCGAGCTCCACACTGAGCCGACACATGAGGACGCACACGGAGGAACGCCGCTACAGCTGCGCCGTGTGTCACATCCGATTCTACCTGAGCTCCTCCCTCCACAGCCACATGAGGATTCACAAAAACGACACGTGACGATTCACACGGAGAGAGTTAAAACATGGGCTCAACGACCTTTTGGTTTAGATCGAAAATCGCGATCTCAGACGACACGATTTTGGGATCGTTAAAGTCTCTTAGAAAATACAATATTGTAGCGATATTTGTAAACAAAAATGTTATTACCCAGACCCTCCAGGAATTTGCGATGTTGCGATTTGCAACTTCAACGCAACTTCATCCAATCCCCGTGAATTCAGGGCGGTGTTGCAATTTTGACCAATCACCGCAACTTTCCCGCAATTTTTTACCAATTTTGACCAATCATCGGCGACGTATTGAACTCATGTTGACCAACTTCCTTCTGCCTTACTTCCGTGTGACGAAACTAAACTGCGGCCGTGTCCCCAGTTCGGAGCGGGTTTGAAGGGGGCTCAGACTGCAGTCAAGGCGGTGCACACTTGCTCAGCCCTGAGTGCACTCCGCGGACCACATGGCCGTCTGCGAAATGCGACAGGTCTCGCAACTACGGGAAGCAGCCGCCGACTCCATTTTCTCCCGTAGAAGAAGTAGTGTGCGGTGCATGCTGGGATATATGAGTGTGTGAAGCTTTTTCACGCGCTTGGTCCACGCCCCGATTTCCATGGAAACGACTGCGGTCTGCGAACGCGTGTTAACTGCGCATGGGACAAAAAAGAAATGACACACATGCCCTTCAAACCACACTCCGAACTGTGCACTCTGGGAATTGGGACACGGCTTCTAATGGCAAAGAAACATGTCTGCGGCGCCATTTGCCCACAAAAATAACAGCAAAAGAGCGAAACAGTTCCCCTCCTAGTAGTCATTTATTTTGGATGTTGGTAAGGTTGTTTTAGGACCATATCTGTGATCTCTGTGTCTTTGTATTATTCTTTGTCAGTAATAACTCAGTATTCAAAATATTACTCAATTTTAATTACAAAAAGGGAAAATCACAACTATTTATCGCAACTTTCACTTCCTCCCGCAACAAAATCGCAACAAAAACCTTAAAAGCACCGCAACTTTCATCGCAACTTTTTGGAAAAGCTCCCGCAAATTCAGGTATTTTAGCCCAAAACAATCACAGAAAATGCCCGTGAAATCCTTGGGGGGGGGGGGGTCTGCAGTACAGTCTTTAAGCGAACATCCATGTGGGCTAACTGTAAAATGGAGCGAAGTATAATTTCTGTCCTTCAGCACAACATTGCAGTTCTGCACTAAAATGATAATGACATTGTTTTACTGTTGTTTTGATGCTTTAAACTTGTTTTGAACCATAAATTTCCCACTCTGCTCTAATTGTTGTAGTAATAAGTGTTTTTCTTCATAGATGCCCCTGTCTGTCAAAGAGAGAGCCACTAGGTACAGACATAAACTGAAGGCAAATCATTTACTTAGGGAGGAAAAACTAGCAACGAGAAGAGAAAGGTAACTGAAATATCTTGAACGAAGATGAATTAAGTCGGCTGTAGTAGAAGTAAATATCACGGGTGTATTGCAGATGTGATGCTGTTTAACCCGGACCGTATACCGTACAAATGACGCGCTCTAATGAAGTCTTTCTTTACATATTTAGTTATCAGAGAAGAAAACAGAACCTCAGCGGCGGAAATCCAGATCACCCTGCCATAAAAGATGTTTCTGCAACTGAGGCTGAAAGGAGAAGGAAGCAATGGAGAGAAAACAAAAGGAAGATCAGAGAGAGACAAAAACAAGAAAAAGTATTACTGGACCTCACACCCGTTTCATTTCAAGAAGCACCTTCCACACCAGAACGAGTAACGCGCTACAAACAACTTGGAAAGGAGAAAAGGGATCTAAAGAAAGAGCTGATGGCCGTCAAGAAACAACTGGCTCTGTCAAACGAAAGGTGCAAGTCACTGAGGAAGCTTTTGAAGAAAAAGACTGGAAACGGAAAAGAAATACTTGTAAAAAAGACGTGAGGTGATGCTGAAGGCTGCAGAGAGAAGAAAGTGTGTGATTCCTCTGCAGAGATGAGAATAGCCATCTTCTGCCAGGAAAGAAAGACGCCACGACGAAACACAAGGCGAAAACCCAAAGACGCGTCCCATCACATGTGATACCGGCAGTTTTTACGCTTAAGACCATTTTTCAGACCCTCCAGGAATTTGCGATGTTGCGATTTGCAACTTCAACGCAACTTCAACCAATCCCCGTGAATTCAGGGCGGTGTTGCAATTTTGACCAATCACCGCAACTTTCCCGCAATTTTTACTAATTTTGACCAATAATCGGCGACGTATTGAACTCACGTCGACCAACTTCCTTCTGCCTTACGTCTGTGTGACAAAACGAAACTGCGGCCGTGTCCCAGTTCCCAGAGCGCACAGCTCGGAGCGCGGCCCGACGGGGGCTCAGACTGCAGTCAAGGAGGTGCACACTTGCTCAGCCCCGACTGCAGTCCACGGACCGCTTAACGATTGCGGTGTTCGGACCGCGTGTTAACTGCACATGGGACAAAAACGAAGTGGGACAGCAGTCGTCGCGCCGGTGTACTGTCGAAATGTGTGACGCACATGCCCTTCGGGCCACGCTCCGAGCCGCTCTGGGAACTGGGACACGGCTTCTAATGGCAAAGAAACATGTCTGCGGCGCCATTTGCCCACAAAAATAACAGCAAAAGACTGAAACAGTTCCCCTCCTAGTAGTCATTTATTTTGGATGTTGGTAAGGTTGTTTTAGGACCATATCTGTGATCTCTGTGTCTTTGTATTATTCTTTGTCAGTAATAACTCACTATTCAAAATATTACTCCATTTTAATTACAAAAAGGGAAAATCACAACTATTTATCGCAACTTTCACTTCCTCCCGCAACAAAATCGCAACAAAAACCTTAAAAGCACCGCAACTTTCATCGCAACTTTTTGGAAAAGCTCCCGCAAATTCAGGCATTTTAGCCCGAAACAATCACAAAAAATCCTCGTGAAATCCTGGGGGGTCTGATATTGTCACATCGCTTCTAAATCCCAGTTTAATACAGTTTATAAAAAGGTTCTCAACACTGTTTTAAACACTCCTTTTCATGATCTGATTGTCTTGTGACATTTTTACTGAAGCTTCTAGTTCTACAAAATAAAAATGATTTTTTTTTTGTCATGAGCAGTATACGTCTGTGTTTGCTTTAGTCTGTTTCACATAATGTCGTACAAATGCTTTTGGTATGTCACTTTCATTCTAGTAGAGTTACTTGTGTCAATAAATAACTAAAAATAAATAAATTCATAAATATTCTGATGAAACGGGATACTTTGGAGAACGTCCTTCAGTACTGGGTCAAAGACGAATCGCGTGTTCCCAGTATCAAAAAAATAAATGCTTAAATAGCATAGTTTATTTAATATTGTGCATAAAAGTGTCACCTATGTAAATGTATATTTTGTTTCCTAACATTTTAGTTATTTAGGGTTTTTGTTTTACCGTTGATCTCCGTTCCTCCCCTCACCTATGGTCATGAGCTCTGGGTAATGACCGAAAGGACGAGATCGTGGATACAAGCGGCCGAAATCAGTTTCCTCCGCAGAGTGTCTGGGCGCTCCCTTAGAGATAGGGTGAGGAGCTCAGTCACACGGGAGGAGCTCGGAGTAGAGCCGCTGCTCCTCCACGTGGAGAGGAGCAGCTGAGGTGACTCCGGCATCTGTTTCGGACGCCTCCTGGACTCCTCCCTCGGGAGGTGTTCCGGGCATGTCCCACTGGGAGGAGGCCCCGGGGAAGACCCAGGACACGCTGGAGGGACTATGTCTCCCGGCTGGCCTGGGAACACCTTGGGGTCCCCCCGGAGGAGCTGGAGGAAGTGTCCGGGGAGAAGGAGCCATACCTGCCTGTCAAAGCCTGATCCCGTCAGATCTCAGAAGCTCAGCAAGGCAGGGCCTGGTTAGTACTTGGATGGGAGACCGCTGGGAATTCCAGGTGCCACAGGGGGGCGCCAGTTGCAAAAACTGTCGCTGTGTCCTTAGGCAAGACACTTCACCCACATTTGCCTAGTATGAAAGTGGCGTATGCGTGAGTGTTGGAGGTGGTCGGAGGGGCCGATGGCGCAGATTGGCAGCCTCACTTCCGTCAGTCTGCCCCAGGGCAGCTGTGGCTACAGAAGGTAGCTTACCACCACCAAGTGTGGAGTGAATGAACGGTGAACTATGGAGCGCTTTGGGATGAAGTCTTGTCATGAAAGGCGCTATATAAATGCAATGGGGAAAAAAAAAAAAAAAAAAAGGTCTGGGCGTCCCTGCTTAGACTGTTGCCCCGGCGACCCGGCCCCGGATAAGAGGAAGAAAATGGATGGACGGGTTTTTGTTGTTGACGAACAGCAAGTGCACAAAAATGTCCTTCAGTATGACATTTTTTTAAAGAAATACACACATAAGATATAATCTTATTCATTCATTTTCTTCCGCTTTTCCATTTTCTGGGTCGCGGGGGCAGCAGACCAAGCAGTGTTCTGCTGCCCAGAACACAATGCACCAGCCCCCATGAATCCTTCCGCGGGTGGTGGGTCCACAGGAGGACGGCTCACGTCACAACGGGCCTTGATGTATCTTCTGCCATGGGGGCGACCAGTGTCCACAGACTCTGGGGGCAAGGTGGGGTTAAGTGTCTTGCCCAAGGACACAACGGCAGAGCTCATCTGTGGGAGCTGGGATCATATGCGGTCCACACGTCAAGAGCGGGATTCGAACCGCCAACCCTGGATCACGAGGCATATGCTCCTGATATAATCTTAGCCATTTCAAATTAATAATTTTATTTTATCTATTAGAAAAGACTTAAAACCACAGAAGAAATGATACTGATCTTGTTTTTTGTTTTGCGTGCACTGATGTACTCGAGTCTGTCTTGCGATTTCTTGTATACAAGATGTTTTTTTCTACAAAGTCGAATTTATTTCAAAAGTCAGACTGAATTCTCCATTAAATAGGCCTGGGTGTCTTTACATTCATATGAAAAGAAGTGAATAATGTGTTATTTTTACAGTTATTTTAAAGGTCCCATGACATGGTACTTGTTGATGCTTTTATATGGCTCCTTAATGGTTCCCTAATACTGTAAATGAATCCTTCTTCAAAATCAACACTCAGTGCATGAGAAACAGAGATAAGCTGAGAGAGTCATTTTTCTCACTCTGAACAGTCCATTATGGGCATTGTTGCTTGAAAGCAAATGAGGAGAAAAGAGATGGCCTATAGTAGAGGGTGGGGGCGTGGCCAAGCTCTCAGCTGTGCGCTCTGATCCATTTCCGTGTTTTTGCACGCAGGAAGAGATTTGAAGCGTTCCATTGAAAAATAAACACATTTCCACAGAAAATAAAATTAAACCACTGCTGTTCAAAGGTCCAGAGGCTCAGATAAAGGACTTCCGAGCCTAGAAACACTCGCACGTGCCTCCAGGCAAATTAAAAAACGCATTTCGCATTGCCTAGCGCATTCGCAGTCCAAACTCTCTGGGCGTGATTTACAGAGACGCTGAGTACAGACAGACGGGGGTGGAACTGCATTTGCATTTCTTTTTTCGATCTGACGTCAATAAGTTTCCTTGTTCAAAATCGCCCGTTTGAGCTCCGATTTTTTGTAACGCAGAAAAGGATCGCAAATGCTCAGTTTAGACATTTCACAACTTTTAACCATGGGGGGGCTAAACAGGGTAGGGGAGCTCACATTAACGTTCAAAAACCTCAGAAAGTGAAAATTTCATGCCATGGGATCTTTAAGCAAATGTTTTTGTCAATCGTTAAAGAGTTATAAAGTCATAGTCGAGTTATAAAATGAAACCAGGGGGGATGGTGGAAGGGCAGAATTAGAAGGTACTTTGTTAATATGGAAATGCTTTTATAACTAAAAGTCCATATTATCATTCAGTAATGCACAGGATAATATGTGATCACACACAGTCTTGGTTTAGACCTGGTTTAGTCCCAGTTGAATCCTGGTTTAGACCTGGTTTCGTCCTGGCTTAGTCTTGGTTTAGTTTTGGTTTAGTCCTGGTTTAGTCCCGGTTTAGTCCTGGTTTAGACCCGGTTTAGATCTGGTTTAGTCTTGGCTTAGTTCTGGTTTAGTCCTGGTTTAGTCTTGGTTTAGTCCTGGTTTAGTTCTGGTTTAGTCCTGGCTAGGTCCTGGTTTAGTCCTGGTCTAGTTCTGGTTTAGTCCTGGTTTAGTCTTGGTTTAGTCCTGGTTTAGTTCTGGTTTAGTCCTGGCTAGGTCCTGGTTTAGTCCTGGTCTAGTTCTGGTTTAGTCCTGGTTTAGTTCTGGTTTAGACCTGGTTTAGTTCTGGTTTAGTTCTGGTTTAGTCCTGGTTTAGACCTGGTTTAGTCCTGGTTTAGTTCTGGTTTAGTCCTGGTTTAGTTCTGGTTTAGTCCTGGTTTAGTCCTGGTTTAGTTCTGGTTTAGTCTTGGTTTAGTTCTGGTTTAGTCCTGGTTTAGTTCTGGTTTAGTCTTGGTTTAGTTCTGGTTTAGTCTTGGTTTAGACCCGGTTTAGTCCTGGCTTAGTCCTGGTTTAGACCTGGTTTAGTCCTGGTTTAGTCCTGGCTTAGTCTTGGTTTAGTTTTGGTTTAGACCTGGTTTAGTCCTGGTTTAGTCCTGGCTTAGTCTTGGTTTAGTTTTGGTTTAGTCCTGGTTTAGTCCTGGTTTAGTCCTGGCTTAGTCTTGGTTTAGTCCTGGTTTAGTCCTGGTTTAGTTCTGGTTTAGTCCTGGTTTAGTTCTGGTTTAGTCCTGGCTTAGTCTTGGTTTAGTTTTGGTTTAGACCTGGTTTCGTCCTGGCTTAGTCTTGGTTTAGTTTTGGTTTAGTCCTGGTTTAGTCCCGGTTTAGTCCTGGTTTAGACCCGGTTTAGATCTGGTTTAGTCTTGGCTTAGTCCTGGTTTAGACCTGGTTTAGTCTTGGTTTAGTCCTGGTTTAGTTCTGGTTTAGTCCTGGCTAGGTCCTGGTTTAGTCCTGGTCTAGTTCTGGTTTAGTCCTGGTTTAGTTCTGGTTTAGACCTGGTTTAGTTCTGGTTTAGTTCTGGTTTAGTCCTGGTTTAGACCTGGTTTAGTCCTGGTTTAGTTCTGGTTTAGTCCTGGTTTAGTTCTGGTTTAGTCTTGGTTTAGTTCTGGTTTAGTCTTGGTTTAGTCCTGGTTTAGTTCTGGTTTAGTCTTGGTTTAGTTCTGGTTTAGTCTTGGTTTAGTCCTGGTTTAGTCCTGGTTTAGTTCTGGTTTAGTCCTGGTTTAGTTCTGGTTTAGTCTTGGTTTAGTCCTGGTTTAGTCCTGGTTTAGTTCTGGTTTAGTCCTGGTTTAGTTCTGGTTTAGTTCTGGTTTAGTCTTGGTTTAGTTCTGGTTTAGTTCTGGTTTAGTCCTGGTTTAGTTCTGGTTTAGTTCTGGTCTAGTCCTGGTCTAGTCCTGGTTTAGTTCTGGTTTAGTCCTGGTTTAGTTCTGGTTTAGTCCTGGTTTAGTTCTGCTTTAGTTCTGGTTTAGTCTTGGTTTAGTTCTGGTTTAGTCTTGGTTTAGTCCTGGTTTAGTTCTGGTTTAGTCTTGGTTTAGTTCTGGTTTAGTCTTGGTTTAGTCCTGGTTTAGTTCTGGTTTAGTCCTGGTTTAGTTCTGGTTTAGTCTTGGTTTAGTCCTGGTTTAGTTCTGGTTTAGTCTTGGTTTAGTTCTGGTTTAGTCTTGGTTTAGTTCTGGTTTAGTCCTGGTTTAGTTCTGGTTTAGTCTTGGTTTAGTCCTGGTTTAGTTCTGCTTTAGTTCTGGTTTAGTCTTGGTTTAGACCTGGTTTAGTCTTGGTTTAGTTCTGGTTTAGTTCTGGTTTAGTCCTGGTTTAGTTCTGGTTTAGTCTTGATTTAGTCCTGGTTTAGTCTTGGTTTAGTCCTGGTTTAGTTCTGGTTTAGTTCTGGTTTAGTCTTGGTTTAGTTCTGGTTTAGTCTTGGTTTAGTCCTGGTTTAGTTCTGGTTTAGTCTTGGTTTAGTTCTGGTTTAGTCCTGGTTTAGTTCTGGTTTAGTCCTGGTTTAGTTCTGGTTTAGTTCTGGTTTAGTTCTGCAGAGTGTGACACACGCCACACATGGCATTTCTCACGCTGATTTATTTTTTATTTTTTTGTGCCCAGAAAATCGGTCTGTGTGGCTCAGTTTAGGCACCGCGCGTTCTCTCCCCCTCCTCCCCGTCCTGCTCCCCGGAAAAAAATCAGCCAATCAGAAAATAGATAGTTCTGTTGTTGGGCAGACTGTAGAGTGTAGTTCCAGCTGCTAAGCGCACACTGCGGTGATGATAAAACAAACTGAGAACCATCAGGTAATAACTTCATTTATAGAACTCTCATTAGTTGCTTTGTAGTTTAAGTTTGCTCTTTAGACAAACATTTACAGCAGGGCTCTCAAGTCTCACGCATTGAGAGAGACAATTCACACGCTCACACGGCATTTCTCACGCAATTCAACCCCCCCCCCCCCCCACCCCACCAGACTGTTTAACCCATACAATGACTTGAGTTTCACACTAGGTGTTCACCTGTTTTTGACTTGATTTGAAAACCTTCTGGTGGCTCCATATGTACCTCACAGTCCATGGGAGCGTGTAGGTAAGCAGTCTTCACATCCATTTGGTGAAGGGTAAGATCCTCCTGCATCAGTGTTCGGACAGAGGTCATATTGGCTGTTGGTGAAAACGTCTCTTTATAGTCAGTCCCTTCCTCCTGGTCGTATCCTTTTGTATCTGGCTTTGTAAGTCTCAGATCCATCTGGACTCTTTCACTGCTTATACCCAGCCACCTCCCACTGCTTGTTTACCCCTTGGCAGTGGAGTCAAAGTGATTCTCAGTGAAGGATTGCATTTCTTCTTTCATTGCATCACACCACATTTGTGATTTTTCTGATTTCATAGCCTCACTAAATGTTTTAGGTCCAACATAGAAATAATCTACATTTTCAGCTTCATCGTTAAACTCTGCTTTACACTGGTCGTCTTTTAAGTGTTCTGGATCCTTCCTCTCTCTTACAGGATATCTCTTTTCTAATTGCTGTTTCGGTGGACTATCTGCCTGGGTTGGACCTGCCTCACTAGTCTCCTCCACATTAGGCTCTTCACTCTCATCTTGGGACTGTCCCTGACCCTTTGGTGTTGCATCTCCAAAGCTCTCAGTGTCATCCTCCATGTCACAAGTCGTCTGAGTCTGGCTATCTGCACTGCCTTTGGTGATTGCTTTCATTAGCCTATGTTTTAGGACTTTTCCTGTCTCAGGATAGGAGATGTTAAATGCCGGGCTATACTTATCAGAGCCGACAAAGATCCCTTCAGAGCGTAGCATTCAGAGCCAAATATCTTCATGTTAGAAAGGCTGGGTGTTTTTCCTGTGAAAACACGGTAAGGTGTCTGCTCTAGACACTTGCTGTAACACCTGTAACGAATCTGAGCTGCTGTTTGCACTGCATATGTCCATAAATGTTTTGGGAGGTTAGTCTCCAACAGCATGCATCGTGCCATCTCAAATAAGGTCCTCCATCCTCTTTCAGCAGTTCCGTTCTGATGAGGTGAGTAGGGTGCACTTGTCTCGTGCCTTATCCCTTTTTCAAGATTCAAGATTCAAGATTGTTTATTTGTCATATGCAAAATCAACACAAGGTCAACAATGAAATGAAATATTTAGGATCAGAAGAACCGTTGACTCACCAAGATAGTCAGAAGTACTAATAACTGCAATAATAGTACATGGTAAAAAAGTGTTGCAAAAGTGCAGGGGAAGAAGTAAACAATATAATAAACAATATAATAAAATGTGTAATAAAATGTAATAAAAATACAAGGTACAATGTACAAGGTGCAGGTAGGATTAAATAAGGTGTAAGTGTTTCACAGATTGCACATAATATGTTGTGGTGTAGGTGTTGCATGTGGATTTCGTATTGCACATAGTCTGGTATAAATATTGCACATAGTATGGTATAAGTATTGCACATGTAACAGTAATTTACAGTGAGGTAGTGACAAACATGATCCATTCATACAGAGCAGCAGCAGTAAACATATTCTGCATAATGAAAAGTAGTTTAGTGCAGTATTATTGAGAGTTCAGTATTTAGAGTATTACCCAGAGTTCAGTAGTCTGACACTTGGGGGTAATATCTGTCTTTGAGTGTTTTTGTGCGTGCTGCAGGCTCCTGTATCGTCTACCAGAGGGTAGCAGACAGAAGAGTCCTTGTGCCGGATGAGTATGGTCCTTAGTGATGCTGCGTGCCTTACACAGACCCCTGCTGTGGTAAATGTCCTGGATGGAGGGGAGACTGAAAATAGTCTCTGCTCGAATGATGTATTCGGTAATTGTTTCAGTGCTAGCTTTATAACGCGAGGACAGTTCACAGTAAAGGCTCACGACTCAGGGTTTGTCTTTTCCAGCGTAGTGCTTCCGAAGAATCTCCAGTGCTTTTCTTCCATTGCCCGGGCATCACAAAGTGCGGCCAGTACGACCACAAAAAGACCCGGCCCCCGATGGGGCCCAGGAGCTCGCTAGTGCCCCCTAACGCAATTTAAGTCGGGGCTGGCATACCGTTTAAGATAGCCGCACGAAATTTGGTATGGATGTGTATCTCAGTAAGACGAACAAAAAAGTCCATACAAAGGTAGGGCCACGCCCAACAGGAAGTGAGATAATTGGGCTTTTGTTTGATTTTGTGTGATTTGACATACAATGGAATTTGAAATACTCCTCCTGAACCGTAACTCAGACGGGCGTAATTTTTGGTGTACATGAGCTCAAGACCATGGAGATGTTAAATTGCGAAGGAATTTCAAACGTGATGTAATATGACGACACGGCGGATACATAAAGTTAGGCATTTAATTAAATGTACCCAAACAAACAGGAAATGGGACACAAATCCATTTTGCAGTAGTTCTCTGGACTAAAGCTTCACAGGGTAATGTACATGAGGACTACCAACATTTTTATGCCAAATAACTGGCAGTCTGACATAGCGCCCCCATATGACAGACCAGTGAACTGTCAGAAAATGTACAGCTATTGAGCGCTTTAACACAAAGAGGATCGTGGGTGGCATACGATTTCAGCCAGACACACAAAAGTTGGTATGGGTGTGTATCTCACTAAGATGAACAAAATTGTAATTACAATGTCATGGCCACGCCCAACAGGAAGTGAGATAAGAAGACTTGTATTGCGATTTTGTGTGATATGACATACAATGGATTTTAAAACACTCCTCCTACACCGTACATCAGATGGGCGTAAAATTTGGTGTACATGAGCTCAAGACATTGGAGATGTTAAATTGTGAAGGGATTTTTGATATCTTGTAAGATGACAAAATGACGGCCTGATGAACTTTGCTACCATTTGAAAGTGCCAAATAGGAGGTGTGTCACCACTTCATTTAGCAGGGTTTAAAAGCCTGGAACCCCTTTGGCTCATGTATATTGTGACTATGAACATTTACAATTAAATGGTAGTTTGGCATAGCGCCACCATATGGTAGGCAAGTGAACTGCAAGAAAATACAGTAGCTTAGCCCCCTAAACGCAAAGTGGCTCACGGTTAGCGTACCACTTGAGCCAACCACACGAAATTTGGCATAGCCTTGTATATGATGAAGAGAAACATTTTTATGCAAATGAACTGCCCGTATGCCATAGCGCCACCATGTGGTAGACAAGGGAACTGTAAAAAATGCACTGAAGCTGCTACTGTGCTTTAGATTGACATGACATCTTGTGCGGCTGAAAATACTTTGTATTGCTGGCATGGAGCATGGAACAGGAAGTGAGCACGGGCGCGATTGGGCTCCACGGACTCCTCGTTCTGACCTTCACTTGTTGGTCTGAAGCTCTACAGGATCCTGAGGTTTTATTTCAACATTTCGTCCCTAAATCCAGATGTGAACATTAGTAAAAGACCAATCAGACGCCTTCTTTCCCCGAGGTCGCTCTTACCGTTAGCAACAGGTTGGACTGACGGCGTTGCCAAGGACAGAGACGTTCCCTTCCACAGCCTCGCTCCTGATTAGCTCTTTGGTCGGTCTCCATGAGCTTCAAATGCTGTGGGTGACATTCTGCTCACTCGTCCACTTCTTTATACAGTCTGTGACATGAATGTGTAATAGTGTGCAAAAATACTGAAATATCCATCTATTGTATCATTTATTTTTATTTTTTTCCTTTATTTATTTCATTCGTCAAGACAAAACAAAAAAACAACAGATCCAACACAATTGCATCTGTATAATTATAACTTAAATATGAATGAAAGGGAACAGAAAGAAGCATCAGTTTGTAACACCTGCCCCTGATCAACTCCAAAATATATTACAACACAAACAAAAATAATAATAATACAGTGGAACCTCACCTGACGAAATTAATTCATTCCAGAAGTGGTTTCATAACGTGAATTTTTCGTAAGTTGAGTAGATATTTCAATGGAAAAGGCCTGATCCGTTCCGAGGCCCCGATCTTTCTGTTTCAAGTTTTTTTTATTTATAGTGTAACATTTTTTTTAATAGTGTAACTATACTGTGTGTTCTGCGTCCTGATTGGCTAAGAGACTAGACCAGAACTAAACCAGGTCTAGAACAGGTCTAAACCTGGACACGACCTGGACTAAACCAGGACCGGACCAGGTCCAGACCCGGACCAAACCGGGACCAGACCAGGGTTAAATCAGCCCGCGGCTCCTGCGCTCGCCCGCGCGTGCTCGGCCCGCCTGGACGCGGCTCCGAGGGGGAGGCACGGCCCGGGCGCCGCGGCTCCATCCCGCGCCCACAGCCCCGGTGTAGCACGGCCTCACACTGTGTCGCGCACCTCTCCAGGGATAACTGGCTTGTGGCGGCCAAGCGTTCATAGCGACGTCGCTTTTTGATCCTTCGATGTCGGCTCTTCCTCTTGTGAGGCAGAATTCACCAAGCGTTGGATTGTTCACTCACTAAGGGAACGTGAGCGGGTTTAGACCGTCGTGAGACAGGTTAGTTTTACCACACTGATGATGTGTTGTTGTGTCTCCCCTCCCCTCGCACGTTCGGCGCTATATTGAGCCGTGCCCCCCCCACGCTTCACTATCAACACATTCCATTGAAGATCTATGAAAGTTCGAGTGTTCAAACGAGAGAGAAACGCGAGAAAAGCCCAACTCCAGTCTGAGAAAAGCGTAGAATGTGTGTGGTGAGGCATTTACAGCCCTAAAACATGTAGAACAATTGCAAAATACAAAGTTGTCCTTCCTCGTGGACCTCTCCCACCGCGGGCACCTCTGGAACCTAACCCCGTGTGTGTTGATAAAGTGTATTTACGTTTCGGGGCATCTGAGCGCGCATTAATTGAATTTTTGAGATTTGTTGTTTTTAAAGTGCTTTATAAATAAAGTTAGATTGGATTGGAGATTTCGCGTTTCATAAACTTGAAATTTCTTTCGTTTGTAGGGTCTTTCGTAAGGTGAGGTACCACTGTACTTAAAAAATACATTCTCTTTTTATTGCACAGTATTATATCTTTTCATTAATGCTACTTTCACATTTTTCTTAAAAACTTGAATAGACTTAGAAGTTTTAATTTCCTGCTCCAGACTCCTTGGATTGTGACACGTCTTTCCTTTGGTTTAGTTCTGAACTGGTTTAGGAGAAAATATCAGTTCCTCTTCATTTAGAACTAGTTTCTCTCTTTTTGAATCTATTTTGCAAGTTGATTGGTAATAATATTTGATGAGCTTTGTACATTATTTTGAGTAAGTTATATTCTAGCAATTCTTTAAATTGTAATGTTTTTAATTGTACAAATATTGGGTTTGTGTGCGCTCTGTATCCACCTGAAGCTTAGGGAAAGTTCTACACAGTCCTTTATAAATGAGGCCCCAGGTCTTTTCAGTATAAAGTCTCTTATTAATAAAACAGGGTTAAAATGTGCAATACTCTGACCAGCACATTTATAGTTACAGCAGTGAGACAGACCAGCTGCTCTTTTCTTTCAAACTAAAATGGTGAATGTCACATTTTTATATATAGCTTTTCCAACTTTAAGGCTCAAAGTGCTCTACAACAAGGAACCACACACACATTCACACCAGTGCACACTCACACTGGGGGTGAGGTGGGTTAAATGTCTTGCCCAAGGACACAACGGCAGCATTCAACTGTGGGAGCTGGAATCACACCACCAACCTGTGGGTCAGTGGATCTGACCGCTCACCCACTGATGTTTCTTATGTCAAGAGCGGGATTTGAACCGCCAACCTTTGGATCAGTGGACAAACGCTCGACCAACTGAGCTACCAGGGTTATCAGTGTTGTAGTTTGGAGGGCTGATTTTACAGTTTGCATAAAAGGAGGTATCAAATATGACTTTTTTTGACTGATTAAGGTTTATGTAACGTGGTGGAGGGTTTGAGAATGATCCCGGGAGTTATGTTGTCGGGGGCTTTATGCCCCTGGTAGGGTCACCCAAGGCAAACAGGTCCTGGGGGACGGGTCAGACCAAGAGCGGTGCAGAAGCCCTTATATTGAGTTTTAAAATGAGGTCAGATACGTCGCCCGGACTGGAGTTACCGGGGCCCCACCCTGGAGCCAGACCTGGGGTGGGTGCTCGCCAGCGAGTGTCTGGTGGCCGGGCCTTTCCCCACGGGGTCCGGCCGGGCGAAGCCTGAAGGAGCGACGTGGGGCCGTCCTCTTGTGGACCCACCACCCGCAGGAGGATCTATAAGGGCCGGGTGCGTGGAGATTTGGGTGGCAGTCGAAGGCGGGGGCCTCGACGGCCGGATCTCCGGACATGGAGACTAGCTCTGGGGACATGGAATGTCACCTCGCTCGGGGGGAAGGAGCCTGAGCTCGTGCGGGAGGTTGAGCGTTACCGACTAGATATAGTCGGCCTCACCTCCACGCACAGCTTGGGCTCTGGAACCCAACTCCTTGAAGGGGGCTGAACTCTCCATTTCTCTGGCGTTGCCCGCAGGGAGCGGCGGCGGGCTGGTGTGGGCCTGCTCATTGCCCCACGGCTCAGCCGCCGAGTGTTGGAGTTCACCCCGGTGAACGAGAGGGTCGCGTCCCTGCGCCTTCGGGTCGGGGACAGGTCTCTCACTGTTGTGTCGGCCTATGGGCCGAACAGCAGTGCAGAGTACCCGGCCTTCTTGGAGTGCCTGGGAGGGGTAATGGACAGTGCACCTACCGGGGACTCCTGGGGGACTTCAACGCCCACGTGGGCAGCGACAGTGACACCAGGAGGGGGTGACTGGGAGGAACGGCCTCCCTGATCTGAACCCGAGCGGTGTTCTGTTATTGGACTTCTGTGCTAGCCACAGTTTGTCCATAACGAACACCATGTTCAAGCAAAAGGGTGTCCATCAGTGCACGTGGCACCAGGACACCCTAGGACGGAGGTCCTGTGGAGAGTGCTTTGGGAGTACAGGGTTCGGGGCCCTTTGCTAAGGGCTGTTCGGTCCCTGTATGACCGGAGCAGGAGCTGTGTTCTCATTGCCGGTAGTAAGTCGGACCTGTTTCCGGTGCATGTTGGACTCCACCAGGTCTGCCCTTTGTCACCGGTTCTGTTCATTATATTTATGGACAGAATTTCTAGGCGCAGTCAGGGGCCGGAGGGGATCCGGTTTGGGAACCACAGGATCTCATCTCTGCTGTTTGCAGATGATGTTGTCCTGATGGCTTCATCGAACCGGGACCTCCAGTGTGCACTGGGGCGGTTTGCAGCCGAGTGTGAAGCGGCTGGGATGAGGATCAGCTCCTCCAAATCCGAGGCCATGGTTCTCGACCGGAAAAAGGTGTCTCGCCCTCTCTGGGTGGGTGGGGAGTCCTTGCCTCAGGTGGAGGAGTTCAAGTATCTCGGAGTCTTGGGTGAGATTGACAGGCGGATCGGTACAGTGTCGGCAGTGATGCGGTCGCTGTATCGTTGAGCCGAAAGGCAAAGCTCTCGATTTACCGTCGATCTACGTTCCTCCCCTCACCTATGGTCATGAGCTTTGGGTAATGACTGAAAGGACGAGATCACCGATACAAGAGGCCGAAATGAGTTTCCTCCGCATTATTTTACTTTTGTAAATTCATGTGTTTTATTGTTGTTGGTTTTATCTTTGGTTTGTTGGCACTGCTCCTGTTTTTTGGCCTTTTTGGTTCCTAGGCTCTTTTAAAAACAGGTGTTGCTTTTAGTCTAATCTTAGTTTCTATTTTTCCCACTCTGCCACATCTTAAAGTATCTGTATGGCTGATGTTTGTGCAGGAGCATCTGAGCACAGATCAAACTTTGACACAAATTTGGTTCTGACTCAGACTGGGGAACCTGAGCTGTGAGAGTTTAAGAAATAGTGATAAAATTTCCAACACCCTACACAAACGATCACAACAAAGACCAGGACTGAAATCACAATCAATAATATCTTCAGTCCAAACTCTTCTGGAGAAGAACCTACACCAAAGTAAAGAAGGGTTAGAGAAAAGTCTCAGATAGTCCTTGTATAGTCTGGTTTAGGTTTAGGTTTATCTTGGAACAGACTCTAACTTAACCAGAACTTAGGACTTAGTGCTGGACTAGTTTGCCGTGCCGTTGTTGTAAAAGACCACATTACCACAGACTTAAATAATCAATAAATATCCTGGTTATAATTCTGCTCCTAGTCCTGGTTTACCTGAAACCGTGAGTGTGATGAGATGGTGCATCTCCTCCAGCGGCGGTCGACCTGCTTCAGTCCTGGTCTGGTCCGGTCCTAGTCTCTGGAACACGATGGAGCAGGTGTAGTTCCCAGCGTCTTCAGAACAGATGTTCTTCAGAACCAGAGCTGCATCTCCTCCTGTCAACTGCAACACAGGGACCGGGTCAGACCCGGGTCTAAAGAGGACCGGGTCTAAAGAGGACCGGGTCTAAAGGGGACCAGGTCTAAAGGGGACCAGGTCTTACCTTGGGATCTCTGAGGTAGACCCGGTCTTTGTAGTCCTGAATCTGGACCTCGTCCACTTTTCCCGGTTCATAGACGTAGATGTACCCGGGGTGATTCAGGCGGCTCCATTGGACCAGTTGGATCTTCTCGATTTTAGGTCCAGGACAGGGAAGAACCAGGTCCTGGCCAGGGTCTGCATGGACCCGTTGGTTCCCTTAGAGGAGACATGTTTGTTCTGGTAATTATTCTCATCGGATTTATGTAGCGCCTTTTTAAAGACACTTTACAGTGCATTTTCCGTTCACTCCACACTCAGTCTGTCCCAGGGCAGCTGTGGCCACTGCTGACAGAAGCAAGACTGCCCATCTGCCCCATCAGTCCCTCCCACCGCCCACACACACACAGTGGTCTCCCATCCAAGACCTGACCAGGCCCAGTCCTGCTGAACCTCTGACATCTGAGGAGATCTGAGGAGATCTGAGGAGATCTGATGAGGCTTTGGCCGCGACGGCCACTATTACAGTCCAGTATCTGACACACTCCATACTCCGTTATTTTACATAATTTTATCATTTTAAGACACAGTATTGACCTCAAATCAATTAGAGAAGGAAATGTGAAGAGTGATTATTGTAAACAAGAACATGTTGTAAATACACCTTAGTTAAATCAGGTTTACCTGAAACCGTGAGCGTTATGAGGTGTTCCATCTCCTGGGACCATTCACCTGGTCCTGGTGTCTGGAACACGATGTAGCAGCTGTAGGTCCCAGTGTCTTCAGAACTGATGTTCTTCAGAACCAGAGCTGCATCTCCTCCTGTCAACTGCAACACAGGGACCGGGTCAGACCCGGGTCTAAAGGGGACCGGGTCTAAAGAGGACCGGGTCTAAAGGGGACCGGGTCTAAAGGGGACCGGGTCTAAAGGGGACCGGGTCTTACCTTGTGATCTCTGAGGCAGACCCGGTCTTTGTAGTCCTGAATCTGGATATCGTACACTTTTCCCCGTTCATAGACGTAGATGTACCCGTGGAGCTCTTTGTCCAGGCGGTTCCACATGACCCGTTGGATCTTCTCGATTTTAGGTCCAGGACAGGGAAGAACCAGGTCCTGGCCAGGGTGTGCATGGACCCGCTGGTACACTTATAGGAGACATGTTTGTTCTGGTAATTAGTATCTGACACAATCCAGGACAAAGGAGCGTTTTGAAACTTGAATAAAGCTAAAGTTTAATGAGCAGGAAGATTTTAACACATTAATCCACATTATTAGAACATGGTACAATTCTGACAACCAGCTCCAATATTAATAATAATAACAATAATAATAATAATAATTTTAAAAGGTTTACAGTAAAAACTATAATAAACACACAGCTATGTGAAAAGTCCCTCAGTCGTCCAGGTAGAATCCATGATAAAAGGAGAAGTTCAATTTGTCAACTGGACAAAGTTTGTTTGGTTGAAAACGTTTCGCCGCTCATCCGAGAGGCTCTGGCCCTCATGCTGGTTAGACCCTGTTTATATCTAGCTTTATATCGTTAAACAGAAATGGGGGAGTTAGACACAACTTGTCTCCCATCTATAATTCGATTCTCAAACCAAAGTCAAAAACAGACAAACATTAGGACAGACAAGCCATTGCAGAGGGGTGGAGAGGGTCGTTGTCTTGAATAGGGAATTGGACGCCAGAGAAATTTGAAATACAAAGAGACAGATTAGTTGATAGTTTCAGAGCTATTTCAGTGTAGTGAGCGCCGCCTAGGGCTGATAGATATGCTAATACCAGACACCAGAGGAATTCGTAAAACAAAAGAGAGTAGCGGGGAGGGGTCAGAGCTTTGTTCAGGGTAGTTAGCTCCTCCCTTGCAGCTAGATATAAACGGGGTCTAACCAGCATGAGGGCCAGAGCTGACAAAGCCTCTCGGATGAGCGGCGAAACGTTTTCAACCAAACAAACTTTGTCCGGTTGACAAATTGAACTTCTCCTTTTATCAAACACACAGCTAGAACATCGACCCTCTGAGGCCCTGAGGTGGTCTGGTAGGGCATTCCACAAACGGGGAGATGTTTACGACCAAAGTCTCACTCGGGGCTGGAGCCGTGCAGATGTGTTATTGATCCAACAGAGGGCGCCAAAGACCGCTGTACGATTTCAGTTTCTTGTGTTTGTTTGTGATCAATAGTTCATATTATTTAGGTTTGTTATTTTTTGTATTGTTTTATATCTGTCATAATTCAAATTTTTGTATTCTTTGTCCTTTTTTAGCCTCACGCACCCATAATCCCCCTCACACACGCATAATCCCCCTCACACACCCATAATCCCCCTCACACACGCATAATCCCCCTCACACACCCATAATCCCCCTCACACACCCATGATTCCCCCTCACACACCCATAATCCCCCTCACACACCCATAATCCCCCTCACACACGCATAATCCCCCTCACACACGCATAAACCCCCCCTCCTCCTCACACACGCATAACCCCCCCTCCCCCTCACACATCCATAATCCCCCTCACACATCCATAATCCCCCTCACACATCCATAATCCCCCTCACACACCCATAATCCCCCTCACACATCCATAACATAATCCCCCTCACACACATCCATAATCCCCCTCACACACATCCATAATCCCCCTCACACACGCATAATCCCCCTCACACACGCATAATCCCCCTCACACACCCATGATTCCCCCTCACACACCCATAATCCCCCTCATACACCCATAATCCCCCTCACACATCCATAATCCCCCTCACACATCCATAATCCCCCTCACACACCCATAATCCCCCTCACACACCCATAATCCCCCTCACACACGCATAATCCCCCTCACACACGCATAATCCCCCTCACACACCCATAATCCCCCTCACACACCCATAATCCCCCTCACACACCCATAATCCCCCTCACACACGCATAATCCCCCTCACACACGCATAATCCCCCTCACACACGCATAATCCCCCTCACACACGCATAAACCCCCCTCCTCCTCACACACGCATAAACCCCCCTCCTCCTCACACACGCATAATCCCCCTCACACACGCATAATCCCCCTCACACACGCATAATCCCCCTCACACACCCATGATTCCCCCTCACACACCCATGATTCCCCCTCACACACCCATGATTCCCCCTCACACACCCATAATTCCCCCTCACACACCCATAATCCCCCTCACACATCCATAATCCCCCTCACACATCCATAATCCCCCTCACACATCCATAATCCCCCTCACACATCCATAATCCCCCTCACACACCCATAATCCCCCTCACACATCCATAACATAATCCCCCTCACACACATCCATAATCCCCCTCACACACGCATAATCCCCCTCACACACGCATAATCCCCCTCACACACCCATAATCCCCCTCACACACCCATAATCCCCTCACACACCCATAATCCCCCTCACACACCCATAATCCCCCTCACACATCCATAATCCCCCTCACACATCCATAATCCCCCTCACACACCCATAATCCCCCTCACACACCCATAATCCCCCTCACACACCCATAATCCCCCTCACACATCCATAATCCCCCTCACACACCCATAATCCCCCTCACACACCCATAATCCCCCTCACACACGCATAATCCCCCTCACACACCCATAATCCCCCTCACACACGCATAATCCCCCTCACACACGCATAATCCCCCTCAATCCTCCTCACACATGCATAATCCCCCTCACACACCCATGATTCCCCCTCACACACCCATAATCCCCCTCACACACCCATGATTCCCCCTCACACACCCATAATCCCCCTCACACACCCATAATCCCCCTCACACACCCATAATCCCCCTCACACACCCATGATTCCCCCTCACACACCCATAATCCCCCTCACACACCCATGATTCCCCCTCACACACCCATAATCCCCCTCACACACCCATAATCCCCCTCACACGCCCATAATCCCCCTCACACACCCATAATCCCCCTCACACACTCATAATCCCCCTCACACACCCATAATCCCCCTCACACACCCATAATCCCCCTCACACACCCATAATCCCCCTCACAGGCTCATACCCCTGCCTTGCCAGTTTCATATGACCCTGTAAATAGAATATCTACAATAAAGGTCACTGGTGGACCCCCCTCTCCAAACCCACTCTGTGACAGATCTCAGATCAGCAAACACCAGAGTGTCCCAATTCTCAGTGTGCACAGTTCGGAGCGTGGTTTTAAGGGGGCACAGACTGCAGTCAGGACTGTGCATACTTGCTTAGCCCTGAGTGCACTCCGCGGACCGCATGGGCGTCGGCGAAATGCTACAGGTCTCGCAACTACGGGAAGCAGCCGCCGACTCCATTTTCTCCCGTAGAAGAAGTAGCGCGCGGTGCATGCTGGGATATACGAGTGTGTGAAGCGTGCTTTTTCACGCGCTTGGTCCATGCCCCGAATTCCATGGAAACGACTGCGGTCTTCAGACATGGGACAAAAACGAAATGGGACAGCAGTCATCGCGCCGGATGTGACGCACATGCCCTTCAAACTACACTCCGAACTGTGCACTCTGGGAATTGGGACACGGCTTCAGTCGACTGCATCATGTGACCTGCAATCAGCAGAGCTGTTAGAGCGCGGTGATATTTTTGTGTATGTTTTTGTGTATGTTTTTGTGTGTGTGACTGTTTGTCGGTAATGGCCCACTGTTGTGCTAATCGTAATGTGATGTTTGTAAATGTTTTATCGCTCAACACTGATTGAACGTATTATTGATGAAATGTTACCGTAACTTTAAACCCTGTTTTGACTTTGTTTTCAGGTGTTCGTAGGATTAAGTATTTTGTCTCTTTTTCCCTGTGGAGGATGATGGAATTCAAGTATTTTCATGAATCGGACCAGATAATATCTGCGTTATTTTTGAACTAAATTCTAACAAAGAAATGAACTGAACTCTCAAAGTCAAAATACAAGGAACTATTTATTTTTAAATGAGCTCTATTTTGGTTTTTATCATTCACTTTTGTTTTATTAAATAATCCAGTTAGGAACTCTTTTGGGGATTTTTGCCAAATACATTTGGATGAACTAAATGTGAATCAGTGTTTTGTCGTACAGACTCCAGAAGCAGCCCGCTCTCTGTACCGTCCTAAAGCGCCGATAAATAAATCGCCCAAACCTCAAACTCCAGATTCCACGAACAATAAACTCACTGTCCAAGAACATGACTGGACAGTGAGTTTATTTTTATAAAAAATAAAATCTATTTTCTAAAACGATTATGGATGTAGTTCAACTATATGAATTGTCTTTACTGACTTTTGGGGTACTGCATGTATGTCTATGGAGGAATCTTCAGCAGTTACCATGGCGACACAGTGGACAACACTGACAAAAAAAGTGTGCGTCCTGTTCAGGTGTTTGAGTTTTCACTTTATGTACAGAAATAAAACTCACAATAAAACCAAGAAGTGCTCGAATCAACCGACCATCTCAAACTTTACCAAACCAAACAGACATGTTGCATTTTCTAACCCAGAACCAACGTGGGGTTCTGAAATGTTACCCGGGTTTCTGAATCAGAGGTTCTGAGATGGATGGGTGTTCTGTCCTCTGAGGACAAACACACCGTAAACTGCTCAGAATGTATATTTTGAACTGTGTCACAGCTGAATGTGAAAGCACAGGGACAGGAACAGGACAAAAAAAAGGTTCCAGAAGCAGAACTGACCTCCCTGATCCTCGAGCAGAACCGGGTCCAAATCCAGCAGGAACAGAACAAACAAAACTGAACCAGAACCAGGACTTTGTTTTGGAGCGAGAGCCATGGAACCTGCAGCACATGTTATAACAGAGTGACACAAGAGTCAAATGTCAGTAATCGATCATAGTAACAGATGAGGCTCGTAGGAGAGAGTCGCACACACTCACAGTGTGTTTGGGTCGGTACCAAATATTGAATAATAAAGTGACAAAGGGGAAAACCACATCGTGCAAGAGCGTGAAAGTCCATTCTGGATATTTACAATATCAATCAATCAAACAATATTTATAAAGCGCCTCACAGTGGTCAAGGATTAGAAGATTGACTTTTATTGATCTCGCACAGGAGAAGTTGTTTCTATATTTGACCCGGGACCATCCCCATAATTTTGTTTTGTTATTTAGTCTTGGTCAGGACCTCAGCTGGAGGATTTTACCTGGAGCATGTTTGGGTTGGTGGGGGAAACCAGAGTGCCCGGAGGAAACCCACCCAGACACGAAAAAAAACAAACAAAAAAAAACAGATGAGCAAACAAACAAATAAAAGACGAGCAAACAGACGACCGAAGTCAATCAAAGGCCAGGCTAAACAGGTGAGTCTTGAGCCACTCTTAAAGTTCTCTTTGGCCCTGAGCTCCTCCGGCAGTTCCATAGACGAGGGCCGTAGTACTGGAAAGATGCCTCTCCGTGAGTGTCCGGACTTTGGGAATGACCAGGAGCTGCCGGAGGAGCTCAGGGCCCGTGAAGGTTCATAAGGGGAAAGCAGTTCTGAAAGATAAGAAGGCCCAAGACCATTAAGACATTTAAAAAAAACAGTAAAAGAACTTTAAAATCGATCCTGAAACTCACAGGGAGGAGCCAATGCAGAGATTTTAAGACCGGTGTAATGTGGTCCCGCCCTCTGGTCCTAGTCAGGACACGTGCTGCTGAGTTTTGTAATAATTGCAAACCTGAAATCCTGTTTTTGTGAAGACCAGAGAGCAGGGCATTACAGTAGTCTATACGACTGGTGACAAAAGCATCAGTGTCTCCGTATTGGCCTGAGAGAGAATAGGGCGAACTCTGGCTACAATAAGGAAAACAACAATAATAGCGGGACACAAGATTCAACCACAAAACATATGATAGGGCTGCTCCTCAGTGCATTTACCAGCACAGTGCAGAAAACAATCATCAATAATCACAGTCCAGTATTAAACCAACTCTCCCACAGGTCATCAGTGACCCACGTCTGGGTTATGAGGTTTGTATTTGGGACGAGTGCAAAGAGTTCAGTTCATCAGGGATGAAAGACTTTCACTTTTTAGTGGATTTCTGCTTTTTTGTCGGCCGCCTGGTCATTTTTTATATCAGTGCAAATCCACAGAGAAAGATTTTGGGTGTGTGTATGTGTATAGTCGTGTTTAGGGTCGCCAACCGTCCCTTGAAAAACAGAATCTCGTATTCAGAAACAAAAGTAAACATCCCATATTGAGCTGATAAGGGACGTCCCTTATCACTTTGTCCCGTATTAAACCAGGAAGAGAATGTGACTCCAGGAGGAAGGTGAAAAAACAGGTTAAACAGGTTTGTTTCTGAATAAGAGTAGCACTGCTACTCCTACTGCTACTACTGCTACTACTGCTACTACTAGTAGTAAAGACTTTTTGTCCAACGTTTTCAGTGTTTTCTTGAAGAGAGACTTTAGTGGCTTCAGAACAGCCTCTGAAGTGTGAGACCGTGTGTATGTTTGCTAATGAAGACAATAATTTCCCCTCTTGAGGATTAATAAATTCTATATTTCTAAATAAAACTGCAGCGAACTTCATTTCATGTGTTGCTTTTCCTTCTTGCTCCGTCCTACAGTCTGTAGATGTTCACTTATTTGTCATTCACCAGGTTAAAAACATGAAGAATGAAATGTCCCCGGGTCAGCATGAAATAAAATTTATTTCATGGTTCATTTATTTAATAAATGAACCATTAAAGAACAGGTGAATATGCAAATAAAAATAGAATTCTGACCTCATGATTCTGACAGTTATGAGTTATCACGTTGTTTCAGTCATTTTAAACACACCTGAGACATGCCACATTTTCAAAGCCACGCACATTGACCCAAAGCAGTTTTCAGAAGCTGATTTAGTCTGAATGAAGCAGTGAAGTGGTTCAAAGGTTATGTCATTAGACCATTTAAACCAGTTCTTGGGGCGTGTGTTGTCTATTGGGCGTGGGTTGTGTCTACAGTTCTTGGGGCGTGGGTTGTGTCTATTGCGTGACCACTTCCTCAATCTCTTTATATAAAAGTCAACTGAGCAAACGCAAACCGCCATCTGTGTGCGACGGTAAACGCGAAGCAGGTGAGTCAAAAATTAACGTTTGACTCGAGTTTATGCCTTGTTTTTTCAAATCTGATTTTGACACACAGTGATATTAAAAGACAAATGTCCAAACATTCTTCCTGTGGGAGAACATTTGTGTTAAAGGTGTTTGTCTTTTAAGTGCTCTTATTAATGAGCGTGGATCTTATTAGAAGCTCTTAAGGAGCACACTGCTCCTGAAAAAGGATGGGTCAAATGCAGAAGTCAAATTTCTCCCGTGTGTCACTGTGTCATTGTGTGAGACCAATAAAGGCTTAATCTAATCTAATCTTATTGGAACTTTATCTGAGAACTTTAGGAATGTGTTTATGATATTTACTGCACAGTTACAGCTGCACTTTATGGAATCATGTTCAATTATATGGCAAATATTTTATATGAATTATGACTGATAATGTTTTGTAATTGTTATTTAAACATTTAGAATTTTGCACTGCAAATAATTTCCAGTGTAACTAGTGCACGATGTACAATCTACTGTCTGATGTTTCTTCCACTGGGATTATTGGTGGAGTTGTACATGTACATGGTTTTCACTGGAGCTTTGCTCCTTTTATACAGGTCAGGTTTGAGCTAACGGAGCAGACCTAGAGCCTAAAGACACTGGACTCTGAAGAACCTGGAACCTCTCCCAGGGAACTTCCTTCTGACCAACACAAACTCTGTCCAACACACATCACTTCCCTCTTCATATGAACCACGGATGAAAGTGACCAGTCATGAAAAAAGCTGAAAGTCACCGAAAAGGTAGTTTTTTTTTAACCTGTTTTTTCACCTTCCTCCTGGAGTCACATTCTCTTCCTGGTTTAATACGGGACAAAGTGATAAGGGACGTCCCTTTTCAGCTCAATATGGGATGTTTACTTTTGTTTCTGAATACGAGACGATTCTGTTTTTCAAGGGACGGTTGGCGACCCTAAACACGACTATACACATACACACACCCCAAATCTTTCTCTGTGGATTTGCACTGATATAAAAAATGACCAGGCGGCCGACAAAAAAGCAGAAATCCACTAAAAAGTGAAAGTCTTTCATCCCTGATGAACTGAACTCTTTGCACTCGTCCCAAATACAAACCTCATAACCCAGACGTGGGTCACTGATGACCTGTGGGAGAGTTGGTTTAATACTGGACTGTGATTATTGATGATTGTTTTCTGCACTGTGCTGGTAAATGCACTGAGGAGCAGCCCTATCATATGTTTTGTGGTTGAATCTTGTGTCCCGCTATTATTGTTGTTTTCCTTATTGTAGCCAGAGTTCGCCCTATTCTCTCTCAGGCCAATACGGAGACACTGATGCTTTTGTCACCAGTCGTATAGACTACTGTAATGCCCTGCTCTCTGGTCTTCACAAAAACAGGATTTCAGGTTTGCAATTATTACAAAACTCAGCAGCACGTGTCCTGACTAGGACCAGAGGGCGGGACCACATTACACCGGTCTTAAAATCTCTGCATTGGCTCCCTGTGAGTTTCAGGATAGATTTTAAAGTTCTTTTACTGGTTTTTTTTAAATGTCTTAATGGTCTTGGGCCTTCTTATCTTTCAGAACTGCTTTCCTCTTACAAACCTTCATGGGCCCTGAGCTCCTCCGGCAGCTCCTGGTCATTCCCAAAGTCCGGACACTCACGGAGAGGCGTCTTTTCAGGACTACAGCCCTCGTCTATGGAACAGCCGGAGGAGCTCAGGGCCAAAGAGAACTTTAAGAGTGGCTCAAGACTCACCTGTTTAGCTCGGCCTTTGATTGACTTCGGTCGTCTGTTTGCTCGTCTTTTATTTGTTTGTTTGTCCATCTGTTTGTTTGCTCATCTGTTTTTTTTTGTTTGGTTTTTTTCGTGTCTGGGTGGGTTTCCTCCGGGCACTCTGGTTTCCCCCACCAACCCAAACATGCTCCAGGTAAAATCCTCCAGCTGAGGTCCTGACCAAGACTAAATAACAAAACAAAATTATGGGGATGGTCCTGGGGTCAAATATAGAAACAACTTCTCCTGTGCGAGATCAATAAAAGTCAATCTTCTAATCCTTGACCACTGTGAGGCGCTTTATAAATATTGTTTGATTGATTGATATTGTAAATATCCAGAATGGACTTTCACGCTCTTGCACGATGTGGTTTTCCCCTTTGTCACTTTATTATTCAATATTTGGTACCGACCCAAACACACTGTGAGTGTGTGCGACTCTCTCCTACGAGCCTCATCTGTTACTATGATCGATTACTGACATTTGACTCTTGTGTCACTCTGTTATAACATGTGCTGCAGGTTCCATGGCTCTCGCTCCAAAACAAAGTCCTGGTTCTGGTTCAGTTTTGTTTGTTCTGGTCCTGCTGGATTTGGACCCGGTTCTGCTCGAGGATCAGGGAGGTCAGTTCTGCTCCTGGAACCTTTTTTTTGTCCTGTTCCTGTCCCTGTGCTTTCACATTCAGCTGTGACACAGTTCAAAATATACATTCTGAGCAGTTTACGGTGTGTTTGTCCTCAGAGGACAGAACACCCATCCATCTCAGAACCTCTGATTCAGAAACCCGGGTAACATTTCAGAACCCCACGTTGGTTCTGGGTTAGAAAATGCAACATGTCTGTTTGGTTTGGTAAAGTTTGAGATGGTCGGTTGATTCGAGCACTTCTTGGTTTTATTGTGAGTTTTATTTCTGTACATAAAGTGAAAACTCAAACACCTGAACAGGACGCACACTTTTTTTGTCAGTGTTGTCCACTGTGTCGCCATGGTAACTGCTGAAGATTCCTCCATAGACATACATGCAGTACCCCAAAAGTCAGTAAAGACAATTCATATAGTTGAACTACATCCATAATCGTTTTAGAAAATAGATTTTATTTTTTATAAAAATAAACTCACTGTCCAGTCATGTTCTTGGACAGTGAGTTTATTGTTCGTGGAATCTGGAGTTTGAGGTTTGGGCGATTTATTTATCGGCGCTTTAGGACGGTACAGAGAGCGGGCTGCTTCTGGAGTCTGTACGACAAAACACTGATTCACATTTAGTTCATCCAAATGTATTTGGCAAAAATCCCCAAAAGAGTTCCTAACTGGATTATTTAATTAAACAAAAGTGAATGATAAAAACCAAAATAGACCTCATTTAAAAATAAATAGTTCCTTGTATTTTGACTCTGAGAGTTCAGTTCATTTCTTTGTTAGAATTTAGTTCAAAAATAACGCAGATATTATCTGGTCCGATTCATGAAAATACTTGAATTCCATCATCCTCCACAGGGAAAAAGAGACAAAATACTTAATCCTACGAACACCTGAAAACAAAGTCAAAACAGGGTTTAAAGTTACGGTAACATTTCATCAATAATACGTTCAATCAGTGTTGAGCGATAAAACATTTACAAACATCACATTACGATTAGCACAACAGTGGGCCATTACCGACAAACAGTCACACACACAAAAACATACACAAAAACATACACAAAAATATCACCGCGCTCTAACAGCTCTGCTGATTGCAGGTCACATGATGAAGTCGACTGAAGCCGTGTCCCAATTCCCAGAGTGCACAGTTCGGAGTGTGGTTTGAAGGGCATGTGCGTCACATCCGGTGCGACGACTGCTGTCCCATTTCGTTTTTGTCCCATGCACAGTTAACACGCGGTCTGAAGACCGCAGTCGTTTCCATGGAAATCGGGGCGTGGACCAAGCGCGTGGACCAAGCGCGTGAAAAAGCACGCTTCACACACTCGTATATCCCAGCATGCACCGCGCGCTACTTCTTCTACGGGAGAAAATGGAGTCGGCGGCTGCTTCCCGTAGTTGCGAGACCTGTAGCATTTCGCCGACGCCCATGCGGTCTGCGGAGTGCACTCAGGGCTGAGCAAGTATGCACAGTCCTGACTGCAGTCTGTGCTCCCTTAAAAGCACGCTCCGAACTGTGCACACTGAGAATTGGGACACTCTGGTGTTTGCTGATCTGAGATCTGTCACAGAGTGGGTTTGGAGAGGGGGGTCCACCAGTGACCTTTATTGTAGATATTCTACTTACAGGGTCATATGAAACTGGCAAGGCAGGGGTATGAGCCTGTGAGGGGGATTATGGGTGTGTGAGGGGGATTATGGGTGTGTGAGGGGGATTATGGGTGTGTGAGGAGGATTATGGGTGTGTGAGGGGGATTATGGGTGTGTGAGGGGGATTATGGGTGTGTGAGGGGGATTATGGGTGTGTGAGGGGGATTATGGGTGTGTGAGGGGGATTATGGGTGTGTGAGGGGGATCATGGGTGTGTGAGGGGGGATCATGGGTGTGTGAGGGGGTTTATGGGTGTGTGAGGGGGGATTATGGGTGTGTGAGGGGGATTATGGGTGTGTGAGGGGGATCATGGGTGTGTGAGGGGGATCATGGGTGTGTGAGGGGGATTATGGGTGTGTGAGGGGGGATTATGGGTGTGTGAGGGGGATTATGGGTGTGTGAGGGGGATCATGGGTGTGTGAGGGGGATCATGGGTGTGTGAGGGGGATCATGGGTGTGAGAGGAGGATCATGGGTGTGAGAGGAGGATCATGGGTGTGTGAGGGGGATTATGGGTGTGTGAGGGCGATTATGGGTGTGTGAGGGGGATTATGGGTGTGTGAGGGGGATTATGGGTGTGTGAGGGGGATGATAAGTGTGTGAGGGGGATGATAAATGTGTGAGGGGGATTATGGGTGTGTGAGGGGGATCATGGGTGTGTGAGGGGGATCATGGGTGTGTGAGGGGGATTATGGGTGTGTGAGGGGGATTATGGGTGTGTGAGGGAGATTATGGGTGTGTGAGGGGGATTATGGGTGTGTGAGGGGGATTATGGATGTGTGAGGGGGATTATGGGTGTGTGAGGGGGATCATGGGTGTGTCAGGGGGATCATGGGTGTGTCAGGGGGATTATGAGTGTGTGAAGGGGATCATGGGTGTGTGAGGGGGATCATGGATGTGTGAGGGGGATCATGGGTGTGTGAGGGGGATTATGGGTGTGTGAGGGGGATTATGGGTGTGTGAGGGGGATCATGGGTGTGTGAGGGGGATTATGGATGTGTGAGGGGGATTATGGGTGTGTGAGGGGGATCATGGGTGTGTCAGGGGGATCATGGGTGTGTCAGGGGGATTATGAGTGTGTGAAGGGGATCATGGGTGTGTGAGGGGGATCATGGATGTGTGAGGGGGATTATGGGTGTGTGAGGGGGATCATGGGTGTGTGAGGGGGATTATGGGTGTGTGAGGGGGATCATGGGTGTGTGAGGGGGATCATGGGTGTGTGAGGGGGATTATGGGTGTGTGAGGGGGATTATGGGTGTGTGAGGGGGATCATGGGTCTGTGAGGGGGATTATGTATGTGTGAGGCTAAACAAAGAATACAAAAATTAGAATTATGACAGATATAAAACAATACAAAATAACAAACCTAAATAATATGAACTATTGATCACAAACAAACACAGGAGACTGAAATCGTACAGTGGTCTTTGGTGCCCTCTGTTGGATCAATAACACATCTGCACGGCTGCAGCCCTGCGTCTTTGGTCGTAAACATCTCCCCGTTTGTGGAATGCCCTACCAGACCACCTCAAGGCCTCAGAGGGTCGATGTTCTAGCTGTGTGTTTATTATAGTTTTTACTGTAGACCTTTAAAATTATTATTATTATTATTATTATTATTATTATTATTATTATTGGAGCTGGTTGTCAGAATTGTACCATGTTCTAATGATGTGGATTAATGTGTTAAATTCTTCCTGCTCATTAAACTTTAGCTTTATTCAAGTTTCAAAACGCTCCTTTGTCCTGGAATGTGTCAGATACTAATTACCAGAACAAACATGTCTCCTCTAAGTGTACCAGTGGATCCATGCAGACCCTGGCCAGGACCTGGTTCTTCCCTGTCCTGGACCTAAAATGAAGCAGATCCAACGGGTCATGTGGACCCGCCTGAATCACCCCGGGTACATCTACGTCTATGAACGGGGAAAAGTGTACGATATCCAGATTCAGGACTACAAAGACCGGGTCTACCTCAGAGATCCCAAGGTAAGACCAGGTCCCCTTTAGACCCGGTCCCCTTTAGACCCGGTCCCCTTTAGACCCGGTCCCCTTTAGACCCGGTCCCCTTTAGACCCGGTCCTCTTTAGACCCGGGTCTGACCCGTCCCTGTGTTGCAGTTGACAGGAGGAGATGCAGCTCTGGTTCTGAAGAACATCAGTTCTGAAGACACTGGGACCTACAGGTGCTACATCGTGTTCCAGACACCAGGACCAGGTGAATGGTCCCAGGAGATGAAACACCTCATAACGCTCACGGTTTCAGGTAAACCTGATTTAACTAAGGTGTATTTACAACATGTTCTTGTTTACAATAATCACTCTTCACATTTCCTTCTCTAATTGATTTGAGGTCAATACTGTGTCTTAAAATGATAAAATTATGTAAAATAACGGAGTATGGAGTGTGTCAGATACTAGACTGTAATAGTGGCCGTCGCGGCCAAAGCCTCATCAGATCTCCTCAGATCTCCTCAGATCTCCTCAGATGTCAGAGGTTCAGCAGGACTGGGCCTGGTCAGGTCTTGGATGGGAGACCACTGTGTGTGTGTGGGCGGTGGGAGGGACTGATGGGGCAGATGGGCAGTCTTGCTTCTGTCAGCAGTGGCCACAGCTGCCCTGGGACAGACTGAGTGTGGAGTGAACGGAAAATGCACTGTAAAGTGTCTTTAAAAAGGCGCTACATAAATCCGATGAGAATAATTACCAGAACAAACATGTCTCCTCTAAGGGAACCAACGGGTCCATGCAGACCTTGGCCAGGACCTGGTTCTTCCCTGTCCTGGACCTAAAATGGAGCAGATCCAACGGGTCCAATGGAGCCGCCTGAACCACGATCACCCCGAGATCATCTACGTCTATGAACGGGGAAAAGTGGACGAGGTCCAGATTCAGGACTGCAAAGGCCGGGTCTGCCTCAGAGATCCCAAGGTAAGACCCGGTCCCCTTTAGACCCGGTCCTCTTTAGACCCGGTCCCCTTTAGACCCGGGTGTGACCCGGTCCCTGTGTTGCAGTTGACAAGAGGAGATGCAGCTCTAGTTCTGAAGAACATCAGTTCTGAGGACGCTGGGAACTACACCTGCTACATCGTGTTCCAGAGACTAGGACCGGACCAGACCAGGACTGAAGCAGGTCGACCGCCGCTGGAGGAGATGCACCATCTCATCACACTCACGGTTTCAGGTAAACCAGGACTAGGAGCAGAAATATAACCAGGATATTTATTGATTATTTAAGTCTGTGGTAACGTGGTCTTTTACAACAACGGCACGACAAACTAGTCCAACAGTAAGTCCTAAGTTCTGGTTAAGTTAGAGTCTGTTCCAAGATAAACCTAAACCTAAACCAGACTATACAAGGACTATCTGAGACTTTTCTCTAACCCTTCTTTACTTTGGTGTAGGTTCTTCTCCAGAAGAGTTTGGACTGAGCAAATTCTGGATCGTGATTTCAGTCCTCTTTGTTGTGATCTTTGTTGTGATCGTTTGTGTAGGGTGTTGGAAATGTTATCACTATTCCAAGTCCCAAGTCCCAAGTTCCAAGTCCCAAGTCCCAAGTGAGGTCAGGTTCCCCAGTCTGAGTCAGAACCAAATTTGTGTCAAAGTTTGATCTGTGCTCAGATGCTCCTGCACAAACATCAGCCATACAGATACTTTAAGATGTGCCAGAGTCTGAAAAATAGAAACTAAGATTAGACTAAAAGCAACACCTGTTTTTAAAAGATTCTAGGAACCAAAAAGGCCAAAAAACGGGAGCAGTGCCAACAAACCAAAGATAAAACCAACAACAATAAAACACATGCATTTACAAAAGTAAAATAATACATATTTAAACTGTTGGGTCCATTAGGACTAATGCTTAAAAAACCGTCTCAGGGTAAACTGCCTCGTCCTGAAACGCCGCCCACCAGGTGTAAGGAATCAGGTCATGAAAAACAGGCAGTAAAACCACAAAAGTACGTTACATAAACCTTCATCAGCCAAAAAAAAGTCATATTTAATACCTCCTTTTATGCAAACTGTAAAATCAGCCCTCCAAACTACAACACTGATAATAACAGATCAGATCACATTTTTAGTGTTTCTGGTAAATAAAATAGTGACAGTAAAGTCAGGCTAATAACTAGCAGGATTGGCACAAGTTTGGTAAATGAAACTGGGGAATGAGAGCATCTGAGAGTTTCACTACAGCCCAACCTCGTTTTATTTAACTAATAGTTTTACTTTGATTATTATTTTTTTAGTTTTATTCTACATTCTGAGTGTAGAATTGTGTGTTGGGCGACAGTAGCTGATCTGAAGGTTGGTGGTTTGATTCCCGCTCTTGACATAAACATCTTTGGTCGAGCGTCTGACACACAGGTTGGCGGTGTGATTCCAGCTCCTACAGATCAAAGCTGTCATTGTGTCCTTGGGCAAGACACTTAACCCACCTCACCCCCAGTGTGTGTGTGCACTGGTGTGTGTGTGTGTGTGGTTCCTTGTTGCATTTAAAGCAGGCATGTCCAAACTGTTCCACAAAGGACCAGTGTGGCTGCAGGTTTTTGTTCCAACCAGCCAAGACCACGTCTTCACCTGTCTGAAGACTGAGATCGGTTGATTAAATGAGTCAAGTCTGGTGTGCTGCTGCTTGGTTGGAAAGAAAGCCGGCAGCCACACCGGCACTTTCTGGAACAGTTTGGACATGCCTGACTTAAAGCTTTTCCACCTTTAAGGCTTAATTCATAAGAGAGACTTTATACTGAAAAGACCTGGGGCTTCATTTATAAAGGAGTGTGTAGGACTTTCCCTAAGCTTGTGCGTACTCCGAGTGGCCACCAGAGGCGCCACACAAACTCCAAATTTGTAAACCCCTCCATGCGCACTTCACCTGCAATCTGCACTTTATCGATCTAACCTGTAGCTAGAATCTGCACACGTGAACCCACGTCACACCATCGCCACACCTCCACTTCACCGTGAGAGTTTCCCTAAACATGAGCCGATAATCAGTGGGTTTGACTGAGACACGTGGGACAGAGGGAGGGGGGTGCTCCACGCAGCTCCACGGTGCTGCAGCGTGGAGCTGCACACTGTGGTCTGAATGATCTAAGGAGGGGCTAGGAGCGTGGGCGGGAGATTCAGATGCCCTCCCTGAGAGCGAAAGGATGTGGATCAGGCCTGTGGACGAGTGCCTCAGCAGATAGAACAAACAAACAAATCAGGCGCTGTTATTCTACCAATACTAAAATCACACGGGACATTCAAACTTTGCTCACCTGAGTGTGGGACCTGAGTCTGACCTCTGTGGGTGTAGGTCAGACCTCTGTGGGTGGGGGTCTTACCTCTGTGGGTGGGTGGGGACCTCTGGTCTTAACTACTTTACTCCCAAACTACCTCATGTAACTGAAGGCACTTTATTATTAAATTACTTCATTTACCTAAAGCACTTTACTACTAAAACTACCTCATGTAACTAAAAGCACTTTTGTATTAGATCTATTAACTCTAAATCTTTGTAAAACTGTGTCCTGCTTTGATTCTGTCACTGCTTCTGTTGTTATGTTTTCATTGTTGGTCTTTACATGTTTTGTACCTTGTGTTTTATCGACTTTCATCCCTGTTCTGTGGGACTACAGATGGAAACTCGCCTTGAGCTAAATCTGGTGTATTTACAGCACGAGCTGTTCATTAATACATGCTGTTCTATTTAAATAAATAAACTTAAACTAAACTTAAACTGTGGGTGGGGGTCTTACCTCTGAGGGTGTAGGTCTTACCTCTGTGAATTGGGACACTCTGGTGTTTGCTGATCTGAGATCTGTCACAGAGTGGGTTTGGAGAGGGGGGTACACCAGTGACCTTTATTGTAGATATTCTATTTACAGGGTCATATGAAACTGGCAAGGCAGGGGTATGAGCCTGTGAGGGGGATTATGGGTGTGTGAGGGGGATGATAAGTGTGTGAGGGGGATTATGGGTGTGTGAGGGGGATCATGGGTGTGTGAGGGGGATCATGGGTGTGTGAGGGGGATTATGGGTGTGTGAGGGGGATTATGGGTGTGTGAGGGGGATTATGGGTGTGTGAGGGAGATTATGGGTGTGTGAGGGGGATTATGGATGTGTGAGGGGGATTATGGGTGTGTGAGGGGGATTATGGATGTGTGAGGGGGATTATGGGTGTGTGAGGGGGATTATGGGTGTGTGAGGGGGATTATGGGTGTGTGAGGGAGATTATGGGTGTGTGAGGGGGATTATGGATGTGTGAGGGGGATTATGGGTGTGTGAGGGGGATCATGGATGTGTGAGGGGGATTATGGGTGTGTGAGGGGGATCATGGGTGTGTGAGGGGGATTATGGGTGTGTGAGGGGGATGATGGGTGTGTGAGGGGGATCATGGGTGTGTGAGGGGGATTATGGGTGTGTGAGGGGGATCATGGGTCTGTGAGGGGGATTATGTATGTGTGAGGCTAAACAAAGAATACAAAAATTAGAATTATGACAGATATAAAACAATACAAAATAACAAACCTAAATAATATGAACTATTGATCACAAACAAACACAGGAGACTGAAATCGTACAGTGGTCTTTGGTGCCCTCTGTTGGATCAATAACACATCTGCACGGCTGCAGCCCTGCGTCTTTGGTCGTAAACATCTCCCCGTTTGTGGAATGCCCTACCAGACCACCTCAAGGCCTCAGAGGGTCGATGTTCTAGCTGTGTGTTTATTATAGTTTTTACTGTAGACCTTTAAAATTATTATTATTATTATTATTATTATTATTATTAATATTAATATTGGAGCTGGTTGTCAGAATTGTACCATGTTCTAATAATGTGGATTAATGTGTTAAAATCTTCCTGCTCATTAAACTTTAGCTTTATTCAAGTTTCAAAACGCTCCTTTGTCCTGGAATGTGTCAGATACTAATTACCAGAACAAACATGTCTCCTCTAAGTGTACCAGCGGGTCCATGCACACCCTGGCCAGGACCTGGTTCTTCCCTGTCCTGGACCTAAAATGAAGCAGATCCAACGGGTCATGTGGACCCGCCTGAATCACCCCGGGATCATCTACATCTATGAACGGGGAAAAGTGGACGAGATCCAGATTCAGGACTACAAAGACCGGGTCTACCTCAGAGATCCCAAGGTAAGACCAGGTCCCCTTTAGACCCGGTCCCCTTTAGACCCGGTCCTCTTTAGACCCGGTCCCCTTTAGACCCGGGTCTGACCCGGTCCCTGTGTTGCAGTTGACAGGGGGAGATGCAGCTCTGGTTCTGAAGAACATCAGTTCTGAAGACGCTGGGACCTACAGGTGCTACATTGCGTTCCAGACACCAGGACCAGGTGAATGGTCCCAGGAGATGGAACACCTCATAACGCTCACGGTTTCAGGTAAACCTGATTTAACTAAGGTGTATTTACAACATGTTCTTGTTTACAATAATCACTCTTCACATTTCCTTCTCTAATTGATTTGAGGTCAATATTGTGTCTTAAAATGATAAAATTATGTAAAATAACGGAGTATGGAATGTGTCAGATACTAGACTGTAATAGTGGCCGTCGCGGCCAAAGCCTCATCAGATCTCCTCAGATCTCCTCAGATCTCCTCAGATCTCAGAGGTTCAGCAGGACTGGGCCTGGTCAGGTCTTGGATGGGAGACCACTGTGTGTGTGTGGGCGGTGGGAGGGACTGATGGGGCAGATGGGCAGTCTTGCTTCTGTCAGCAGTGGCCACAGCTGCCCTGGGACAGACTGAGTGTGGAGTGAACGGAAAATGCACTGTAAAGTGTCTTTAAAAAGGCGCTATATAAATCCGATGAGAATAATTACCAGAACAAACATGTCTCCTCTAAGGGAACCAACGGGTCCATGCAGACCTTGGCCAGGACCTGGTTCTTCCCTGTCCTGGACCTAAAATGGAGCAGATCCAACGGGTCCAATGGAGCCGCCTGAACCACGATCACCCCGAGATCATCTACGTCTATGAACGGGGAAAAGTGGACGAGGTCCAGATTCAGGACTGCAAAGGCCGGGTCTGCCTCAGAGATCCCAAGGTAAGACCCGGTCCCCTTTAGACCCGGTCCCCTTTAGACCCGGTCCCCTTTAGACCCGGGTGTGACCCGGTCCCTGTGTTGCAGTTGACAAGAGGAGATGCAGCTCTAGTTCTGAAGAACATCAGTTCTGAGGACGCTGGGAACTACACCTGCTACATCGTGTTCCAGAGACTAGGACCGGACCAGACCAGGACTGAAGCAGGTCGACCGCCGCTGGAGGAGATGCACCATCTCATCACACTCACGGTTTCAGGTAAACCAGGACTAGGAGCAGAATTATAACCAGGATATTTATTGATTATTTAAGTCTGTGGTAACGTGGTCTTTTACAACAACGGCACGGCAAACTAGTCCAGCACTAAGTCCTAAGTTCTGGTTAAGTTAGAGTCTGTTCCAAGATAAACCTAAACCTAAACCAGACTATACAAGGACTATCTGAGACTTTTCTCTAACCCTTCTTTACTTTGGTGTAGGTTCTTCTCCAGAAGAGTTTGGACTGAGCAAATTCTGGATCGTGATTTCAGTCCTCTTTGTTGTGATCTTTGTTGTGATCGTTTGTGTAGGGTGTTGGAAATGTTATCACTATTCCAAGTCCCAAGTCCCAAGTTCCAAGTCCCAAGTCCCAAGTGAGGTCAGGTTCCCCAGTCTGAGTCAGAACCAAATTTGTGTCAAAGTTTGATCTGTGCTCAGATGCTCCTGCACAAACATCAGCCATACAGATACTTTAAGATGTGCCAGAGTCTGAAAAATAGAAACTAAGATTAGACTAAAAGCAACACCTGTTTTTAAAAGATTCTAGGAACCAAAAAGGCCAAAAAACGGGAGCAGTGCCAACAAACCAAAGATAAAACCAACAACAATAAAACACATGCATTTACAAAAGTAAATTAAAGCCGCAAGCGGCGTTGGTCGGGACCTCGCACCTGCGTTTGTTCGTCTTACTGAGACGCACAGCCATACCAAATTTCGTGTGCCTGGCACAATTATCTCACTTCCTGTTGGGCGTGGCCATGACATTGTAGATACCCTGTCAGAACAGACCCTGTCAGACCCTGTCAGACTCTGTTAGACCCTGTCAGACCCTGCATGTGGCCTACATGCTGAGGCCTACATGAACCTTCGATGCTTGTCCCCACATTGCTGCTTGCAGCTATATCAGATCAAAGGTACAAAGATCAAAGACCTTTGATCAGGGCGTTGCCTAGCAACAAATACCTCCCATTCATAACTCATCACTCCCATTCAATAAATACCTAACTTTATCGATCCGCCGTATCGTCATATTACCGCCTATTTGAAAATCCTTCGCAATTTAACATCTCCAACGTCTTAAGATTATGTTCACCAAAATTTAAGCCTATCTGAGGTACGGTGTAGGAGAAGTCTTTCAAATTCCATACCTAACTTTATCGATCCGCCGTATCGTCATATTACCGCCTATTTGAAAATCCTTCGCAATTTAACATCTCCAACGTCTTAAGATTATGTTCACCAAAATTTAAGCCCATCTGAGGTACGGTGTAGGAGAAGTGTTTCAAATTCCATTCTATGTCCAATACCCAAAAATCACACAAAAGCCCAATTATCTCACTTCCTGTTGGGCGTGGCCATGACAATGCAGTGAGGCGTTTGTTCGTCTTATTGAGATACACGTCCCTACCGAATTTCGTGCGCCTATCTTAAACGGTATGCCAGCCCCGAAAGACAACGCGCTAGGGGGCGCTATCGAGCTCCTGGGGGTCACTGGGGGACGGGACTTTGTGTGGTCGTACTGGCAGCACTTTGTGATGCCCGTGCAAAGTTTCGTTCGTTTTGAAGCATGGGAACATGCTCAAAATTGCCCCAGCGAGTGTGAACAAGAACAAGAATAATAATTAAAGCCGCAAGCGGCGTTGGTCGGGACCTCGCACCTGCGTTTGTTCGTCTTACTGAGACACACAGCCATACGAAATTTCGTGTGCCTGGCACAATTATCTCACTTCCTGTTGGGCGTGGCCATGACATTGTAGATACCCTGTCAGAACAGACCCTGTCAGACCCTGTCAGACCCTGTCAGACTCTGTTAGACCCTGTCAGACTCTGTCAGACCCTGTCAGACCCTGCATGTGGCCTACATGCTGAGGCCTACATGAACCTTCGATGCTTGTCCCCACATTGCTGCTTGCAGCTATATCAGATCAAAGGTACAAAGATCAAAGACCTTTGATCAGGGCGTTGCCTAGCAACAAATACCTCCCATTCATAACTCATCACTCCCATTCAATAAATACCTAACTTTATTGATCCGCCGTATCGTCATATTACCGCCTATTTGAAAATCCTTCGCAATTTAACATCTCCAACGTCTTAAGATTATGTTCACCAAAATTTAAGCCCATCTGAGGTACGGTGTAGGAGAAGTGTTTCAAATTCCATTCTATGTCCAATACCCAAAAATCACACAAAAGCCCAATTATCTCACTTCCTGTTGGGCGTGGCCATGACATTGCAGTGAGGCGTTTGTTCGTCTTATTGAGATACACGTCCCTACCGAATTTCGTGCGCCTATCTTAAACGGTATGCCAGCCCCGAAAGACAACGCGCTAGGGGGCGCTATCGAGCTCCTGGGGGTCACTGGGGGACGGGACTTTGTGTGGTCGTACTGGCAGCACTTTGTGATGCCCGTGCAAAGTTTCGTTCGTTTTGAAGCATGGGAACATGCTCAAAATTGCCCCAGCGAGTGTGAACAAGAACAAGAATAATAATAATTAAAGCCGCAAGCGGCGTTGGTCGGGACCTCGCACCTGCGTTTGTTCGTCTTACTGAGACGCACAGCCATACCAAATTTCGTGTGCCTGGCACAATTATCTCACTTCCTGTTGGGCGTGGCCATGACATTGTAGATACCCTGTCAGAACAGACCCTGTCAGACCCTGTCAGACTCTGTTAGACCCTGTCAGACTCTGTCAGACCCTGTCAGACCCTGCATGTGGCCTACATGCTGAGGCCTACATGAACCTTCGATGCTTGTCCCCACATTGCTGCTTGCAGCTATATCAGATCAAAGGTACAAAGATCAAAGACCTTTGATCAGGGCGTTGCCTAGCAACAAATACCTCCCATTCATAACTCATCACTCCCATTCAATAAATACCTAATTTTATCGATCCGCCGTATCGTCATATTACCTCCTATTGGAAAATCCTTCGCAATTTAACATCTCCAACGTCTTAAGATTATGTTCACCAAAATTTAAGCCCATCTGAGGTACGGTGTAGGAGAAGTGTTTCAAATTCCATTCTATGTCCAATACCCAAAAATCACACAAAAGCCCAATTATCTCACTTCCTGTTGGGCGTGGCCATGACATTGCAGTGAGGCGTTTGTTCGTGTAATTGAGATACACGTCCCTACCGAATTTCGTGCGCCTATCTTAAACGGTATGCCAGCCCCGAAAGACAACGCGCTAGGGGGCGCTATCGAGCTCCTGGGGGTCACTGGGGGACGGGACTTTGTGTGGTCGTACTGGCAGCACTTTGTGATGCCCGTGCAAAGTTTCGTTCGTTTTGAAGCATGGGAACATGCTCAAAATTGCCCCAGCGAGTGTGAACAAGAACAAGAATAATAATAATAATAATAATAATTAAAGCCGCAAGCGGCGTTGGTCGGGACCTCGCACCTGCGTTTGTTCGTCTTACTGAGACGCACAGCCATACCAAATTTCGTGTGCCTGGCACAATTATCTCACTTCCTGTTGGGCGTGGCCATGACATTGTAGATACCCTGTCAGAACAGACCCTGTCAGACCCTGTCAGACCCTGTCAGACCCTGTCAGACCCTGTCAGACTCTGTTAGACCCTGTCAGACCCTGCATGTGGCCTACATGCTGAGGCCTACATGAACCTTCAATGCTTGTCCCCACATTGCTGCTTGCAGCTATATCAGATCAAAGGTACAAAGATCAAAGACCTTTGATCAGGGCGTTGCCTAGCAACAAATACCTCCCATTCATAACTCATCACTCCCATTCAATAAATACCTAATTTTATCGATCCGCTGTATCGTCATATTACCGCCTATTTGAAAATCCTTCGCAATTTAACATCTCCAACGTCTTAAGATTATGTTCACCAAAATTTAAGCCCATCTGAGGTACGGTGTAGGAGAAGTGTTTCAAATTCCATACCTAACTTTATCGATCTGCCGTATCGTCATATTACCGCCTATTTGAAAATCCTTCGCAATTTAACATCTCCAACGTCTTAAGATTATGTTCACCAAAATTTAAGCCCATCTGAGGTACGGTGTAGGAGAAGTGTTTCAAATTCCATTCTATGTCCAATACCCCAAAATCACACAAAAGCCCAATTATCTCACTTCCTGTTGGGCGTGGCCATGACATTGCAGTGAGGCGTTTGTTCGTCTTATTGAGATACACGTCCCTACCGAATTTCGTGCGCCTATCTTAAACGGTATGCCAGCCCCGAAAGACAACGCGCTAGGGGGCGCTATCGAGCTCCTGGGGGTCACTGGGGGACGGGACTTTGTGTGGTCGTACTGGCAGCACTTTGTGATGCCCGTGCAAAGTTTCGTTCGTTTTGAAGCATGGGAACATGCTCAAAATTGCCCCAGCGTGTATGAACAAGAATAATAATAATTAAAGCCGCAAGCGGCGTTGGTCGGGACCTCGCACCTGCGTTTGTTCGTCTTACTGAGACGCACAGCCATACGAAATTTCGTGTGCCTGGCACAATTATCTCACTTCCTGTTGGGCGTGGCCATGACATTGTAGATACCCTGTCAGAACAGACCCTGTCAGACCCTGTCAGACTCTGTTAGACCCTGTCAGACTCTGTTAGACCCTGTCAGACCCTGCATGTGGCCTCCATGCTGAGGCCTACATGAACCTTCGATGCTTGTCCCCACATTGCTGCTTGCAGCTATATCAGATCAAAGGTACAAAGATCAAAGACCTTTGATCAGGGCGTTGCCTAGCAACAAATACCTCCCATTCATAACTCATCACTCCCATTCAATAAATACCTAACTTTATCGATCCGCCGTATCGTCATATTACCGCCTATTTGAAAATCCTTCGCAATTTAACATCTCCAACGTCTTAAGATTATGTTCACCAAAATTTAAGCCTATCTGAGGTACGGTGTAGGAGAAGTGTTTCAAATTCCATACCTAACTTTATCGATCCGCCGTATCGTCATATTACCGCCTATTTGAAAATCCTTCGCAATTTAACATCTCCAACGTCTTAAGATTATGTTCACCAAAATTTAAGCCCATCTGAGGTACGGTGTAGGAGAAGTGTTTCAAATTCCATTCTATGTCCAATACCCAAAAATCACACAAAAGCCCAATTATCTCACTTCCTGTTGGGCGTGGCCATGACATTGCAGTGAGGCGTTTGTTCGTCTTATTGAGATACACGTCCCTACCGAATTTCGTGCGCCTATCTTAAACGGTATGCCAGCCCCGAAAGACAACGCGCTAGGGGGCGCTATCGAGCTCCTGGGGGTCACTGGGGGACGGGATTTTGTGTGGTCGTACTGGCAGCACTTTGTGATGCCCGTGCAAAGTTTCGTTCGTTTTGAAGCATGGGAACATGCTCAAAATTGCCCCAGCGAGTGTGAACAAGAACAAGAATAATAATAATAATTAAAGCCGCAAGCGGCGTTGGTCGGGACCTCGCTCCTGCGTTTGTTCGTCTTACTGAGACGCACAGCCATACCAAATTTCGTGTGCCTGGCACAATTATCTCACTTCCTATTGGGCGTGGCCATGACATTGTAGATACCCTGTCAGAACAGACCCTGTCAGACCCTGTCAGACCCTGTCAGACTCTGTTAGACCCTGTCAGACCCTGCATGTGGCCTACATGCTGAGGCCTACATGAACCTTCGATGCTTGTCCCCACATTGCTGCTTGCAGCTATATCAGATCAAAGGTACAAAGATCAAAGACCTTTGATCAGGGCGTTGCCTAGCAACAAATACCTCCCATTCATAACTCATCACTCCCATTCAATAAATACCTAATTTTATCGATCCGCCGTATCGTCATATTACCGCCTATTTGAAAATCCTTCGCAATTTAACATCTCCAACGTCTTAAGATTATGTTCACCAAAATTTAAGCCTATCTGAGGTACGGTGTAGGAGAAGTGTTTCAAATTCCATACCTAACTTTATCGATCCGCCGTATCGTCATATTACCGCCTATTTGAAAATCCTTCGCAATTTAACATCTCCAACGTCTTAAGATTATGTTCACCAAAATTTAAGCCCATCTGAGGTACGGTGTAGGAGAAGTGTTTCAAATTCCATTCTATGTCCAATACCCAAAAATCACACAAAAGCCCAATTATCTCACTTCCTGTTGGGCGTGGCCATGACATTGCAGTGAGGCGTTTGTTCGTCTTATTGAGATACACGTCCTTACCGAATTTCATGCGCCTATCTTAAACGGTATGCCAGCCCCGAAAGACAACGCGCTAGGGGGCGCTATCGAGCTCCTGGGGGTCACTGGGGGACGGGACTTTGTGTGGTCGTACTGGCAGCACTTTGTGATGCCCGTGCAAAGTTTCGTTCGTTTTGGAGCATGGGAACATGCTCAAAATTGCCCCAGCGAGTGTGAACAAGAACAAGAATAATAATAATAATAATAATAATAATTAAAGCCGCAAGCGGCGTTGGTCGGGACCTCGCACCTGCGTTTGTTCGTCTTACTGAGACGCACAGCCATACCAAATTTCGTGTGCCTGGCACAATTATCTCACTTCCTGTTGGGCGTGGCCATGACATTGTAGATACCCTGTCAGAACAGACCCTGTCAGACCCTGTCAGACCCTGTCAGACCCTGTCAGGCCCTGTCAGACTCTGTCAGACCCTGTCAGACCCTGCATGTGGCCTACATGCTGAGGCCTACATGAACCTTCGATGCTTGTCCCCACATTGCTGCTTGCAGCTATATCAGATCAAAGGTACAAAGATCAAAGACCTTTGATCAGGGCGTTGCCTAGCAACAAATACCTCCCATTCATAACTCATAACTCACATTCAATAAATACCTAATTTTATCGATCCGCCGTATCGTCATATTACCGCCTATTTGAAAATCCTTCGCAATTTAACATCTCCAACGTCTTAAGATTATGTTCACCAAAATTTAAGCCTATCTGAGGTACGGTGTAGGAGAAGTGTTTCAAATTCCATACCTAACTTTATCGATCCGCCGTATCGTCATATTACCGCCTATTTGAAAATCCTTCGCAATTTAACATCTCCAACGTCTTAAGATTATGTTCACCAAAATTGAAGCCCATCTGAGGTACGGTGTAGGAGAAGTGTTTCAAATTCCATTCTATGTCAAATACCCCAAAATCACACAAAAGGCCAATTATCTCACTTCCTGTTGGGCGTGGCCATGACATTGCAGTGAGGCATTTGTTCATCTTATTGAGATACACGTCCCTACCGAATTTCGTGGGCCTATCTTAAACGGTATGCCAGCCCCGAAAGACAACGCGCTAGGGGGCGCTATCGAGCTCCTGGGGGTCACTGGGGGACGGGACTTTGTGTGGTCGTACTGGCAGCACTTTGTGATGCCCGTGCAAAGTTTCGTTCGTTTTGAAGCATGGGAACATGCTCAAAATTGCCCCAGCGAGTGTGAACAAGAACAAGAATAATAATAATTAAAGCCGCAAGCGGCGTTGGTCGGGACCTCGCACCTGCGTTTGTTCGTCTTACTGAGACGCACAGCCATACCAAATTTCGTGTGCCTGGCACAATTATCTCACTTCCTGTTGGGCGTAGCCATGACATGGTAGATACCCTGTCAGAACAGACCCTGTCAGACCCTGTCAGACCCTGTCAGACTCTGTCAGACTCTGTCAGACCCTGTCAGACCCTGTCAGACCCTGTCAGACCCTGTCAGACTCTGTTAGACCCTGTCAGACCCTGCATGTGGCCTCCATGCTGAGGCCTACATGAACCTTCGATGCTTGTCCCCACATTGCTGCTTGCAGCTATATCAGATCAAAGGTACAAAGATCAAAGACCTTTGATCAGGGCGTTGCCTAGCAACAAATACCTCCCATTCATAACTCATCACTCCCATTCAATAAATACCTAACTTTATTGATCCGCCGTATCGTCATATTGCCGCCTATTTGAAAATCCTTCGCAATTTAACATCTCCAACGTCTTAAGATTATGTTCACCAAAATTTAAGCCTATCTGAGGTACGGTGTAGGAGAAGTGTTTCAAATTCCATACCTAACTTTATTGATCCGCCGTATCGTCATATTACCGCCTATTTGAAAATCCTTCGCAATTTAACATCTCCAACGTCTTAAGATTATGTTCACCAAAATTTAATCCCATCTGAGGTACGGTGTAGGAGAAGTGTTTCAAATTCCATTCTATGTCAAATACCCCAAAATCACACAAAAGGCCAATTATCTCACTTCCTGTTGGGCGTGGCCATGACATTGCAGTGAGGCATTTGTTCGTCTTATTGAGATACACATCCCTACCAAATTTCGTGCGCCTATCTTAAACGGTATGCCAGCCCCGAAAGACAACGCGCTAGGGGGCGCTATCGAGCTCCTGGGGGTCACTGGGGGACGGGACTTTGTGTGGTCGTACTGGCAGGACTTTGTGATGCCCGTGCAAAGTTTCGTTCGTTTTGAAGCATGGGAACATGCTCAAAATTGCCCCAGCGTGTATGAACAAGAATAATAATAATAATTAAAGCCGCAAGCGGCGTTGGTCGGGACCTCGCACCTGCGTTTGTTCGTCTTACTGAGACGCACAGCCATACGAAATTTCGTGTGCCTGGCACAATTATCTCACTTCCTGTTGGGCGTGGCCATGACATTGTAGATACCCTGTCAGAACAGACCCTGTCAGACCCTGTCAGACCCTGTCAGACTCTGTTAGACCCTGTCAGACCCTGCATGTGGCCTACATGCTGAGGCCTACATGAACCTTCGATGCTTGTCCCCACATTGCTGCTTGCAGCTATATCAGATCAAAGGTACAAAGATCAAAGACCTTTGATCAGGGCGTTGCCTAGCAACAAATACCTCCCATTCATAACTCATCACTCCCATTCAATAAATACCTAATTTTATCGATCCGCCGTATCGTCATATTACCGCCTATTTGAAAATCCTTCGCAATTTAACATCTCCAACGTCTTAAGATTATGTTCACCAAAATTTAAGCCTATCTGAGGTACAGTGTAGGAGAAGTGTTTCAAATTCCATACTTAACTTTATCGATCTGCCGTATCGTCATATTACCGCCTATTTGAAAATCCTTCGCAATTTAACATCTCCAACGTCTTAAGATTATGTTCACCAAAATTTAAGCCCATCTGAGGTACGGTGTAGGAGAAGTGTTTCAAATTCCATTCTATGTCCAATACCCAAAAATCACACAAAAGCCCAATTATCTCACTTCCTGTTGGGCGTGGCCATGACATTGCAGTGAGGCGTTTGTTCGTCTTATTGAGATACACGTCCCTACCGAATTTCGTGCGCCTATCTTAAACGGTATGCCAGCCCCGAAAGACAACGCGCTAGGGGGCGCTATCGAGCTCCTGGGGGTCACTGGGGGACGGGACTTTGTGTGGTCGTACTGGCAGCACTTTGTGATGCCCGTGCAAAGTTTCGTTCGTTTTGAAGCATGGGAACATGCTCAAAATTGCCCCAGCGAGTGTGAACAAGAACAAGAATAATAATAATTAAAGCCGCAAGCGGCGTTGGTCGGGACCTCGCACCTGCGTTTGTTCGTCTTACTGAGACGCACAGCCATACCAAATTTCGTGTGCCTGGCACAATTATCTCACTTCCTGTTGGGCGTGGCCATGACATTGTAGATACCCTGTCAGAACAGACCCTGTCAGACCCTGTCAAATAGGCGGTAATATGACGATACGGCGGATCGATAAAGTTAGGTATTTATTGAATGGGAGTGATGAGTTATGAATGGGAGGTATTTGTTGCTAGGCAACGCCCTGATCAAAGGTCTAGGGCGTTGCCTAGCAACAAATACCTCCCATTCATAACTCATCACTCCCATTCAATAAATACCTAAATTTATCGATCCGCCGTGTCGTCATATTACCGCCTATTTGAAAATCCTTCGCAATTTAACATCTCCAACGTCTTAAGATTATGTTCACCAAAATTTAAGCCTATCTGAGGTACGGTGTAGGAGAAGTGTTTCAAATTCCATACCTAACTTTATCGATCCGCCGTATCGTCATATTACCGCCTATTTGAAAATCCTTCGCAATTTAACATCTCCAACGTCTTAAGATTATGCTTACCAAAATTTATGCCCATCTGAGGTACGGTCTAGGAGACCCCCCACTGGGGGTCCCCCAGTGGGGGGTCTCCCAGGGACCCCCAGGTCCCCCAGGGACGAGACTTTGTGTGGTCGTACTGGCAGCACTTTGTGATGCCCGTGCAAAGTTTCGTTTGTTTTGAAGCATGGGAACATGCTCAAAATTGCCCCAGCGTGTATGAACAAGAATAATAATAATACGGAAACAAAGCAACAACAATAGGGACCTTCGTCCCCCTTCGGGCTCGGTCCCTAATAATTAAAGCCGCAAGCGGCGTTGGTCGGGACCTCGCACCTGTGTTTGTTCGTCTTACTGAGACGCACAGCCATACGAAATTTCGTGTGCCTGGCACAATTATCTCACTTCCTGTTGGGCGTGGCCATGACATTGTAGATACCCTGTCAGAACAGACCCTGTCAGACCCTGTCAGACCCTGTCAGACTCTGTTAGACCCTGTCAGACCCTGCATGTGGCCTCCATGCTGAGGCCTACATGAACCTTCGATGCTTGTCCCCACATTGCTGCTTGCAGCTATATCAGATCAAAGGTACAAAGATCAAAGACCTTTGATCAGGGCGTTGCCTAGCAACAAATACCTCCCATTCATAACTCATCACTCCCATTCAATAAATACCTAATTTTATCGATCCGCCGTATCGTCATATTACCGCCTATTTGAAAATCCTTCGCAATTTAACATCTCCAACGTCTTAAGATTATGTTCACCAAAATTTAAGCCTATCTGAGGTACGGTGTAGGAGAAGTGTTTCAAATTCCATACCTAATTTTATCGATCCGCCGTATCATCATATTACCGCCTATTTGAAAATCCTTCGCAATTTAACATCTCCAACGTCTTAAGATTATGTTCACCAAAATTTAAGCCCATCTGAGGTACGGTGTAGGAGAAGTGTTTCAAATTCCATTCTATGTCCAATACCCAAAAATCACACAAAAGCCCAATTATCTCACTTCCTGTTGGGCGTGGCCATGACATTGCAGTGAGGCGTTTGTTCGTCTTATTGAGATACACGTCCCTACCGAATTTCGTGCGCCTATCTTAAACGGTATGCCAGCCCCGAAAGACAACGCGCTAGGGGGCGCTATCGAGCTCCTGGGGGTCACTGGGGGACGGGACTTTGTGTGGTCGTACTGGCAGCACTTTGTGATGCCCGTGCAAAGTTTCGTTCGTTTTGAAGCATGGGAACATGCTCAAAATTGCCCCAGCGAGTGTGAACAAGAACAAGAATAATTAAAGCCGCAAGCGGCGTTGGTCGGGACCTCGCCCCTGCGTTTGTTCGTCTTACTGAGACGCACACCCATACTGAATTTCGTGTGCCTGGCAAAAATGGTAAGCCATATCGGGACTTTGTGTGGTCGTACTGAATGTACGCATTTGTTCGTCTTATTGAGATACACGTCCCTACCGAATTTCGTGCGCCTATCTTAAACGGTATGCCAGCCCCGAAAGACAACGCGCTAGGGGGCGCTATCGAGCTCCTGGGGGTCACTGGGGGACGGGACTTTGTGTGGTCGTACTGGCAGCACTTTGTGATGCCCGTGCAAAGTTTTGTTTTGAAGCATGGGAACATGCTCAAAATTGCCCCAATTATCTCACTTCCTGTTGGGCGTGGCCATGACATTGTAGATACCCTGTCAGAACAGACCCTGTCAGACCCTGTCAGACCCTGTCAGACTCTGTTAGACCCTGTCAGACCCTGCATGTGGCCTCCATGCTGAGGCCTACATGAACCTTCGATGCTTGTCCCCACATTGCTGCTTGCAGCTATATCAGATCAAAGGTACAAAGATCAAAGACCTTTGATCAGGGAGTTGCCTAGCAACAAATACCTCCCATTCATAACTCATCACTCCCATTCAATAAATACCTAACTTTATCGATCCGCCGTGTCGTCATATTACCGCCTATTTGAAAATACTTCGCAATTTAACATCTCCAACGTCTTAAGATTATGTTCACCAAAATTTAAGCCTATCTGAGGTACGGTGTAGGAGAAGTGTTTCAAATTCCATACCTAACTTTATCGATCCGCCGTATCGTCATATTACCGCCTATTTGAAAATCCTTCGCAATTTAACATCTCCAACGTCTTAAGATTATGCTTACCAAAATTTATGCCCATCTGAGGTACGGTCTAGGAGACCCCCCACTGGGGGTCCCCCAGTGGGGGGTCTCCCAGGGACCCCCAGGTCCCCCAGGGACGAGACTTTGTGTGGTCGTACTGGCAGCACTTTGTGATGCCCGTGCAAAGTTTTGTTTGTTTTGAAGCATGGGAACATGCTCAAAATTGCCCCAGCGTGTATGAACAAGAATAATAATAATACGGAAACAAAGCAACAACAATAGGGACCTTCGTCCCCCTTCGGGCTCGGTCCCTAATTAAAGCCGCAAGCGGCGTTGGTCGGGACCTCGCACCTGCGTTTGTTCGTCTTACTGAGACGCACAGCCATACCAAATTTCGTGTGCCTGGCACAATTATATCACTTCCTGTTGGGCGTGGCCATGACGTTGTAGATACCCTGTCAGAACAGACCCTGTCAGACCCGGTCAGACCCTGTCAGACTCTGTTAGACCCTGTCAGACTCTGTTAGACCCTGTCAGACCCTGCATGTGGCCTCCATGCTGAGGCCTACATGAACCTTCGATGCTTGTCCCCACATTGCTGCTTGCAGCTATATCAGATCAAAGGTACAAAGATCAAAGACCTTTGATCAGGGCGTTGCCTAGCAACAAATACCTCCCATTCATAACTCATCACTCCCATTCAATAAATACCTAAGTTTATCGATCCGCCGTATCGTCATATTACCGCCTATTTGAAAATCCTTCGCAATTTAACATCTCCAACGTCTTAAGATTATGTTCACCGAAATTTAAGCCTATCTGAGGTACGGTGTAGGAGAAGTGTTTCAAATTCCATACCTAACTTTATCGATCCGCCGTATCGTCATATTACCGCCTATTTGAAAATCCTTCGCAATTTAACATCTCCAACGTCTTAAGATTATGTTCACCAAAATTTAAGCCCATCTGAGGTACGGTGTAGGAGAAGTGTTTCAAATTCCATTCTATGTCCAATACCCAAAAATCACACAAAAGCCCAATTATCTCACTTCCTGTTGGGCGTGGCCATGACATTGCAGTGAGGCGTTTGTTCGTCTTATTGAGATACACGTCCCTACCGAATTTCGTGCGCCTATCTTAAACGGTATGCCAGCCCCGAAAGACAACGCGCTAGGGGGCGCTATCGAGCTCCTGGGGGTCACTGGGGGACGGGACTTTGTGTGGTCGTACTGGCAGCACTTTGTGATGCCCGTGCAAAGTTTCGTTCGTTTTGAAGCATGGGAACATGCTCAAAATTGCCCCAGCGAGTGTGAACAAGAACAAGAATAATAATAATAGGGAAACAAAGCAACAACAATAGGGACCTTCGCCCCCTTCGGGCTCGGTCCCTAATTAAAGCCGCAAGCGGCGTTGGTCGGGACCTCGCACCTGTGTTTGTTCGTCTTACTGAGACGCACAGCCATACCAAATTTCGTGTGCCTGGCACAATTATCTCACTTCCTGTTGGGCGTGGCCATGACATTGTAGATACCCTGTCAGAACAGACCCTGTCAGACCCTGTCAGACTCTGTCAGACCCTGTCAGACCCTGTCAGACTCTGTTAGACCCTGTCAGACCCTGCATGTGGCCTACATGCTGAGGCCTACATGAACCTTCGATGCTTGTCCCCACATTGCTGCTTGCAGCTATATCAGATCAAAGGTACAAAGATCAAAGACCTTTGATCAGGGCGTTGCCTAGCAACAAATACCTCCCATTCATAACTCATCACTCCCATTCAATAAATACCTAACTTTATCGATCCGCCGTATCGTCATATTACCGCCTATTTGAAAATCCTTCGCAATTTTACATCTCCAACGTCTTAAGATTATGTTCACCAAAATTTAAGCCTATCTGAGGTACGGTGTAGGAGAAGTGTTTCAAATTCCATACCTAACTTTATCGATCCGCCGTATCGTCATATTACCGCCTATTTGAAAATCCTTCGCAATTTAACATCTCCAACGTCTTAAGATTATGTACACCAAAATTTAAGCCCATCTGAGGTACGGTGTAGGAGAAGTGTTTCAAATTCCATTCTATGTCCAATACCCCAAAATCACACAAAATGCCAATTATCTCACTTCCTGTTGGGCGTGGCCATGACATTGCAGTGAGGCATTTGTTCGTCTTATTGAGATACACGTACCTACCGAATTTCGTGCGCCTATCTTAAACGGTATGCCAGCCCCGAAAGACAACGCGCTAGGGGGCGCTATCGAGCTCCTGGGGGTCACTGGGGGACGGGACTTTGTGTGGTCGTACTGGCAGGACTTTGTGATGCCCGTGCAAAGTTTTGTTCGTTTTGAAGCATGGGAACATGCTCAAAATTGCCCCAGCGTGTATGAACAAGAATAATAATAATAATAATAATTAAAGCCGCAAGCGGCGTTGGTCGGGACCTCGCACCTGCGTTTGTTCGTCTTACTGAGACGCACAGCCATACCAAATTTTGTGTGCCTGGCACAATTATCTCACTTCCTGTTGGGCGTGGCCATGACATTGTAGATACCCTGTCAGAACAGACCCTGTCAGACCCTGTCAGACCCTGTCAGACCCTGTCAGACCCTGTCAGACCCTGTCAGACCCTGTCAGACTCTGTTAGACCCTGTCAGACCCTGCATGTGGCCTCCATGCTGAGGCCTACATGAACCTTCGATGCTTGTCCCCACATTGCTGCTTGCAGCTATATCAGATCAAAGGTACAAAGATCAAAGACCTTTGATCAGGGCGTTGCCTAGCAACAAATACCTCCCATTCATAACTCATCACTCCCATTCAATAAATAGCTAACTTTATCGATCCGCCGTATTGTCATATTACCGCCTATTTGAAAATCCTTCGCAATTTAACATCTCCAACATCTTAAGATTATGTTCACCAAAATTTAAGCCTATCTGAGGTACGGTGTAGGAGAAGTGTTTCAAATTCCATACCTAACTTTATCGATCCGCCGTATCGTCATATTACCACCTATTTGAAAATCCTTCGCAATTTAACATCTCCAACATCTTAAGATTATGTTCACCAAAATTTAAGCCCATCTGAGGTACGGTGTAGGAGAAGTGTTTCAAATTCCATTCTAAGTCAAATACCCCAAAATCACACAAAAGGCCAATTATCTCACTTCCTGTTGGGCGTGGCCATGACATTGCAGTGAGGCATTTGTTCGTCTTATTGAGATACACGTCCCTACCGAATTTCGTGCGCCTATCTTAAACGGTATGCCAGCCCCGAAAGACAACGCGCTAGGGGCGCTATCGAGCTCCTGGGGGTCACTGGGGGACGAGACTTTGTGTGGTCGTACTGGCAGCACTTTGTGATGCCCGTGCAAAGTTTCGTTCGTTTTGAAGCATGGGAACATGCTCAAAATTGCCCCAGCGTGTATGAACAAGAATAATAATAATAATTAAAGCCGCAAGCGGCGTTGGTCGGGACCTCGCACCTGCGTTTGTTCGTCTTACTGAGACGCACAGCCATACCAAATTTCGTGTGCCTGGCACAATTATCTCACTTCCTGTTGGGCGTGGCCATGACATTGTAGATACCCTGTCAGAACAGACCCTGTCAGACCCTGTCAGACCCTGTCAGACCCTGTCAGACCCTGTCAGACTCTGTTAGACCCTGTCAGACCCTGCATGTGGCCTCCATGCTGAGGCCTACATGAACCTTCGATGCTTGTCCCCACATTGCTGCTTGCAGCTATATCAGATCAAAGGCACAAAGATCAAAGATCTTTGATCAGGGCGTTGCCTAGCAACAAATACCTCCCATTCATAACTCATCACTCCCATTCAATAAATACCTAATTTTATCGATCCGCCGTATCGTCATATTACCGCCTATTTGAAAATCCTTCGCAATTTAACATCTCCAACGTCTTAAGATTATGTTCACCAAAATGTATGCCTATCTGAGGTACGGTGTAGGAGAAGTCTTTCAAATTCCATACCTAAATTTATCGATCCGCCGTATCGTCATATTACCGCCTATTTGAAAATCCTTCGCAATTTAACATCTCCAACGTCTTAAGATTATGTTCACCAAAATTTAAGCCCATCTGAGGTACGGTGTAGGAGAAGTGTTTCAAATTCCATTCTATGTCCAATACCCAAAAATCACACAAAAGCCCAATTATCTCACTTCCTGTTGGGCGTGGCCATGACATTGCAGTGAGGCGTTTGTTCGTCTTATTGAGATACACGTCCCTACCGAATTTCGTGCGCCTATCTTAAACGGTATGCCAGCCCCGAAAGACAACGCGCTAGGGGGCGCTATCGAGCTCCTAGGGGTCACTGGGGGACGGGACTTTGTGTGGTCGTACTGGCAGCACTTTGTGATGCCCGTGCAAAGTTTCGTTCGTTTTGAAACATGGGAACATGCTCAAAATTGCCCCAGCGAGTGTGAACAAGAACAAGAATAATAATAATTAAAGCCGCAAGCGGCGTTGGTCGGGACCTCGCACCTGCGTTTGTTCGTCTTACTGAGACGCACAGCCATACGAAATTTCGTGTGCCTGGCACAATTATCTCACTTCCTGTTGGGCGTGGCCATGACATTGTAGATACCCTGTCAGAACAGACCCTGTCAGACCCTGTCAGACCCTGTCAGACCCTGTCAGACTCTGTTAGACCCTGTCAGACTCTGTTAGACCCTGTCAGACCCTGCATGTGGCCTACATGCTGAGGCCTACATGAACCTTCGATGCTTGTCCCCACATTGCTGCTTGCAGCTATATCAGATCAAAGGTACAAAGATCAAAGACCTTTGATCAGGGCGTTGCCTAGCAACAAATACCTCCCATTCATAACTCATCACTCCCATTCAATAAATACCTAATTTTATCGATCCGCCGTATCGTCATATTACCGCCTATTTGAAAATCCTTCGCAATTTAACATCTCCAACGTCTTAAGATTATGTTCACCAAAATTTAAGCCTATCTGAGGTACGGTGTAGGAGAAGTGTTTCAAATTCCATACCTAACTTTATCGATCCGCCGTATCGTCATATTACCGCCTATTTGAAAATCCTTCGCAATTTAACATCTCCAACGTCTTAAGATTATGTTCACCAAAATTTAAGCCCATCTGAGGTACGGTGTAGGAGAAGTGTTTCAAATTCCATTCTATGTCCAATACCCAAAAATCACACAAAAGCCCAATTATCTCACTTCCTGTTGGGCGTGGCCATGACATTGCAGTGAGGCGTTTGTTCGTCTTATTGAGATACACGTCCCTACCGAATTTCGTGCACCTATCTTAAACGGTATGCCAGCCCCGAAAGACAACGCGCTAGGGGGCGCTATCGAGCTCCTGGGGGTCACTGGGGGACGGGACTTTGTGTGGTCATACTGGCAGCACTTTGTGATGCCCGTGCAAAGTTTCGTTCGTTTTGAAGCATGGGAACATGCTCAAAATTGCCCCAGCGAGTGTGAACAAGAACAAGAATAATAATAATAATAATAATAATAGGGAAACAAAGCAACAACAATAGGGACCTTCGTCCCCCTTCGGGGCTCGGTCCCTAAATATAGCTGCAAGCAGCAATGCGGGGGCCAAGCACCGTTTGACAGGGTCTAACACTGGGGACCTATAAATTGCTGTGGGTAATGAGGAGACTGGCTGGAATGTGCATGCCAAATTTCACAACTTTTTACCAAACGGTTCTAGGGGCTGCCATAGACTTCCTATATAAAATATCCTTATATTTTTTACCACAAAGTGGAGAAAATGAGCGTTATGTACAAAGAGTCATTTCGAGCAGATCGGTGATTTTGATGTCAATATTTATTGATTTAATGACACCTCAAACATCTAAAACAACAGAGAAACAGATTTTTGATGACAAAGTACATTTTTTATTTACAAATATAAGAATATAAGGCTCTTTGAATTGAAAATTCCTTCAAATCAATAGTGCCAAGAGATGTTTACAGGATATATCTTTTCCTATAAAATAGAACTTCATTGTTGTCACTTCACAACAATATTGAGGCTCAGAGTACAGATCCATAATAAAAATAAAAATTAATACACACACACACACACACACATATGTACATACACACAAGCCCATGCATAAACCTTTACACACACACAGCTACACACACACACACACGCACACGCACGCACACACGTGCGTATACACACGCACGTACACACACATAACTTCATTCATTACAATTCCCACACAGCAGCATCATGTAAACTTAATTCTTCTCATCTCATGCCTCTCTGGAGACCAGGATCTACTGCTCCAAGTCAGTAAACTTCTTCTTTGGCGCTGTCGTAGTTCTGATCAGAGTTCTTGCTCCGCGCAGCGCACACACGACATGCCCCCTGCCTCAGACAGAGCAGATTTCGGCCCTGACCTCGCTGCTTGATCCGGCTTGTCTCTGTGATCCTCTGATCCAGGATCCTAGGTCCCAAGAGCGATCAGACCGCTCCATAGGCGCTGATCAACAGTCATCTGCTTTTCCGGATTCCCTCACCATCTTGCTTCTCTGGCCAATACACAGTACACAAACTACACGGTCTAACAAGGTCTGACAGGATCTAACAGAGTCTGACAGGGTCTGACAGGGTCAGGGTCTAACCCTGTCAGAACAGACACATCAAAGACAGATCAAAGGTTGCTAGGTGCGTTGCTAGGCAGTTGACAAATTTCTGCAACTTTGACCTGCTGGTGCCACTAGACGGTTGGAGCTGGGGACCTATAAATTGCTGTGGGTAATGAGGAGACTGGCTGGAATGTGCATGCCAAATTTCACAACTTTTTACCAAACGGTTCTAGGGGCTGCCATAGACTTCCTATACTAGAAGAATAATAATAATAATAATAATAACTTTCCGACCCGAAGATCAAAGCAAAGATCAAAGGGTTACCAGGCAACTCGCCTAGGCAACGGAATACGATTCCTAGAGGGTGCCCAGCACCTCTGGTGCTTGGCCCCCTAATAATAATAATTAAAGCCGCAAGCGGCGTTGGTCGGGACCTCGCACCTGCGTTTGTTCGTCTTACTGAGACGCACAGCCATACCAAATTTCGTGTGCCTGGCACAATTATCTCACTTCCTGTTGGGCGTGGCCATGACATTGTAGATACCCTGTCAGAACAGACCCTGTCAGACCCTGTCAGACCCTGTCAGACTCTGTTAGACCCTGTCAGACCCTGTCAGACTCTGTTAGACCCTGTCAGACTCTGTTAGACCCTGTCAGACCCTGCATGTGGCCTACATGCTGAGGCCTACATGAACCTTCGATGCTTGTCCCCACATTGCTGCTTGCAGCTATATCAGATCAAAGGTACAAAGATCAAAGACCTTTGATCAGGGCGTTGCCTAGCAACAAATACCTCCCATTCATAACTCATTACTCCCATTCAATAAATACCTAACTTTATCGATCCGCCGTATCGTCATATTACCGTCTATTTGAAAATCCTTCGCAATTTAACATCTCCAACGTCTTAAGATTATGTTCACCAAAATTTAAGCCCATCTGAGGTACGGTGTAGGAGAAGTGTTTCAAATTCCATTCTATGTCCAATACCCAAAAATCACACAAAAGCCCAATTATCTCACTTCCTGTTGGGCGTGGCCATGACATTGCAGTGAGGCGTTTGTTCGTCTTATTGAGATACACGTCCCTACCGAATTTCGTGCGCCTATCTTAAACGGTATGCCAGCTCCGAAAGACAACGCGCTAGGGGGCGCTATCGAGCTCCTGGGGGTCACTGGGGGACGGGACTTTGTGTGGTCGTACTGGCAGCACTTTGTGATGCCCGTGCAAAGTTTCGTTCGTTTTGAAGCATGGGAACATGCTCAAAATTGCCCCAGCGAGTGTGAACAAGAACAAGAATAATAATAATAATAATAATAATAGGGAAACAAAGCAACAACAATAGGGACCTTCGTCCCCCTTCGGGGCTCGGTCCCTAATAATAATTAAAGCCGCAAGCGGCGTTGGTCGGGACCTCGCACCTGCGTTTGTTCGTCTTACTGAGACGCACAGCCATACGAAATTTCGTGTGCCTGGCACAATTATCTCACTTCCTGTTGGGCGTGGCCATGACATTGTAGATACCCTGTCAGAACAGACCCTGTCAGACCCTGTCAGACCCTGTCAGACCCTGTCAGACTCTGTTAGACCCTGTCAGACTCTGTCAGACCCTGTCAGACCCTGCATGTGGCCTACATGCTGAGGCCTACACATTGCTGCTTGCAGCTATATCAGATCAAAGGTACAAAGATCAAAGACCTTTGATCAGGGCGTTGCCTAGCAACAAATACCTCCCATTCATAACTCATCACTCCCATTCAATAAATACCTAATTTTATCGATCCGCCGTATCGTCATATTACCGCCTATTTGAAAATCCTTCGCAATATAACATCTCCAACGTCTTAAGATTATGTTCACCAAAATTGAAGCCCATCTGAGGTACGGTGTAGGAGAAGTGTTTCAAATTCCATTCTATGTCCAATACCCAAAAATCGCACAAAAGCCCAATTATCTCACTTCCTGTTGGGCGTGGCCATGACATTGCAGTGAGGCGTTTGTTCGTCTTATTGAGATACACGTCCCTACCGAATTTCGTGCGCCTATCTTAAACGGTATGCCAGCCCCGAAAGACAACGCGCTAGGGGGCGCTATCGAGCTCCTGGGGGTCACTGGGGGACGGGACTTTGTGTGGTCGTACTGGCAGCACTTTGTGATGCCCGTGCAAAGTTTCGTTCGTTTTGAAGCATGGGAACATGCTCAAAATTGCCCCAGCGAGTGTGAACAAGAACAAGAATAATAATAATAATAATAATAATAATAATAATAATTAAAGCCGCAAGCGGCGTTGGTCGGGACCTCGCACCTGCGTTTGTTCGTCTTACTGAGACGCACACCCATACCGAATTTCGTGTGCCTGCACAATTATCTCACTTCCTGTTGGGCGTGGCCATGACATTGTAGATACCCTGTCAGAACAGACCCTGTCAGACCCTGTCAGACTCTGTTAGACCCTGTCAGACTCTGTCAGACCCTGTCAGACCCTGCATGTGGCCTACATGCTGAGGCCTACATGAACCTTCGATGCTTGTCCCCACATTGCTGCTTGCAGCTATATCAGATCAAAGGTACAAAGATCAAAGACCTTTGATCAGGGCGTTGCCTAGCAACAAATACCTCCCATTCATAACTCATAACTCACATTCAATAAATACCTAACTTTATCGATCCGCTGTATCGTCATATTACCGCGTATTTGAAAATCCTTCGCAATTTAACATCTCCAACGTCTTAAGATTATGTTCACCAAAATTTAAGCCCATCTGAGGTACGGTGTAGGAGAAGTGTTTCAAATTCCATGTAAAATACCCCAAAATCACACAAAAGGTCAATTATCTAACTTCCTGTTGGGCGTGGCCATGACATTGCAGTGAGGCGTTTGTTCGTCTTATTGAGATACACGTCCCTACCAAATTTCGTGCGCCTATCTTAAACGGTATGCCAGCCCCGAAAGACAACGCGCTAGGGGGCGCTATCGAGCTCCTGGGGGTCCCCGGGGGACGGGACTTTTTGTGGTCGTACTGGCAGCACTTTGTGATGCCCGTGCAAAGTTTCGTTCGTTTTGAAGCATGGGAACATGCTCAAAATTGCCCCAGCGAGTGTGAACAAGAACAAGAATAATTAAAGCCGCAAGCGGCGTTGGTCGGGACCTCGCACCTGCGTTTGTTCGTCTTACTGAGACGCACACCCATACCAAATTTCGTGTGCCTGGCACAATTATCTCACTTCCTGTTGGGCGTGGCCATGACATTGTAGATACCCTGTCAGAACAGACCCTGTCAGACCCTGTCAGACCCTGTCAGACCCTGTCAGACTCTGTTAGACCCTGTCAGACCCTGTCAGACCCTGTCAGACTCTGTCAGACCCTGTCAGACCCTGCATGTGGCCTACATGCTGAGGCCTACATGAACCTTCGATGCTTGTCCCCACATTGCTGCTTGCAGCTATATCAGATCAAAGGTACAAAGATCAAAGACCTTTGATCAGGGCGTTGCCTAGCAACAAATACCTCCCATTCATAACTCATCACTCCCATTCAATAAATACCTAATTTTATCGATCCGCCGTATCGTCATATTACCGCCTATTTGAAAATCCTTCGCAATTTAACATCTCCAACGTCTTAAGATTATGTTCACCAAAATTTAAGCCTATCTGAGGTACGGTGTAGGAGAAGTGTTTCAAATTCCATACCTAACTTTATCGATCCGCCGTATCGTCATATTACCGCCTATTTGAAAATCCTTCGCAATTTAACATCTCCAACGTCTTAAGATTATGCTTACCAAAATTTATGCCCATCTGAGGTACGGTCTAGGAGACCCCCCACTGGGGGTCCCCCAGTGGGGGGTCTCCCAGGGACCCCCAGGTCCCCCAGGGACGAGACTTTGTGTGGTCGTACTGGCAGCACTTTGTGATGCCCGTGCAAAGTTTCGTTTGTTTTGAAGCATGGGAACATGCTCAAAATTGCCCCAGCGTGTATGAACAAGAATAATAATAATACGGAAACAAAGCAACAACAATAGGGACCTTCGTCCCCCTTCGGGCTCGGTCCCTAATAATAATAATAATAATTAAAGCCGCAAGCGGCGTTGGTCGGGACCTCGCACCTGCGTTTGTTCGTCTTACTGAGACCCACACCCATACCGAATTTCGTGTGCCTGGCACAATTATCTCACTTCCTGTTGGGCGTGGCCATGACATTGTAGATACCCTGTCAGAACAGACCCTGTCAGACCCTGTCAGACCCTGTCAGACCCTGTCAGACTCTGTTAGACCCTGTCAGACCCTGCATGTGGCCTACATGCTGAGGCCTACATGAACCTTCGATGCTTGTCCCCACATTGCTGCTTGCAGCTATATCAGATCAAAGGTACAAAGATCAAAGACCTTTGATCAGGGCGTTGCCTAGCAACAAATACCTCCCATTCATAACTCATCACTCCCATTCAATAAATACCTAATTTTATCGATCCGCCATATCGTCATATTACCGCCTATTTGAAAATCCTTCGCAATTTTACATCTCCAACGTCTTAAGATTATGTTCACCAAAATTGAAGCCCATCTGAGGTACGGTGTAGGAGAAGTGTTTCAAATTCCATACCTAACTTTATCGATCCGCCGTATCGTCATATTACCGCCTATTTGAAAATCCTTCGCAATTTAACATCTCCAACGTCTTAAGATTATGCTTACCAAAATTTATGCCCATCTGAGGTACGGTCTAGGAGACCCCCCACTGGGGGTCCCCCAGTGGGGGGTCTCCCAGGGACCCCCAGGTCCCCCAGGGACGAGACTTTGTGTGGTCGTACTGGCAGCACTTTGTGATGCCCGTGCAAAGTTTCGTTTGTTTTGAAGCATGGGAACATGCTCAAAATTGCCCCAGCGTGTATGAACAAGAATAATAATAATAATACGGAAACAAAGCAACAACAATAGGGACCTTCGTCCCCCTTCGGGCTCGGTCCCTAATAATTAAAGCCGCAAGCGGCGTTGGTCGGGACCTCGCACCTGCGTTTGTTCGTCTTACTGAGACGCACAGCCATACGAAATTTCGTGTGCCTGGCACAATTATCTCACTTCCTGTTGGGCGTGGCCATGACATTGTAGATACCCTGTCAGAACAGACCCTGTCAGACCCTGTCAGACCCTGTCAGACCCTGTCAGACCCTGTCAGACTCTGTTAGACCCTGTCAGACCCTGCATGTGGCCTCCATGCTGAGGCCTACATGAACCTTCGATGCTTGTCCCCACATTGCTGCTTGCAGCTATATCAGATCAAAGGTACAAAGATCAAAGACCTTTGATCAGGGCGTTGCCTAGCAACAAATACCTCCCATTCATAACTCATCACTCCCATTCAATAAATACCTAATTTTATCGATCCGCCGTATCGTCATATTACCGCCTATTTGAAAATCCTTCGCAATTTAACATCTCCAACGTCTTAAGATTATGTTCACCAAAATTTAAGCCTATCTGAGGTACGGTGTAGGAGAAGTGTTTCAAATTCCATACCTAACTTTATCGATCCGCCGTATCGTCATATTACCGCCTATTTGAAAATCCTTCGCAATTTAACATCTCCAACGTCTTAAGATTATGTTCACCAAAATTTAAGCCCATCTGAGGTACGGTGTAGGAGAAGTGTTTCAAATTCCATTCTATGTCCAATACCCAAAAATCACACAAAAGCCCAATTATCTCACTTCCTGTTGGGCGTGGCCATGACATTGCAGTGAGGCGTTTGTTCGTCTTATTGAGATACACGTCCCTACCGAATTTCGTGCGCCTATCTTAAACGGTATGCCAGCCCCGAAAGACAACGCGCTAGGGGGCGCTATCGAGCTCCTGGGGGTCACTGGGGGACGGGACTTTGTGTGGTCGTACTGGCAGCACTTTGTGATGCCCGTGCAAAGTTTCGTTCGTTTTGAAGCATGGGAACATGCTCAAAATTGCCCCAGCGAGTGTGAACAAGAACAAGAATAATAATAATAATAATAATAATAATAATAATAATAATAATAATAATAATAATAGGGAAACAAAGCAACAACAATAGGGACCTTCGTCCCCCTTCGGGGCTCGGTCCCTAATAATAATAATAATAGGGAAACAAAGCAACAACAATAGGGACCTTCGTCCCCCTTCGGGGCTCGGTCCCTAATAATAATAATAATAATAATAGGGAAACAAAGCAACAACAATAGGGACCTTCGTCCCCCTTCGGGCTCGGTCCCTAATAATAATAATAATAATAGGGAAACAAAGCAACAACAATAGGGACCTTCGTCCCCCTTCGGGGCTCGGTCCCTAATAATAATAATAATAATAATAGGGAAACAAAGCAACAACAATAGGGACCTTCGTCCCCCTTCGGGGCTCGGTCCCTAATAATAGGGAAACAAAGCAACAACAATAGGGACCGAGCCCGAATAATACATATTTAAACTGTTGGGTCCATTAGGACCAATGCTTAAAAAACCGTCTCAGGGTAAACTGCCTCGTCCTGAAACGCCGCCCACCAGGTGTAAGGAATCAGGTCATGAAAAACAGGCAGTAAAACCACAAAAGTACGTTACATAAACCTTCATCAGCCAAAAAAAAGTCATATTTAATACCTCCTTTTATGCAAACTGTAAAATCAGCCCTCCAAACTACAACACTGATAATAACAGATCAGATCACATTTTTACAGTTTCTGGTAAATAAAATAGTGACAGTAAAGTCAGGCTAATAACTAGCAGGATTGGCACAAGTTTGGTAAATGAAACTGGGGAATGAGAGCATCTGAGAGTTTCACTACAGCCCAACCTCGTTTTATTTAACTAATAGTTTTACTTTGATTATTATTTTTTTTGTTTTATTCTACATTCTGAGTGTAGAATTGTGTGTTGGGCGACAGTAGCTGATCTGAAGGTTGGTGGTTTGAATCCCGCTCTCGACATAAACATCTTTGGTCGAGCGTCTGACACACAGGTTGGCGGTGTGATTCCAGCTCCTACAGATCAAAGCTGTCATTGTGTCCTTGGGCAAGACACTTAACCCACCTCACCCCCAGTGTGTGTGTGCACTGGTGTGTGTGTGTGTGTGGTTCCTTGTTGCATTTAAAGCAGGCATGTCCAAACTGTTCCACAAAGGACCAGTGTGGCTGCAGGTTTTTGTTCCAACCAGCCAAGACCACGTCTTCACCTGTCTGAAGACTGAGATCGGTTGATTAAATGAGTCAAGTCTGGTGTGCTGCTGCTTGGTTGGAAAGAAAGCCGGCAGCCACACCGGCACTTTCTGGAACAGTTTGGACATGCCTGACTTAAAGCTTTTCCACCTTTAAGGCTTAATTCATAAGAGAGACTTTATACTGAAAAGACCTGGGGCTTCATTTATAAAGGAGTGTGTAGGACTTTCCCTAAGCTTGTGCGTACTCCGAGTGGCCACCAGAGGCGCCACACAAACTCCAAATTTGTAAACCCCTCCATGCGCACTTCACCTGCAATCTGCACTTTATCGATCTAACCTGTAGCTAGAATCTGCACACGTGAACCCACGTCACACCATCGCCACACCTCCACTTCACCGTGAGAGTTTCCCTAAACATGAGCCGATAATCAGTGGGTTTGACTGAGACACGTGGGACAGAGGGAGGGGGGTGCTCCACGCAGCTCCACGGTGCTGCAGCGTGGAGCTGCACACTGTGGTCTGAATGATCTAAGGAGGGGCTAGGAGCGTGGGCGGGAGATTCAGATGCCCTCCCTGAGAGCGAAAGGATGTGGATCAGGCCTGTGGACGAGTGCCTCAGCAGATAGAACAAACAAACAAATCAGGCGCTGTTATTCTACCAATACTAAAATCACACGGGACATTCAAACTTTGCTCACCTGAGTGTGGGACCTGAGTCTGACCTCTGTGGGTGTAGGTCAGACCTCTGTGGGTGGGGGTCTTACCTCTGTGGGTGGGTGGGGACCTCTGGTCTTAACTACTTTACTCCCAAACTACCTCATGTAACTGAAGGCACTTTATTATTAAATTACTTCATTTACCTAAAGCACTTTACTACTAAAACTACCTCATGTAACTAAAAGCACTTTTGTATTAGATCTATTAACTCTAAATCTTTGTAAAACTGTGTCCTGCTTTGATTCTGTCACTGCTTCTGTTGTTATGTTTTCATTGTTGGTCTTTACATGTTTTGTACCTTGTGTTTTATCGACTTTCATCCCTGTTCTGTGGGACTACAGATGGAAACTCGCCTTGAGCTAAATCTGGTGTATTTACAGCACGAGCTGTTCATTAATACATGCTGTTCTATTTAAATAAATAAACTTAAACTAAACTTAAACTGTGGGTGGGGGTCTTACCTCTGTGGGTGTAGGTCTTACCTCTGTGAGTGTGGGTCTTACCTCTGTGGGTGGGGGTCTGACCTCTGTGGGTGGGGGTCTTACCTGTGTGGGTGGGGGTCTGATCACTGTGGGTGTGGGTCTGACCACTGTGGGTGGGGATCTTACCTCTGAGGGTGGGGGTCTGACCTCTGTGGGTGGGTGGGGGTCTGACCTCTGTGGGTGTGGGTCTGACCACTGTGGGTGGGTGGGGGGTCTTACCTCTGTGGGTGGGGGTCTGACCTCTGTGGGTGGGTGGGGGTCTTATTTCTGTGGGTGTGGGTCTGACCACTGTGGATGGGTGGGCGGTCTGACCTCTGTGGGTGGGTGGGGGTTTTACCTCTGAGGGTGTGGGTCTCACCTCTGTGGGTGGGTGGGGGTCTTACCTCTGTGGGTGTGGGTCTGACCACTGTGGGTGGGTGGGGGTCTTACCTCTGAGGGTGTGGGTCTCACCTCTGTGGGTGGGTGGGGGTCTTACCTCTGTGGGTGTGGGTCTGACCTCTGTGCGTGGGTGGGGGTCTTACCTCTGTGGGTGTGGGTCTGACCACTGTGGGTTGGTGGGGGTCTTACCTCTGTGGGTGTGGGTCTTACCTCTGAGGGTGTGGGTCTTACCTCTGTGGGTGGGGGTCTTACCTCTGTGGGTGGGGGTCTTACCTCTGTGGGTGTGGGTCTTACCTCTGAGGGTGTGGGTCTTACCTCTGTGGGTGTGGGTCTTACCTCTGTGGGTGTGGGTCTGACCACTGTGGGTGGGTGGGGGGTCTTACCTCTGTGGGTGGGGGTCTGACCTCTGTGGGTGGGTGGGGGTTTTACCTCTGAGGGTGTGGGTCTCACCTCTGTGGGTGGGTGGGGGTCTTACCTCTGTGGGTGGGGTCTGACCACTGTGGGTGTGGGTCTTACCTCTGAGGGTGTGGGTCTTACCTCTGTGGGTGTAGGTCTTACCTCTGGTAATATTATGGGTTCAGGTCAGGGGGCTTCGTGTCGTGCTCGGGTCACTCTGGCGCTCGGTGCGTAAAGACAAAAGTAAAAGTGTTTGAGCTGCGTTTAGTCCCAGTGCTTCTTTAAACCAAAGCCTGGCTCCTGCTGCGTCCGAGGGAAGAGTTTTCTCTCAAGTCCACTCATTATTTCATCCTCTCTGTGTTGGGTCACAGCTGTGGATTGGCCAGTGCTGCATTGGGACTGTGCACATGCTCATGTGCACGCCCTCAAATGTGCAACACACAGTGTGCAACACACAATGTGCAACACACAGTGTGCAATAAACAGTGTGCAATAAAGAGCCATTCTCCGTGTTTTGCCTAACCTCTGCATTAATATGCAAATCTAAATGAAATTCTATCCGTGTATTTTCTGATGATTTCCTGATCAAACACGGGTCTGACCTCTGTGGGTGTAGGTCAGACCTCTGTGGGTGTAGGTCAGACCTCTGTGGGTGTAGGTCAGACCTCTGTGGGTGGGTGGGGACCTCTGGTCTTAACTACTTTACTCCCAAACTACCTCATGTAACTGAAGGCACTTTATTATTAAATTACTTCATTTACCTAAAGCACTTTACTACTAAAACTACCTCATGTAACTTAAAGCACTCCTCTCCACGAGTGTCGCTTTCCCCGTGTCTCCAGACTTTGTGCAGAGCGTACGGTACGGTCCGAGCCGCCGTAGAGATGAGCAAAGGAGGAGTTTTATAAACCTTGTGCTTGGCGAAGAGCGCTTAGTGTGTAAACGAGCTTTATAAATGAGCCCCAGAACTACAGTCCTGCTTCATGTTTTTTCCATATTGTGTTTATTCTGTTACTTTACACATGTTTCTGTGAAAGGAGTTTATTTTGGAGTTAACTCCGTCTTAAGGGAACTGTAAGTAACCTGAACTCTTACTGTTTTAAAAAGTCACGACAATCACAACTGATCCAAACGTTCACCTGCAGACAGAGGACACGTTCAGATCAGAGTCCTGTTAGGTTTAAAGGAAAAGTAACGTTTTTTACAATCTGAGCCTTATTTCGGTAATAAAACAAGTTTTTTTACTCACCCATAGCACTTTGGTGTCATATGGAGCACTTCCAGAGATGTTTTAGTTTTGTGATCTCCATCATGTGAGTTCTCGGGGCATATAGCGGTCTCCAAATAACACAAACTTTAGCACTTTTCAAATCATAGAAGCTCGATGTCTTAATCTACGATTTCGTGTGGTCAAAAGTGGCCTGTAATCCGAGATTTAGCCATAGTTTCGAGTAGATGAGGAGGCCAGTGCGCATGCGCGGACTGTGCTCTCAGCTCCCGGGACCCAAACATGGAACGCAAAGCTGTAAACTATGGCTAAATCTCGGATTACAGGCCACTTTTGATTCAAATGAAATCGTAGACTAAGACATTGAGCTTCTATGATTTGAAAAGTGCTAAAGTTTGTGTTATTTGGAGCCCGCACGGGGCATATTACATGCTCGGGGAATATATTATATGCCCCGAGCTATGGCTAGAAGTCGCGCTAGGCTAACGCTAATCCAAAACATCTCCAGAAGTGCTCCATATGACACCAAAGTGCTATGGGTGAGTAAAACAACTTGTTTTATTACCGAAATAAGGCTCAGATTGTAAAAAACGTTACTTTTCCTTTAAACCAGCTGGATTTCACCATTGAAACCTGGCAACCCAAATGAGTCATGTGACGCTCATTCTGCTTTCTGATTGGATAATCGTCTTGAACCAAAACACCAAATTAGAACAGAAATAATTTGACCATCATCATTCGAATCGTTACCAGTAGACGATGTGTTTGATTTGAAAAACTTTACCTCGTTTTTGGGAACAGATCCGAGTTTATGGAATTTAAATTCTAAATCTTAATACGATGATAAATGTTACACTTACTCTTCGTACCAGTGTGATGGAGAATGTATTTGTTTTAATGTATGTTCAATTTTAAAGTTTGGTCTGTTTTAATGGGCCGTTATTTCCATGTTTGTTTTTGTGTTTACTGTTGTATTACTTTGAGCTGATTGGCCGCCTCTTGTCATGTGACCTGTCTTATCTGCAAGTGTCATTTTTTCAGAATCTAACGACACTTTCAGAATCAGGGTCAAAGTGGCCACTTTATGCTTTTCACAAAATAATGCATTTTAATAAAGAAATAAATGATCCCATAAACCAACATGTTTTTGTGTCTCATTTGAAGCGAAGGCAGAGGTGGAGGTGGAGGTGGAGCGTCGTCCCGGATCTACGAGGTTGACGGTTCGAAGCCCGTTCATTAGGGCTGGTATCATTAAGACATTGCCGATACGATACATAGGCAGTGATACGATACGTTATTCGATACAGT
>JAVJIX010000217.1:677500-777500 GCA_036785185.1 Paratrypauchen microcephalus
CAGAAAAATGCGACCGTGAAAACTGGTGCAGCTACCATAAAAGTTCTACACACAGTGATGAGACATGCCGAAGTAGAGATCACCATAAAGATGATGCAAAACAAACAGCTGAAAGACAAAAACTTGACAAAGAAAGAACATTTGTGTTTACGGTTAGTCACACAACCTTCCCTGACAACATTAAGAAAAACGGACTGATGGTGGATTGTGGAGCAACCTCACACATCCTAACAGACATAAACACTTTCACACGATTTGAAGAGGATTTCAACCCCAGCTGCCACTACATGGAACTGGCTGATGGAACAAGGATGAACAACGTTGCATTGAGAAGAGGAGACGCGGAGGTGCTGCTACAGGACGTGAGAGGGAGAGCCGTCGCAGTCACACTGAAGAAGGCCCTGTTCATACCAACATACCCCCAGAGCATCATCTCTGTACAAGCAGCTACCAACGACGGGGCCAAGGTGATCTTCAAAGAGGGACAGAATGAACTGATATACAAAAATGGAAGAGTGTTCAACATTGAAGTACATGAGAGGCTGTACTACCTGAAAACGGTAAACCACCTCAAACATAATATCAGTGCTTCTGTAAATGATATGATGTCCCCAGATAAGGTCAACCTAGCTTGTGATGTTAAGACATGGCATGAAATAATGGGGCACTGTAATGTTGATGATGTGTTGAAATTGCCTGAAGTGGTTGATTGTATGAAAATCACGGGTAATACCAAGTTAGACTGTAATGTATGCACTGAAGGAAAATTCACAAACACCAGAAATAGGAAGCCTGACCCAAAAGCTACTAAAACTTTAGAGCTTGTGCATACAGATTTAGCCGGTCCTGTTGAACCAGCATCTCATGAGGGGTACAAATATGCAGTGTCATTCACAGATGATTTTTCAGGCGCTGTGTCCATTTACTTCCTTAAGAATAAAAGCGACACAACTGTAGCCACAGAAAAATTCCTTGCAGACATAGCTCCCTATGGCACAGTTAAATGCATCAGATCAGATAACGGTACAGAATACACAGGGAATGAATTCCAGTCTCTCCTGCGAGAAAGAGGAATAAGGCATGAGACGTCATCCCCTTACTCCCCTCATCAGAATGGTACAGCCGAGAGACAATGGCGGACCATTTTTGAAATGGGAAGGTGCCTGTTACTAGAGAAGGGGTTACCAAAAACACTTTGGCCTTACGCTGTCCAAACTGCTGCTCACATACGAAACAGATGCTTTAGTGACAGGATACAAAATACCCCATACTTCATACCCATAGATTTGAAGCGTTCCATTGAAAAATAAACACATTTCCACAGAAAATAAAATGAAACCACTGCTGTTCAAAGGTCCAGAGGCTCAGATAAAGGACTTCCGAGCCTAGAAACACTCGGACGTGCCTCCAGGCAAATAAAAAAACGCATTTCGCATTGCCTAGCGCATTCGCAGTCCAAACTCTCTGGGCGTGATTTACAGAGACGCTGAGTACAGACAGACGGGGGTGGAACTGCATTTGCATTTCTTTTTTTCATCTGACGTCAATAAGTTTCCTTGTTCAAAATCGCCTGTTTGAGCTCTGATTTTTTGCAACGCAGAAAAGGATCGCAAATGCTCAGTTTAGACATTTCACAACTTTTAACCATGGGGGGCTAAACAGGGTAGGGGAGCTCACATTAACGTTCAAAAACATCAAAGTGAAAATTTCATGCCATGGGACCTTTAATACAGTCTTCTAGAGAGATCACAGTTCTTTACAATTGTGGCGTGAAAAACTCGAGTGAAACTGGAAAACAACTTTAACTTTAACAAGTATTTTTTTAAGTCTAATTAGGTCGTTTACATGCTACATTTTCCTGCTGTTCTTGATCTGTGCGTTGCAACACTGGATTTCGTCACTGTGGGACTAATAAAGGTTTATCTTATCTTATCTTATCTTATCTTATTACACATGAATAGAGGTTTAGGCTCTTCCCTGGTTAGTTTCTTGGGCTCACGGAGCTCCGGTGTCTGCGGCTCGCTGGTCCGGCTCACAAGTGAATGAGGCTGCTTTTATTTTAGGAAAAATGTTTGAAGGGGTGATTTTTTTGTTTTCATTTTCAAATGTAGGCCTACATGTAATTCTCTATCCCCCCCACTTCCCCAAAGGATGAGTCACATGCAGAAGTCTCCAGTCCGCAGAAGTGAGTCAATGTTTGTCATTGTGATGTGTCAGTTTCATAAAAATGGGTTAGAAGGAGGTCTGAAGGAAGGCATAGTTGAAATTGAGGTTATTCAGCATTTTAATGTCAAAATAGCAGAATACAAACAAATGGTGACATCGGGCATCTTCAGCATCCATGTTATCAGCTTAGCAGAGAAACGTCGGCCGTGAAGAGGGACATAGTGGGGACCCTCCCCTCACACACACCCAAACACCACAAGGGTCTGTCTTTAAATACAGTACAGACTGTTGAATATTTATGACCTCAATAATAACTAACCTATAGGAGAATAGCTTACCTATGCAGACCATGTAGAGAACTCCCCAGCTTTAGCTAAGAAGACCAGTTTTCCCAATAGTCGGCCAAAATATTGATGGATAGGGAGCAGGTGATGTCAACCCAGCCCAGGATAGTCTATGTAAGTATCGAGTTACACTTAGCTGTTCACAGAACACAGGGTTAAAACACAGAAGAACCAGGTGGAGGCTAAGTATACAGAGATAAGTATGCAGATCACAGTTTTCATATGCAAGTACACCTGTAAATTAAATATGAGATCCCACAGGTGTGAGAGCAAATAAAGGTTTAAAGGTCCCATGGTTAAAACTTGTGAAATGTCTAAACTGAGCATTTGCGATCCTTTTCTGCGTTACAAAAAATCGGAGCTCAAATGGGCGATTTTGAACAAGGCACCTTATTGACGTCAGATCGAAAAAAGAAATGCAAATGCAGTTCCACCCCCGTCTGTCTGTACTCAGCGTCTCTGTAAATCACGCCCAGAGAGTTTGGACTGCGAATGCGCTAGGCAATGAGAAATGTGTTTTTTTATTTGCCTGGAGGCACATCCGAGTGTTTCTAGGCTCAGAAGTCCTTTATCTGAGCCTCTGGACCTTTGAACAGCAGTGGTTTAATTTTATTTTCTGTGGAAATGTGTTTATTTTTCAATGGAACGCTTCAAATCTCTCCCCCCATGCAAAATCAAGGAAATGGATCAGCTGAGAGCTCAGAGCCGAGAGCGGAGAGTTTGGCCACGCCCCCACCCTCTACTATTGGCCAGCTCTTTTCTCCTCATTTGCATTCAAGCAACAACGCCCATTATAGTGTTCAGAGTGAGAAAAATGACTCTCATCTTATCTCTGTTTCTCATGCACTGAGTGTTGATTTTGAAGAAGGATTCATTTACAGTATTAGGGAACCATTAAGGAGCCATATGAAAGCATCAACAAGTACCATGTCATGGGATCTTTAATCTTAACCAGACAGTCGTTGTGTTTGTAGGTGTACATAAAATTTAAATTCCTGGGCCCTTGAAAGTAAGATGCAAGTAAACCACAACTAAAGCACAATTATTATTTTTACAAAATGACAGTTCTTAGCATGAAAAACAACAGATGAATTATGGCATATTTATTACTGAATTATTATGAACCTTTATAACCTTTTACTGAAACACCCATTTACTGTGGACAGAACAATATGGAAAATATGATTTTATATGAATTATGACTGTGATAATGTTTTGTAATTGTTATTTAAACATTTAGAATTTTGCACTGCAAATAATTTCCAGTGTAACTAGTGCACGATGTACAATATACTGTCTGTCTCAGAAGCACCTCTATTTCCTCCGCAAACTGAGGAGAGCTGGAGCCCCTCCACCCATTATGACCACCTTCTACCGAGGCACCATTGAGAGCGTCCTGACCAGCTGCATCACTGTGTGGTACGGGAGCTGCACTGAACAGAACAGGAAAGCTCTGCAGCGCATAGTGAATGCAGCTGGGAGGATCGCTGGTGTCTCTCTCCCCTCCCTCCTAGACATTTTTAACACCCGCCTCACCCGCAGAGCGTCCAGCATTGTGGGTGACCCGAGCCACCCCTCACATAGCCTGTTCAGCCTCCTGCCCTCGGGGAGAAGGTACCGGAGTCTCCGGGCCCACTCCACCAGGCTTTCAAACAGCTTCATCCACCAGGCTGTCAGGAGGCTGAACTCACACCCGAACTCCCACCTTACCCATCTCCCACCCCCCACCCCCCATATTGGCATAACCTGTATTCCATAAAAAGACATATCACTCTAGACACTTTAAAAAACTGCTGCTAAGGACGACTGTTGCACTGTTGCACATTTACATTTACTACTGGAATTTTTAGTACTGTTGTTTACTCCTGTTGCACTAGAATTACTACTGTTGCACACTTATTTTTATTTATCTTAACTCCAATGCACATTCTACTGCACATGACCAAGGCACTGCTGTATCTTCCATTGCACATTTTGATGCACACTGCACACTTTGGAAATCTGTATATAGTATAGTTTATTTATTATGTTGCACTGTTTTAAGATTTTAGATCGTAGACTTTAGTTTTAACTTTAGATCTCTGTCTTAGATAGTTTTTTGTTGTGTTTTGTCTTCATATTGTATTCTGTACACTGTCTTTTTGCACTACCTGACCAGAGAGAAACAAAATTTCGATTCACTGTATGTTGAACACATATGGCAGAATTGACAATAAAGCTGACGTTGATCTTTGAACTTTGATGACAGTTTCTTCCACTGGGATTATTGGTGGAGTTGTACATGTACATGGTTTTCACTGGAGCTTTGGTCCTTTTATACAGGTCAGGTTTGAGCTAACGGAGCAGACCTAGAGCCTAAAGACACTGGACTCTGAAGAACCTGGAACCTCTCCCAGGGCCGGGGGGGGGGGGGGGGCGTCCTCCAGCCCAGACAAACTCTCACTTCCTCCTCCTAACCCTCACCCTATTATTGTTGTTTTCCTTATTGTAAATATCCAGAATGGACTTCCTGCTCTTGCAGGATGTGGTTTTCCCCTTTGTCACTTTATTATTCAATATTTGGTACCGAACCAAACACAATGTGTGATAAAAGGAGAAGTTCAATTTGTCAATCTCAAATTGTCTCATCTGAGCTGTTGTTCGTCAGCTCAAACACACTGTGAGTGTGTGCGACTCTCTCCTACGAGCCTCATCTGTTACTATGATCGATTACTGACATTTGACTCTTGTGTCACTCTGTTACAACATGTGCTGCAGGTTCCATGGCTCTCGCTCTTGCTTCAGTTTTGTTTGTTCTGGTCCTGCTGGATTTGGACCCGGTTCTGCTCGAGGATCAGGGAGGTCAGTTCTGCTTCTGGAACCTTTTTTTTGTCCTGTTCCTGTCCCTGTGCTTTCACATTCAGCTGTGACACAGTTCAAAATATACATTCTGAGCAGTTTACGGTGTGTTTGTCCTCAGAGGACAGAACACCCATCCATCTCAGAACCTGGTTTTATTGTGAGTTTTATTTCTGTACATAAAGTGAAACTCAAACACGTGAACAGGACGCACACTTTTTTTGTCAGTGTTGTCCACTGTGTCGCCATGGTAACTGCTGAAGATTCCTCCATAGACATACATGCAGTACCCCAAAAGTCAGTAAAGACAATTCATATAGTTGAACTACATCCATAATCGTTTTAGAAAATAGATTTTATTTTTTATAAAAATAAACTCACTGTCCAGTCATGTTCTTGGACAGTGAGTTTATTGTTCGTGGAATCTGGAGTTTGAGGTTTGGGCGATTTATTTATCGGCGCTTTAGGACGGTACAGAGAGCGGGCTGCTTCTGGAGTCTGTACGACAAAACACTGATTCACATTTAGTTCATCAAAATGTATTTGGCAAAAATCCCCAAAAGAGTTCCTAACTGGATTATTTAATAAAACAAAAGTGAATGATAAAAACCAAAATAGAGCTCATTTAAAAATAAATAGTTCCTTGTATTTTGACTTTGAGAGTTCAGTTCATTTCTTTGTTAGAATTTAGTTCAAAAATAACGCAGATATTATCTGGTCCGATTCATGAAAATACTTGAATTCCATCATCCTCCACAGGGAAAAAGAGACAAAATACTTAATCCTACGAACACCTGAAAACAAAGTCAAAACAGGGTTTAAAGTTACGGTAACATTTCATCAATAATACGTTCAATCAGTGTTGAGCGATAAAACATTTACAAACATCACATTACGATTAGCACAACAGTGGGCCATTACCGACAAACAGTCACACACACAAAAACATACACAAAAACATACACAAAAATATCACCGCGCTCTAACAGCTCTGCTGATTGCAGGTCACATGATGAAGTCGACTGAAGCCGTGTCCCAATTCCCAGAGTGCACAGTTCGGAGTGTGGTTTGAAGGGCATGTGCGTCACATCCGGCGCGATGACTGCTGTCCCATTTCGTTTTTGTCCCATGCACAGTTAACACGCGGTCTGAAGACCGCAGTCGTTTCCATGGTTTTCGGGGCGTGGACCAAGCGCGTGAAAAAGCACGCTTCACACACTCGTATATCCCAGCATGCACCGCGCTACTTCTTCTACGGGAGAAAATGGAGTTGGCGGCTGCTTCCCGTAGTTGCGAGACCTGTCGCATTTCACCAACGCCCATGCGGTCTGCGGAGTGCACTCAGGGCTGAGCAAGTGTGCACAGTCCTGACTGCAGTCTGTGCTCCCTTAAAACCACGCTCCGAACTGTGCACACTGAGAATTGGGACACTCTGGTGTTTGCTGATCTGAGATCTGTCACAGAGTGGGTTTGGAGAGGGGGGTCCACCAGTGACCTTTATTGTAGATATTCTATTTACAGGGTCATATGAAACTGGCAAGGCAGGGGTATGAGCCTGTGAGGGGGATTATGGGTGTGTGAGGGGGATTATGGGTGTGTGAGGGGGATTATGGGTCTGTGAGGGGGATTATGGGTGTGTGAGGGGGATTATGGGTGTGTGAGGGGGATTATGGGTGTGTGAGGGGGATTATGGGTGTGTGAGGGGGTTTATGGGTGTGTGAGGGGGATTATGGGTGTGTGAGGGGGATTATGGGTGTGTGAGGGGGATTATGGGTGTGTGAGGAGATTATGGGAGTGTGAGGGGGATTATGGGTGTGTGAGGGGGATTATGGATGTGTGAGGGGGATTATGGGTGTGTGAGGGGGATTATGGGTGTGTGAGGGGGATTATGGGTGTGTGAGGGGGATTATGGGCGTGTGAGGGGGATTATGGATGTGTGAGGGGGATTATGGGCGTGTGAGGGGGATTATGGATGTGTGAGGGGGTTTATGGGTGTGTGAGGGGGATTATGGGTGTGTGAGGGAGATTATGGGTGTGTGAGGGGGATTATGTTATGGGTGTGTGAGGGGGATTATGGGTGTGTGAGGGGGATTATGGATGTGTGAGGGGGATTATGGGTGTGTGAGGGGGATTATGGATGTGTGAGGGGGATTATGCGTGTGTGAGGGGGATTATGGGTGTGTGAGGGGGATTATGCGTGTGTGAGGGGGATTATGGGTGTGTGAGGGGGATTATGGATGTGTGAGGGGGATTATGGGTGTGTGAGGGGGATTATGGATGTGTGAGGGAGATTATGGATGTGTGAGGGGGATTATGCGTGTGTGAGGGGGATTATGGGTGTGTGAGGGGGATTATGGGTGTGTGAGGGGGATTATGGATGTGTGAGGGGGATTATGCGTGTGTGAGGGGGATTATGGGTGTGTGAGGGGGATTATGGGTGTGTGAGGGGGATTATGCGTGTGTGAGGGGGATTATGGGTGTGTGAGGGGGATTATGGATGTGTGAGGGGGATTATGGGTGTGTGAGGGGGATTATGGATGTGTGAGGGAGATTATGGATGTGTGAGGGGGATTATGCATGTGTGAGGGGGATTATGGGTGTGTGTGAGGGGGATTATGCGTGTGTGAGGGGGATTATGGGTGTGTGAGGGGGATTATGGGTGTGTGAGGGGGATTATGCGTGTGTGAGGGGGATTATGGGTGTGTGAGGGGGATTATGGGTGTGTGAGGGGGATTATGGGTGTGTGAGGGGAGATTATGGGTGTGTGAGGGGGATTATGGGTGTGTGAGGCTAAAAAAGGACAAAGAATACAAAAATTAGAATTATGACAGATATAAAACAATACAAAATAACAAACCTAAATAATATGAACTATTGATCACAAACAAACACAGGAGACTGAAATCGTACAGTGGTCTTTGGCGCCCTCTGTTGGATCAATAACACATCTGCACGGCTGCAGCCCCGAGTGAGACTTTGGTTGTAAACGTCTCCCCGTTTGTGGAATGCCCTACCAGACCACCTCAAGGCCTCAGAGGGTCGATGTTCTAACTGTGTGTTTATTATAGTTTTTACTGTAGACCTTTAAAATGATTATTATTTTTATTATTAATATTATTATTATTATTATTATTATTATTATTAATATTGGAGCTGGTTGTCAGAATTGTACCATGTTCTAATGATGTGGATTAATGTGTTAAATTCTTCCTGCTCATTAAACTTTAGCTTTATTCAAGTTTCAAAACGCTCCTTTGTCCTGGAATGTGTCAGATACTAATTACCAGAACAAACATGTCTCCTCTAAGGGTATGAGCGGGTCCATGCAGACCCTGGCCAGGACCTGGTTCTTCCCTGTCCTGGACCTAAAATGGAGCAGATCCAACGGGTCATGTGGACCCGCCTGAATCACCCCGGGATCATCTACATCTATGAACCGGGAAAAGTGGACGAGATCCAGATTCAGGACTACAAAGACCGGGTCTACCTCAGAAATCCCAAAGTAAGACCAGGTCCCCTTTAGACCCGGTCCCCTTTAGACCCGGTCCCCTTTAGACCCGGTCCTCTTTAGACCCGGTCCCCTTTAGACCCGGTCCTCTTTAGACCCGGTCCTCTTTAGACCTGGTCCCCTTTAGACCCGGGTCTGACCCGTCCCTGTGTTGCAGTTGACAGGGGGAGATGCAGCTCTGGTTCTGAAGAACATCAGTTCTGAAGACGCTGGGACCTACAGCTGCTACATCGTGTTCCAGACACCAGGACCAGGTGAATGGTCCCAGGAGATGGAACACCTCATAACGCTCACGGTTTCAGGTAAACCTGATTTAACTCAGGTGTATTTACAACATGTTCTTGTTTACAATAATCACTCTTCACATTTCCTTCTCTAATTGATTTGAGGTCAATATTGTGTCTTAAAATGATAAAATTATGTAAAATAACGGAGTATGGAATGTGTCAGATACTAGACTGTAATAGTGGCCGTCGCGGCCAAAGCCTCATCACATCTCCTCAGATCTCCTCAGATCTCCTCAGATCTCCTCAGATCTCCTCAGATGTCAGAGGTTCAGCAGGACTGGGCCTGGTCAGGTCTTGGATGGGAGACCACTGTGTGTGTGTGGGCGGTGGGAGGGACTGATGGGGCAGATGGGCAGTCTTGCTTCTGTCAGCAGTGGCCACAGCTGCCCTGGGACAGACTGAGTGTGGAGTGAACGGAAAATGCACTGTAAAGTGTCTTTAAAAAGGCGCTACATAAATCTGATGAGAATAATTACCAGAACAAACATGTCTCCTCTAAGGGAACCAGCGGGTCCATGCAGACCCTGGCCAGGACCTGGTTCTTCCCTGTCCTGGACCTAAAATCGAGCAGATCCAACTAGTCCAATGGAGCCGCCTGGACCACGATCACCCCGGAAACATCTACGTCTATGAACGGGGAAAAGTAGACGAGGTCCAGATTCAGGACTACAAAGACCGGGTCTGCCTCAGAGATCCCAAGGTAAGACCAGGTCCACTTTAGACCCGGTCCCCTTTAGACCCGGGTCTGACCCGGTCCCCTTTAGACCCGGTCCCCTTTAGACCCGGTCCCCTTTAGACCCGGTTCTGACCCGGTCCCTGTGTTGCAGTTGACAAGAGGAGATGCAGCTCTGGTTCTGAAGAACATCTGTTCTGAAGACACTGGGAACTACACCTGCTACATTGTGTTCCAGAGACTAGGACCGGACCAGACCAGGACTGAAGCAGGTCGACCGCCGCTGGAGGAGATGCACCATCTCATCACACTCACGGTTTCAGGTAAACCAGGACTAGGAGCAGAATTATAACCAGGATATTTATTGATTATTTAAGTCTGTGGTCACGTGGTCTTTTACAACAACGGCACGGCAAACTAGTCCAGCACTAAGTCCTAAGTCCTAAGTCCTAAGTTAAATTAGAGTCTGTTCCAAGATAAACCTAAACCAGACTATACATATTATTGCTCTAACCCTTCTTTACTTTGGTGTAGGTTCTTCTCCAGAAGAGTTTGGACTATGGAAGATATTATTGATCGTGATTTCAGTCCTGGGCTTTGTTGTGATCTTTTGTGTAGGGTGTTGGAAATTTTGGCACTGTTCCAAGTCCCAAGTCCCAAGTCCCAATTTCCAAGTCCCAAGTGAGGTCTTAAACTCTCACAGCTCAGGTTCCCCAGTCTGAGTCAGAACCAAATTTGTGTCAAAGTTTGATCTGTGCTCAGATGCTCCTGCACAAACATCAGCCATACAGATACTTTAAGATGTGGCAGAGTGGGAAAAATAGAAACTAAGATTAGACTAAAAGCAACACCTGTTTTTAAAAGAGCCTAGGGACCAAAAAGGCCAAAAAACGGGAGCAGTGCCAACAAACCAAAGATAAAACCAACAACAATAAAACACATGAATTTACAAAAGTAAAATAATACATATTTAAACTGTTGGGTCCATTAGGACCAATGCTTAAAAAAACGTCTCAGGGTAAACTGCCTCGTCCTGAAACGCCGCCCACCAGGTGTAAGGAATCAGGTCATGAAAAACAGGCAGTAAAACCACAAAAGTCCATCCTTCCATGTTCTTCCTCTTATCCGGGGTCGGGTCGCCGGGGCAACAGTCTAAACAGGGACTCCCAGATTTCCTTCACCCCGGACACTTCCTCCAGCTCCTCCGGGGGGACCCCAAGGCGTTCCCAGGCCAGCCGGGAGACATAGTCCCTCCAGTGTGTCCTGGGTCTTCCCCTGGGCCTCCTCCCGGTGGGATGTGCCCGGAACATCTCCCAAGGGAGGAGTCCAGGAGGCGCCGCCCGAGCCACCTCAGCTGCTCCTCTCCACGTGGAGGCTGGAGATAGGGTGAGGAGCTCCTCCCGTGTGACTGAGCTCCTCACTCTATCTCTAAGGGAGCGCCCAGCCACTCTGCGGAGGAAACTCATTTCGGCCGCTTGTATCGGCGATCTCGTCCTTTCGGTCATTACCCAGAGCTCATGACCATAGGTGAGGGGAGGAACGTAGATCAACGGTAAATCGAGAGCTTTGCCTTTCGGCTCAGCTCCCTCTTCACCACAACGGTCCGGTACAACGACCACATCACTGCCGACGCTGCACCGATCTGCCTGTCAATCTCACGCTCCATCCTCCCCTCACTCGTGAACAAGACTCTGAGATACTTGAACTCCTCCACCTGAGGCAAGGACTCCCCACCCACCCAGAGAGGGCGAGACACCTTTTTCCGGTCGAGAACCATGGCCTCGGATTTGGAGGAGCTGATCCTCATCCCAGCCGCTTCACACTCGGCTGCAAACCGCCCCAGTGCACATTGGAGGTCCCGGTTCGATGAAGCCATCAGGACAACATCATCTGCAAACAGCAGAGATGAGATCCTGTGGTTCCCAAACCGGATCCCCTCCGGCCCCTGACTGCGCCTAGAAATTCTGTCCATAAATATAATGAACAGAACCGGTGACAAAGGGCAGCCCTGGCGGAGTCCAACATGCACCGGAAACGGGTCCGACTTACTACCGGCAATGTGAACACAGCTCCTGCTCCGGTCATACAGGGACCGAACAGCCCTTAACAAAGGGCCCCGAACCCTGTACTCCCAAAGCACTCTCCACAGGACCTCCGTCCTAGGGTGTCCTGGTGCCACGTGCACTGATGGACACCCTTGTGCTCGAACATGGTCTTCGTTATGGACAAACTGTGGCTAGCACAGAAGTCCAATAACAGAACACCGCTCGGGTTCAGATCAGGGAGGCAGTTCCTCCCAATCACCCCTCTCCAGGTGTCACTGTCGCTGCCCACGTGGGCGTTGAAGTCCCCCAGGAGAACAACGGAGTCCCCGGTAGGTGCACTGTCCATTACCCCTCCCAGGCACTCCAAGAAGGCCGGGTACTCTGCACTGCTGTTCAGCCCATAGGCCGACACAACAGTGAGAGACCTGTCCCCGACCCGAAGGCGCAGGGACGCGACCCTCTCGTTCACCGGGGTGAACTCCAACACTCGGCGGCTGAGCTGTGGGGCAATGAGCAGGCCCACACCAGCCCGCCGCCACTCCCTGCGGGCAACGCCAGAGAAATGTAGAGTTCAGCCCCCTTCAAGGAGTTGGGTTCCAGAGCCCAAGCTGTGCGTGGAGGTGAGGCCGACTATATCTAGTCGGTAATGCTCAACCTCCCGCACGAGCTCAGGCTCCTTCCCCCCGAGCGAAGTGACATTCCATGTCCCCAGAGCTAGTCTCCATGTCCGGAGATCCGGCCATCGAGGCCCCCGCCTTCGACTGCCACCCAAATCTCCACACACCCGGCCCTTATGGATCCTCCTGCGGGTGGTGGGTCCACAAGAGGACGGCCCCACATCGCTCCTTCAGGCTTCGCCCGGCCGGACCCTGTGGGGAAAGGCCCGGCCACCAGACACTCGCTGGCGAGCACCCACCCCAGGTCTGGCTCCAGGGTGGGGCCCCGGTAACTCCAGTCCGGGCGACGTATCTGACCTCATTTTAAAACTCAATATAAGGATTTCTGCACCGCTCTTAGTCTGACCCGTCCCCCAGGACCTGTTTGCCTTGGGTGACCCTACCAGGGGCATAAAGCCCCCGACATCATAGCTCCCGGGATCATTCTCAAACCCTCCACCACGTTACATAAACCTTAATCAGTCAAAAAAAGTCATATTTGATACCTCCTTTTATGCAAACTGTAAAATCAGCCCTCCAAACTACAACACTGATAACCCTGGTAGCTCAGTTGGTCGAGCGTTTATCCACTGATCCACAGGTTGGCGGTTCAAATCCCGCTCTTGACATAAGAAACATCAGTGGGTGAGCGGTCAGATCCACTGACCCACAGGTTGGTGGTGTGATTCCAGCTCCCACAGTTGAATGCTGCCGTTGTGTCCTTGGGCAAGACACTTAACCCACCTCACCCCCAGTGTGAGTGTGCACTGGTGTGAATGTGTGTGTGGTTCCTTGTTGTAGAGCACTTTGAGCCTTAAAGTTGGAAAAGCTATATATAAAAATGTGACATTCACCATTTTAGTTTGAAAGGAAAGAGCAGCTGGTCTGTCTCACTGCTGTAACTATAAATGTGCTGGTCAGAGTATTGCACATTTTAACCCTGTTTTATTAATAAGAGACTTTATACTGAAAAGACCTGGGGCCTCATTTATAAAGGACTGTGTAGGACTTTCCCTAAGCTTCAGGTGGATACAGAGCGCACACAAACCCAATATTTGTACAATTAAAAACATTACAATTTAAAGAATTGGTAGAATATAACTTACTCAAAATTACGTACAAAGCTCATCAAATATTATTACCAATCAACTTGCAAAATAGATTCAAAAAGAGAGAAACTAGTTCTAAATGAAGAGGAACTGATATTTTCTCCTAAACCAGTTCAGAACTAAACCAAAGGAAAGACGTGTCACAATCCAAGGAGTCTGGAGCAGGAAATTAAAACTTCTAAGTCTATTCAAGTTTTTAAGAAAAATGTGAAAGTAGCATTAATGAAAAGATATAATACTGTGCAATAAAAAGAGAATGTATTTTTTAAGTACAGTGGTACCTCACCTTACGAAAGACCCTACAAACGAAAGAAAATTCAAGTTACGAAACGCGAAATCTCCAATCCAACTTTATTTATAAAGCACTTTAAAAACAACAAATCTCAAAAATTCAATTAATGCGCGCTCAGATGCCCCGAAACATAAATACACTTTATCAACACACACGGGGTTAGGTTCCAGAGGTGGCCCGCGGTGGGAGAGGTCCACGAGGTAGGACAATTTTGTATTTTGCAATTGTTCTACATGTTTTAGGGCTGTAAATGCCTCACCACACACATTCTACGCTTTTCTCAGACTGGAGTTGGGCTTTTCTCGCGTTTCTCTCTCGTTTGAACACTCGAACTTTCATAGATTTTCAATGGAATGTGTTGATAGTGAAGCGTGGGGGGGGACACGGCTCAATATGACGCCGAACGTGCGAGGGGAGCGGAGACACAGGATTACTATCAACAACACATCATCAGTATGGTAAAACTCACCTGTCTCACGACGGTCTAAACCCCGCTCACGTTCCCTTAGTGAGTGAACAATCCAACGCTTGGTGAATTCTGCCTCACAAGAGGAAGAGCCGACATCGAAGGATCAAAAAGCGACGTCGCTATGAACGCTTGGCCGCCACAAGCCAGTTATCCCTGGAGAGGTGCGCGACACAGTGCGAGGCCGTGCGTACACCGGGGCTGTGGGCGCGGGATGGAGCCGCGGCGCCCGGGCCGTGCCTCCCCCAGGCGGGCCGAGCACGCGCGGGCGAGCGCAGGAGCCGCGGGCTGATTTAACCCTGGTCCGGTCCCGGTTTGGTCCGGGCCTGGACCTGGTCCGGTCCTGGTTTAGTCCAGGTCGTGTCCAGGTTTAGACCTGTTCTAGACCTGGTTTAGTTCTGGTTTAGTCTCTTAGCCAATCAGGACGCAGAACACACAGTATAGTTACACTATTAAAAAAATGTTACACTATTAAAAAAAAAAAAATTTGAAACAGAAAGAACGGAGCCTCGGAACGGATCAGGCCTTTTCCATTGAAATATCTACTCAACTTACGAAAAATTCACGTTATGAAACCACTTCTGGAATGAATTAATTTCGTAAGGTGAGGTACCACTGTATTATTATTATTATTATTATTTAATATATTTTGGAGTTGATCAGGGGCAGGTGTTACAAACTGATGCTTCTTTCTGTTCCCTTTCATTCATATTTAAGTTATAATTATACAGATGCAATTGTGTTGGATCTGTTGTTTTTTTGTTTTGTCTTGACGAGTGAAATAAATAAAGGAAAAAAATAAAAATAAATGATACAATAGATGGATATTTCAGTATTTTTGCACACTATTACACATTCATGTCACAGACTGTATAAAGAAGTGGACGAGTGAGCAGAACGTCACCCACAGCATTTGAAGCTCATGGAGACCGACCAAAGAGCTAATCAGGAGCGAGGCTGTGGAAGGGAACGTCTCTGTCCTTGGCAACGCCGTCAGTCCAACCTGTTGCTAACGGTAAGAGCGACCTCGGGGAAAGAAGGCGTCTGATTGGTCTTTTACTAATGTTCACATCTGGATTTAGGGACGAAATGTTGAAATAAAACCCCAGGATCCTGTAGAGCTTCAGACCAACAAGTGAAGGTCAGAACGAGGAGTCCGTGGAGCCCAGTCGCGCCCGTGATCACTTCCTGTTCCATGCTCCATGCCAGCAATACAAAGTATTTTCAGCCGCACAAGATGTCATGTCAATCTAAAGCACAGTAGCAGCTTCAGTGCATTTTTTACAGTTCCCTTGTCTACCACATGGTGGCGCTATGACATACGGGCAGTTCATTTGCATAAAAATGTTTCTCTTCATCATATACAAGGCTATGCCAAATTTCGTGTGGTTGGCTCAAGTGGTACGCTAACCGTGAGCCACTTTGCGTTTAGGGGGCTAAGCTACTGTATTTTCTTGCAATTCACTTGCCTACCATATGGTGGCGCTATGCCAAACTACCATTTAATTGTAAATGTTCATAGTCACAATATACATGAGCCTATGGGGTTTCAGGCTTTTAAACCCTGCTAAATGAAGTGGTGACACACCTCCTATTGCATTTGGCACTTTCAAATGGTAGCAAAATTCATCAGGCCGCCATTTTGTCATCTTACAAGATATCAAAAATCCCTTCGCAATTTAACATCTCCAATGTCTTGAGCTCATGTATACCAAATTTTACGCCCATCTGACGTAAGGTGTAGGAGGAGTGTTTTAAAATCCATTGTATGTCATATCACACAAAATCGCAATACAAGTCTTCTTATCTCACTTCCTGTTGGGCGTGGCCATGACATTGTAATTACAATTTTGTTCATCTTAGTGAGATACACACCCATACCAACTTTCGTGTGTCTGGCTGAAATCGTATGCCACCCATGATCCTCTTTGTGTTAAAGCGCTCAATAGCTGTACATTTTCTGACAGTTCACTGGCCTGTCAAATGGGGGCGCTATGTCAGACTGCCAGTTATTTGGCATAAAAATGTTGGCAGTCCTCATGTACATTACCCTGTGAAGCTTTAGTCCAGAGAACTACTGCAAAATGGATTTGTGTCCCATTTCCTGTTTGTTTGGGTACATTTAATTAAATACCTAACTTTATGTATCCGCCGTGTCGTCATATTACATCACGTTTGAAATTCCTTCGCAATTTAACATCTCCATGGTCTTGAGCTCATGTACACCAAAAATTACGCCCATCTGAGTTACGGTTCAGGAGGAGTATTTCAAATTCCATTGTATGTCAAATCACAGACAATCACACAAAAGCCCAATTATCTCACTTCCTGTTGGGCGTGGCCCTACCTTTGTATGGACTTTTTTGTTCGTCTTACTGAGATACACATCCATACCAAATTTCGTGCGGCTATCTTAAACGGTACGCCAGCCCCGACTTAAATTGCGTTAGGGGGCACTAGCGAGCTCCTGGGCCCCATCGGGGGCCGGGTCTTTTTGTGGTCGTACTGGCCGCACTTTGTGATGCCCGGGCAATGGAAGAAAAGCACTGGAGATTCTTCGGAAGCACTACGCTGGAAAAGACAAACCCTGAGTCGTGAGCCTTTACTGTGAACTGTCCTCGCGTTATAAAGCTAGCACTGAAACAATTACCGAATACATCATTCGAGCAGAGACTATTTTCACTATTTTCAGTCTCCCCTCCATCCAGGACATTTACCACAGCAGGGGTCTGCGTAAGGCACGCAGCATCACTAAGGACCATACTCATCCTGCACAAGGACTCTTCCGTCTGCTACCCTCTGGTAGACGATACAGGAGCCTGCAGCACGCACAAAAACACTCAAAGACAGATATTACCCCCAAGTATCAGACTACTGAACTCTGGGTAATACTCTAAATACTGAACTCTCAATAATACTGCACTAAACTACTTTCCATTATGCACAATATGTTTACTGCTGCTGCTCTGTATGAATGTATCATGTCTGTCACTACCTCACTGTAAACTACTGTTACCTGTGCAATATTTATACCAGACTATGTGCAATACGGACTCCACATGCAACACCCACACCACAACATATTATGTGCAATCTGTGAAATACTTACACCTGATTTAATCCTACCTGCACATTTGTATTTTTATTACATATTTTTATTATATTGTTTACTTCTTCCCCTGCACTTTTGCAACACTTTTTTACCATGTACTATTACTGCAGTTATTAGTACTTCTGACTATCTCAGCGAGTCAAACGGTTCTTCTGATCTTAAACATTTCATTGCATTGTTGACCTTGTGTTGATTCTGAATATGACAAATAAACAATCTTGAATCTTGAAAAAGGGATAAGGCACGAGACAAGTGCACCCTACTCACCTCATCAGAACGGAACTGCTGAAAGAGGATGGAGGACCTTATTTGAGATGGCACGATGCATGCTGTTGGAGACTAACCTCCCAAAACATTTATGGACATATGCAGTGCAAACAGCAGCTCAGATTCGTAACAGGTGTTACAGCAAGTGTCTAGAGCAGACACCTTACCGTGTTTTCACAGGAAAAACACCCAGCCTTTCTAACATGAAGATATTTGGCTCTGAATGCTACGCTCTGAAGGGATCTTTGTCGGCTCTGATAAGTATAGCCCGGCATTTAACACCTACTATCCTGAGACAGGAAAAGTCCTAAAACATAGGCTAATGAAAGCAATCACCAAAGGCAGTGCAGATAGCCAGACTCAGACGACTTGTGACATGGAGGATGACACTGAGAGCTTTGGAGATGCAACACCAAAGGGTCAGGGACAGTCCCAAGATGAGAGTGAAGAGCCTAATGTGGAGGAGACTAGTGAGGCAGGTCCAACCCAGGCAGATAGTCCACCGAAACAGCAATTAGAAAAGAGATATCCTGTAAGAGAGAGGAAGGCTCCAGAACACTTAAAAGACGACCAGTGTAAAGCAGAGTTTAACGATGAAGCTGAAAATGTAGATTATTTCTATGTTGTACCTAAAACATTTAGTGAGGCTATGAAATCAGAAAAATCACAAATGTGGTGTGATGCAATGGAAGAAGAAATGCAATCCTTCACTGAGAATCACTTTGACTCCACTGCCAAGGGGTAAACAAGCAGTGGGAGGTGGCTGGGTATAAGCAGTGAAAGAGCCCAGATGGATCTGAGACTTACAAAGCCAGATACAAAAGGATACGACCAGGAGGAAGGGATTGACTATAAAGAGACGTTTTCACCAACAGCCAATATGACCTCTGTCCGAACACTGATGCAGGAGGATCTTACCCTTCACCAAATGGATGTGAAGACTGCTTACCTACACGCTCCCATGGACTGTGAGGTACATATGGAGCCACCAGAAGGTTTTCAAATCAAGTCAAAAACAGGTGAACACCTAGTGTGAAACTCAAGTCATTGTATGAGTTAAAACAGTCTGGTGGGGGGGGGGGGGGGGGGGGATGAATTGCGTGAGAAATGCCGTGTGAGCGTGTGAATTGTCTCTCTCAATGCGTGAGACTTGAGAGCCCTGCTGTAAATGTTTGTCTAAAGAGCAAACTTAAACTACAAAGCAACTAATGAGAGTTCTATAAATGAAGTTATTACCTGATGGTTCTCAGTTTGTTTTATCATCACCGCAGTGTGCGCTTAGCAGCTGAAACTACACTCTACAGTCTGCCCAACAACAGAACTATCTATTTTCTGATTGGCTGATTTTTTTCCGGGGAGCGGGACGGGGAGGAGGGGGAGAGTTTTTTTCACTGAAAACGCGCGGTGCCTGCATAAACTGAGCCACACAGACCGATTTTCTGGGCACAAAAAAAAAAAAAAAATCAGTGTGAGAAATGCCATGTGTGGCGTGTGAGAATTGCGTGTGTCACACTCTCAATGCGTGAGACTTGAGAGCCCTGAGTAAACTATCACAACACTTAGCAGAACCAAAGCAACAGCATTGGACTGTCGCAAAACATCTACTGAGGGACTTGAAGAGCCTACAGCTACAGGGGTATAGTGACGCTGATTGGGCAGCTGACAAAAATGATACGAGGAACACCACTGGTTATTGTTTCAGCTTAACTGAGACTGGGGCAGTTATATCATGGAAGAGCAGGAAGCAGCCAACAGTGGCGCTATCTCACTGTGAAGCAGAGTACATGGCTCTAGCAGCCACTGCTCAAGAGTCTATGTACCTTGTACAACTACTGACAGGCAGTTAAGATCTATGAGGACAACCAGGGGGCGATGGCATTATCCAAGAACCCAGTCTGCAGACAGAGAGGCAAGCATGTGGATATAAAATATCATTTTGTACCGTCTGCACACACAGAAGGGAAAATAAATGTGGTTTACTGTCCTACTGCAAATATGGGAGCTGATGTACTTACCAAACCAGTGTAAAGGTTTGGAGAGTCATGTGAACTGGCAGATATAGTGAATGTAATGAAAAAAAAGTACCAAATATATTTTTGTTTTTATGTTTTCAGAACTGCCAGTATGTCAATTTTGTATTTGGATTTATATATATATATATATTAGTTTACTACTATAGAGAGCTGTGAATATGTCTTTGAGTGGGAGTGTTAAGTGTATTTATAATGTGTAGAGCAAAGCCATGTTAACTAGCTGTACTATACGTAATGACGTCACGCTCTACGTAAGTGCCCGCGCGCTTCAGGTTTGTGCTCAGGTGTTCAATAAATGCAGTGCTTCTCAAATAGTGGGGCGGGCCCCCTGGGGGGGCGTGGCGTGATGCCAGGGGGGGCGCGTATGACCCTGGGAAACATGTTTTTTTGCTGTACTAGAACTAAGTGTAATTGCACATCAACAACAGTAGTTGGCAGTGGAGTTCTCACATGCGATTTACGCACAGTCTCACCATTAACAGAACATCCTCTGTCACAGAAAAAAACACGTATATTCCACTGAGTCGTGTCCTTTAGTCCGACAGAAGCTGACGCATCAGTGGCACAAGGAGAGAGCGTTTTTTCAGAGCTTTTAGCTTATGCAAATGAGGTGGTTTTAAGTTTCATTTCTGTAAAACGTAAACAAATGTGCGCAAAGCTGCATTAAAAACACATTAATATTTGAGTCCTCAGTGCAGTCTTTGTTGTAAGTTTCTTTTTTTTTGTTTATAATGTTAATAAAAGGATACAATGGTGTTCTCATAACAATTTTCTAGACAAATAATACTATTTATAGTCGCGCGCAGGGTGGGGGGGCGTGAAATATTTTCTTCTTCCTAGGGGGGGCGTCACAGAAAATAATTGAGAAGCACTGAAGAAATGGCTGTTGTAAGTTTCACGGCCAAAGAGAGAAGATGGTGTGCCGACTTTTTCTTAGTCATGATGGTCGATAACCACCGTGGTCACTGAAATAAACGCAAGACTGCTGCGGAGATATGGCGGACATCCCCACAGTTTCAATACAATTCACATTTGTTGTTTACAGACGGTGCGCATAAATACAAAAGTGACATTTACACATAATCAGCCTTTAAAATGACGTAGAAATCATGTAAAACAGTTAAAGTTCAGGAGTCTCAGATGTTCAGTGTGGATTTAAAGTCGTTCAGTGATATAAACAGGTTCACCCTGGGATCGATTCAAAACATCGAACATTCTGGATGTTGTAGTTCTAACATATTGACACTAGATGTCACTGTTTCAAACTGTTTCAGCCTCTTCAGCTGCTTCAGTGTTTCATGAAGCCACTTTGCCCATCCCTGAGAAAAAGATCTACCTTATCTGGCATCAAAAGAACAAAATGATTCCAGAATTATTCCAGCGGGTTCATCGTGAAGTCAGAAGTGGAAGCAAAAATCCAACAGTCACAAAAACGGGAAACACAGTTCACTCCATCCAACAAACCTCATGTCAGTACAGTTTCCTTATAAAGACAAAGGACCGTGACAAGATAAAAGGCAATAACAGGTTTATGTTTGTGACGCTAAACGTGAAGCAGGTGAGTCAGAAGTTTGTTTGTGCTGAAGTTTGTGCCAGTCCCGTTCATTTACACAGGAGCTTGTTTGCCCCCCGGGTGCCTGAAAGATGAGCTGCCCGCTGCCCCTGGAAGGAAATGTGAAGTCCTGAAATCCTGTGTGTGAGATCAATAAAGTCTAAAAATCTTACATCTTAAACCAGCGGTGTCAAACTCATTCTGGACTTTAATCCCAAAGGCGCCGGATCAGAAAACTCATGGCAAATATACCCCAAAAAATAATAGCAATAAGTCCAAATATTTGTGCAGAGAAAGTCTTTTTATTTGATGAACTCTTTCTTTTACAAAATATTATAATACAGTTTTATGAACAACCTGAAACTTTGAGAAAAATGCAATTTCAGCACAAAGTTTTAACATGAACTTGTGCATTTCACAGAATCTAGTCATGTTTTCTTTTTGCTCCTGGAACTTGGCCTCTGCACAAGTGCAGTATCAGTGTCTCGTAGTGGCGTTTAAGATCATATTCCTCGAGCACCGCCACTTGTTGCAAACACACCGAGCGTACAGGTTTCCCATTCACCTCCTGAACAAATAGGAATTAGTAGACCAATATAGTCCAAATAGTCCATTTTCCTTGGAAAATCCTGCACTCGGCGTCCAATTTTCTCATTTTTGACATTTTGCTGATGAGGGCGTCACGGTCACAGTCAAAACGATGCTCCTTTAAGAGCGTTTGGAAAGAGGCGAGTCTTCATTTGTGCTGCTCTGGTGGGAGGGGCCACGTACAGAGCCGCTGGTGGGAGGGGCCACGTACAGAGGCGCTGGTGGGAGGGGCCACGCACAGAGGAGCTGGTGGGAGGGGCCACGTACAGAGGCGCTGGTGGGAGGGGCCACGTCCAGAGCCGCTGGTGGGAGGGGCCACGCACAGAGGAGCTGGTGGGAGGGGCCACGTACAGAGGCGCTGGTGGGAGGGGCCACGTCCAGAGCCGCTGGTGGGAGGGGCCACGCACAGAGGAGCTGGTGGGAGGGGCCACGTACAGAGGCGCTGGTGGGAGGGGCCACGCACAGAGGCGCTGGTGGGAGGGGCCACGCACAGAGGCGCTGGTGGGAGGGGCCACGTACAGAGCCGCTGGTGGGAGGGGCCACGTACAGAGGAGCTGGTGGGAGGGGCCACGTACAGAGGAGCTGGTGGGAGGGGCCACGTACAGAGGCGCTGGTGGGAGGGGCCACGCACAGAGGCGCTGGTGGGAGGGGCCACGTACAGAGGCGCTGGTGGGAGGGGCCAGAGGCACTGGAGATGCTGCTATGCTAAACTGCACAGAAAAGAGGCGTAGAAAATTACCAATATTTTAATAGAAAATTAAAATATAATTAAAATATTTTAATTGAAAATCAGCCGAGGGCCAGATTAAAGGGATAGTGCATTTTTTAATGTGAATCTGGAGTCCCCTTCAGCAGTGTCTGCCCCTGACAGTGTCCTCTGAACCGAGTTCTGCCCCGGTTCTGCCCCTGACAGTGTCCTCTGAACAGAGTTCTGCCCCGGTTCTGCCCCTGACAGTGTCCTCTGAGCCGAGTTCTGCCCCGGTTCTGCCCCTGACAGTGTCCTCTGAGCCGAGTTCTGCCCCGGTTCTGCCCCTGACAGTGTCCTCTGAACCGAGTTCTGCCCCGGTTCTGGAGCTGACCAAAGTAGTTCCGGTAAGTTAGCGGGGACAGTTAATAAAGCTTGTTTTTCTTCTCAAAACAATATTTGCCCAAAAAGTGATATATTTGCGTCACAAAACAGTTGTCCACGAAAAAGTCAGCTATTTTACATTATTATTACAGCTATTATTATTATTATTATTATTATTATTATTATTACAAGTGAACAGGATAATAATAGTAATAATTGCACTTTGGAAGGGGATACAGGGGATACAGATTCACATAAAAAAAACCCGCACTATCCTTTTAAAGGTCTGCTCCACCCAGCAGCTCCTTCTGAAGTAAACAGCAAAGTAACAGCAGAATCCAGATCAAAAGTCAATAAAAAGTTTGTGCTCAGTCTTTTTATTATGGAGATAATTTTGTCTCATAAAGATTTGTATAAATAAAAAAAGATACATATAAATATAAATACATTTATAAATATTCAAACACAAAATACAAATACAAAAACGCAACATACAAATAAATGATAGAATGTATATAAATACACAGGCATTTGTAAATATATTTTCGAGATTTGTAAATATATTTTCGAGATTTGAAAACAAATGTATTGGAGTCTGCATTTGTGGATCCATTTATTGCTTTCGTGTCGATGACGTAATTGTGAGACAGTTCTACCACAAACCTTGCCTGGAAGAATCCATGACTCATCGCTGTACCAGCGGTGAGTCTGGTAACGTTTGATCCACAGAATGCGCTGCGTTTGCGCGTAGACAGACAGCTAAGTGAACCAATCAGAGATTGCGCCATCTTGATTCAAAACTGAGGAGGAACTTCCGCTGCCTAAGAGTGACTTTGCGGGCAAAGGCGGGTGCACTGACGTCACCATCTTTGAACGAATCAGAATCGCCGAGTCCGTTTGTAACCGGAGGAGCGAGAGTGGATGGAGAGTGTCCAAATGGTATCGCGGTGTATAGGAAATACAGAGAGATATCATTTGGCTGGCCAGGTAACCGCAAACCACGATTCACAAATAAATGTCACCGGATTTGAATACAAATAGCCTTCACTGGACATCCAGCAGATGGCAGTGTTGAGCAGCTTGTCGGTAGTTGCTCTTTAGATGCGTGAATGAGTGAATTTCTCCTTTTATCATAGTTGCTCTTTAGTAAATGAGACTACAGTGGGCCCTCGCTCAAGTGGAAAGCGACCTGGATATCATTTTGGGCAAAACTCAGGCCACCGCTAACAGTGCCGAACTGACTGACTACGCACAACGCCTCTGAGCACCAGCCCTCACCACCTGACCAGGTACACAAGCTGCTCAACACTGCCATCTGCTGGATGTCCAGTGAAGGCTATTTGTATTCAAATCCGGTGACATTTATTTGTGAATCGTGTGTTTGCGGTAGAACTGTCTCACAATTACGTCATCGACACGAAAACAAAAAATGGATCCACAAATGCAGACTCCATATAGAAAGTCAACTACATTTGTTTTCAAATCTCGAAAATATATTTACAAATGCCTGTGTATTTATATACATTCTATCAATTATTTGTATGTCGTGTTTTTGTATTTGTATTTTGTGTTTGAATATTTATAAATGTATTTATATTTATATATATCTTTTTTTATTTATACAAATCGTTATGAGACAAAATTATCTCCATATTTTATTGACTTTTAGCTTGTCACGGTACTTTATTTGCTCCAAACAGACGTGTAATGTAGAAGTGGGTGGAGCCTTATTACATAACAGCAGTTTGGAAGGAGACCACTTCCACTTTGGCTCTGGAGTTCTGCATTTACGTTCATTGCTCCAGTGTGTCCGTGTCCCGTTATTTAGGTTTATGTTTGTGATGCTAAACGTGAAGCAGGTGAGTCAGAAGTTTGTTTGTGTTGAAGTTTGTTGGGCTGAAGTTTGTTGGGCTGAAGTTTGTTGGGCTGAAGTTTGTTGGGCTGAAGTTTGTTGGGCTGAAGTTTGGGCTTTAGCTGCTCACGTTCATTTACACTGGAGCTTTAGTCTGGTGCTTTGACTCGAGTTTAGGCCTTGTTTTTTCAAATCTGATTTTGACACACAGTGATGTTAAAAGACAAATGTCCAAACATTCTTCCTGTGGGAGAACATTTGTGTTAAAGGTGTTTGTCTTTTTAAGTGCTCTTATTAATGAGCGTGGATCTTATTGGAACTTTATCTGAGAACTTTAGGAATGTGTTTATGATATTTACTGCACAGTTACAGCAACAATGCTGCACTTTATGGAATCATGATCAATTATATGGCAAATATTTTATATGAATTATGACTGATAATGTTTTCTAATTGTTATTTAAACATTTAGAATTTTGCACTGCAAATAATTTCCAGTGTAACTAGTGCACGATGTACAATCTACTGTCTGATGTTTCTTCCACTGGGATTATTGGTGGAGTTGTACATGTACATGGTTTTCACTGGAGCTTTGCTCCTTTTATACAGGTCAGGTTTGAGCTAACGGAGCAGACCTAGAGCCTAAAGACACTGGACTCTGAAGAACCTGGAACCTCTCCCAGGGCTGGGGGGGGGGGGGGGTCCTCCAGCCCAGACAAACTCTGGTTGGTTTAATACTGGACTGTGATTATTGATTATTGTTTTCTGTCACTGTGCTGGTAAATGCACTGAGGAGCAGCCCTATCATATGTTTTGTGGTTGAATCTTGTGTCCCGCTATTATTGTTGTTTTCCTTATTGTAAATATCCAGAATGGACTTTCACGCTCTTGCACGATGTGGTTTTCCCCTTTGTCACTTTATTATTCAATATTTGGATTTCACGTGTTGCGGGTTATTTCTGGAACCTAAACGAGGGACCACTGTAATATACAACGTACAGGGATGAAAGTGTCCCGTCATAAAAAAAGCGGAAGTCATTCATTCCTGAACATAACACCTCATCACAGATAACTATCCGGTGCATACTGGATAGTTATGTACCGGACACGGCCCCAATTTATATTTATCACCCTGGGAGTCAGGGGTAGCCTATAAATAAATAGTTTGTGTCATGACCTCCAGTCTAGGGACACATGCCTCTGTCAGAGACAGGGAGGCTGTGCTTTATTAAATCAACTCTTTGATTCAAGACAACTCTCCACTTTTTATTCTTGTAGATCAGAAATTCCACATCTGTTACTATGATCGATTACTGACATTTGACTCTTGTGTCACTCTGTTATAACATGTGCTGCAGGTTCCATGGCTCTCGCTCTCGCTTCAGTTTTGTTTGTTCTGGTCCTGCTGGATTTGGACCCGGTTCTGCTCGAGGATCAGGGAGGTCAGTTCTGCTTCTGGAACCTTTTTTTTGTCCTGTTCCTGTCCCTGTGCTTTCACATTCAGCTGTGACACAGTTCAAAATATACATTCTGAGCACCTAGCACTCATGTCAACGACTGGTGCCCGCTGACCTGGCACGGTGGCACCGCCCGTGGTGGCAAAATTGTAATTGTTTTGTGGGCACACATGACATCGTGCACGCAGTGCACGATGTCATGTGTGCCCACAAAACCAGAGCGCGAAGCCCTCTCCCTTTTCCAAACACTCAATGCCACACTATAGTGACACTCATAGGATCCTATGGCACAGACTGGCACTGCCCATCGCTGCGAAAGCGGCATAATTGTAATCGTAAACCATCGTAAACGTCAAAAATATGTATTGGGCAAGTGAGTAAACGATGAGGTCAATGGACCCCACGGGTGCGTTACTGGACACAAGTTCTTTCCATTGATATATATAGTGCCACCTGACGAAAACTCACAAAATTTTGCACAAAATTCAAGAACGCCAAAAAAGGAATTTACAAATAATCTGTATTAAAAAATCTTTAAAAAATGACTCAACAGCGCCACCTCGAAAATCAAAATACATTGCGCCTATGGCTATACCCGAAAAATGAACTTTGTCGTAGACAAATGAAATTCGGGTGGTGGATAGGTCATGTCGTTACGAACCAAAAAATATATTACGCCGTTGCTAGGCGACCAACAGGAAGTCGGCCATATTGGCCCGAGCACGCGACCCGGCACCGAAGGTGCATTTTCCTGTCCTCGTATTTTAACGAACTCCTCATAGGGTTTTTGACCCAGACTCACCAGAATCGTGCTGTATCATCTAGACAAGTGGGACATTAAAAGTTGTTAAAAGCGTTCTAAAAGAGTGAACGGTGTTTCCGTGACAACGCCACAAATTTCGGGTTCGTTTTTGCGGCTCAGCATCAAACTTCGACGAGCGATAATTCGCACATACTTTGGCCGATTTCACTCAAACTTTAATCGTTGGTGGACACCCCGGCCCTGAACAGATTGATATAAGAAAATCTGAAATGGGTGCTATAGCGCCACCTAGGGAGATTGTATGGAAGTGCAAAATTTTACTTTGTCGTAGACATACCAAATTTGGTACAAACATTTGTAACAAGGTCTCGATCAAAAAACTCAATGACGCCAACACGCCATGTCCCATCGTGTTGCCATGGCAACAGGCCAAACATCTGTCCTTGCCATGAGGATGCCCGGCAAAAACTTTGTCATAGCCAAACCAAATTTGGTACACAGATGCATCATGGGAATAGAAACAAAAAAGTATATTACACCATTTCTAGGCAACAAACCAGCCATTTTGGATAGACCATGTGACCTGGTGGCGAAGGCGTCATTTCCTGTCAAACTTCAACGAGTGATAATTCGCACATACTTTGGCCGATTTCACTCAAACTTTAATCGTTGGTTGACACCCTGGCCTTGAACAGATTGATGCAAGAAAATATAAAATGGTCACAATAGCGCCCCCTAGGGTTAATGCATAGAACTGCAAAACTTTGTCGTACACATACAAGATTTGGTACAAATATTCGTGGCATGTTGTCAATGAAAAAAGTCAATGGTGCCCACATGCCATGCCTCATCGGGTTGCCATGGCAACAGGCCAAACATCTCTCCCTGCCAATAGGACACCTGACAAAATCTTTGGTATAGCCACACCAAATTTGGAACATAGATGCATCATGGGACTAGGAATAAAAAATATATATTACGCTGTTGCTAGGCAACCAACCATATTGGGTAGAACATGTGACCTGGTGTTGAAGGCGCCATTTTCTGTCCTCATATTTTTATTTATTTAATTGATTTCTTAATGTTTGCACCCAGCATTTAAAAGAACAAAAATACACACAAAAGAAAAAGAAAATAACAGAACAGTGCAGGAAAGGCTTATGAGTGACCCTCCTCTTAAAATAATTGAAATTAAAAGGCAAAACAAACAACCCCTCCCCACCTCAACCCCAGGCATTCAACACACACACACTCATGCAGATAACGCACAAACTCACACATGCATCCAGCTAGAAAAAAGGGGAGGAAAATGGCGCGTTAGCGCCACCCCCCCCAGTGAGTGCAAGTGAGGGCCGATCATCGCCACTTGCGACTATATTTATTATTATTAATATTAATATTGGAGCTGGTTGTCAGAATGTTCTAATGATGTGGATTAATGTGTTAAAATCTTCCTGCTCATTAAACTTTAGCTTTATTCAAGTTTCAAAACGCTCCTTTGTCCTGGAATGTGTCAGATACTAATTACCAGAACAAACATGTCTCCTCTAAGTGTACCAGCGGGTCCATGCACACCCTGGCCAGGACCTGGTTCTTCCCTGTCCTGGACCTAAAATCGAGCAGATCCAACGGGTCATGTGGACCCGCCTGAATCACCCCGGGTACATCTACGTCTATGAACCGGGAAAAGTGTACGAGATCCAGATTCAGGACTACAAAGACCGGGTCTACCTCAGAGATCCCAAGGTAAGACCCGGTCCCCTTTAGACCCGGTCCCCTTTACACCCAGTCCCCTTTAGACCCGGTCCCCTTTAGACCCGGTCCCCTTTACACCCAGTCCCCTTTAGACCCGGTCCCCTTTAGACCCGGTCCTCTTTAGACCCGGTCCCCTTTAGACCCGGTCCCCTTTACACCCGGTCCCCTTTACACCCAGTCCCCTTTAGACCCGGTCCTCTTTAGACCCGGTCCCCTTTACACCCGGTCCCCTTTACACCCGGTCCCTTTAGACCCGGTCCCCTTTAGACCCGGGTCTGACCCGGTCCCCTTTACACCCAGTCCCCTTTAGACCCGGTCCCCTTTAGACCCGGTCCCCTTTACACCCAGTCCCCTTTACACCCAGTCCCCTTTAGACCCGGTCCTCTTTAGACCCGGTCCCCTTTAGACCCGGTCCCCTTTAGACCCGGTCCCCTTTAGACCCGGTCCTCTTTAGACCCGGGTCTGACCCGGTCCCCTTTAGACCCGGTCCCCTTCAGACCCGGTCCCCTTTAGACCCGGTCCCCTTTAGACCCGGTCCCCTTTAGACCCGGTCCCCTTTAGACCCGGTCCTCTTTAGACCCGGTCCCCTTTAGACCCGGTCCCCTTTAGACCCGGTCCCCTTTAGACCCGGTCCTCTTTAGACCCGGTCCCCTTTAGACCCGGTCCTCTTTAGACCCGGTCCCCTTTAGACCCGGTCCCCTTTACACCCGGTCCCCTTTACACCCGGTCCCCTTTACACCCGGTCCCCTTTACACCCAGTCCCCTTTAGACCCGGTCCTCTTTAGACCCGGTCCCCTTTAGACCCGGTCCTCTTTAGACCCGGTCCCCTTTAGACCCGGTCCCCTTTACACCCGGTCCCCTTTACACCCGGTCCCCTTTACACCCGGTCCCCTTTACACCCAGTCCCCTTTAGACCCGGTCCTCTTTAGACCCGGTCCCCTTTACACCCGGTCCCCTTTAGACCCGGTCCCCTTTAGACCCGGTCCCCTTTAGACCCGGGTCTGACCCGGTCCCTGTGTTGCAGTTGACAGGAGGAGATGCAGCTCTGGTTCTGAAGAACATCAGTTCTGAAGACGCTGGGACCTACAGCTGCTCCATCACGTTCCAGACACCAGGACCAGGTGAATGGTCCCAGGAGATGGAACACCTCATAACGCTCACGGTTTCAGGTAAACCTGATTTAACTCAGGTGTATTTACAACATGTTCTTGTTTACAATAATCACTCTTCACATTTCCTTCTCTAATTGATTTGAGATCAATATTGGCATAACACTAAAACCAGTTGAATCACTATTTAAAAAAGCTGTGAAAATATTCGACAAGAAACCTTTCTCAGTTCACCACGGCACAATTTTAGACAAGTACAACTTACTCAATTTTAATAATTTTGTTCATTTTAAATACGGTTGTTTTATATATAAAGTTTTACATGGACTTGCTCCTCCTCCGCTGCAGGATTTTATTAAAACAAAGACTGTCAGTGGGATGGGAACAAGGGCCACGGCCCAGGGGAACTGTGAGGTCCACACAGACCCCGGGGAACTGTGAGGTCCACACAGACGCTCTACATTTGGACAAACTGTGCTCTCAGTCAGAGGCTCTAAGTTCTGGAACTCTCTCCCATCATCAATAAGAGAGACTCCAACACTGGACACTTTTAAATCATACTTGAAACAGTGGCTAAAGGAAAACCATACTTGTGGACATTTTTAATGTTTTAATGTTTTAATGTTTAATGTTTTAATGTTTTAATGTTTTAATGTTGGTGTTATTGTCAATTGTCATTGTTTTATTGTTTTTGCTGTGGTGTCACCTGCTCAGGGACTACAGATGGAAATTAGCATTCTTGCTATAATCTGGCATATTTACACTGCTGCTGCAGATGTTCATTAATATGCACTGTCCCTATTAAATAAAGAATAAAAAAAATAAATTGTGTCTTAAAATGAGTATGGAGTGTGTCAGATACTAGACTGTAATAGTGGCCGTCGCGGCCAAAGCCTCATCACATCTCCTCAGATCTCCTCAGATGTCAGAGGTTCAGCAGGACTGGGCCTGGTCAGGTCTTGGATGGGAGACCACTGTGTGTGTGTGGGCGGTGGGAGGGACTGATGGGGCAGATGGGCAGTCTTGCTTCTGTCAGCAGTGGCCACAGCTGCCCTGGGACAGACTGAGTGTGGAGTGAACGGAAAATGCACTGTAAAGTGTCTTTAAAAAGGCGCTATATAAATCTGATGAGAATAATTACCAGAACAAACATGTCTCCTCTAAGGGAACCAGCGGGTCCATGCAGACCCTGGCCAGGACCTGGTTCTTCCCTGTCCTGGACCTAAAATGGAGCAGATCCAACTGGTCCAATGGAGCCACCTGGACCACGATCACCCCGAGATCATCTACGTCTATGAACGGGGAAAAGTGGACGAGGTCCAGATTCAGGACTACAAAGACCGGGTCTGCCTCAGAGATCCCAAGGTAAGACCAGGTCCCCTTTAGACCCGGTCCCCTTTAGACCCGGTCCCCTTTAGACCCGGTCCCCTTTAGACCCGGTCCCCTTTAGACCCGGTCCCTGTGTTGCAGTTGACAAGAGGAGATGCAGCTCTGGTTCTGAAGAACATCTGTTCTGAAGACACTGGGAACTACACCTGCTACATCGTGTTCCAGAGACTAGGACCGGACCAGACCAGGACTGAAGCAGGTCGACCGCCGCTGGAGGAGATGCACCATCTCATCACACTCACGGTTTCAGGTAAACCAGGACTAGGAGCAGAATTATAACCAGGATATTTATTGATTATTTAAGTCTGTGGTAACGTGGTCTTTTACAACAACGGCACGGCAAACTAGTCCAGCACTAAGTCCTAAGTTCTGGTTAAGTTAGAGTCTGTTCCAAGATAAACATAAACCTAAACCAGACTATACAAGGACTATCTGAGACTTTTCTCTAACCCTTCTTTACTTTGGTGTAGGTTCTTCTCCAGAAGAGTTTGGACTGAAGATATTATGGATCGTGATTTCAGTCCTGGTCTTTGTTGTGATCGTTTGTGTAGGGTGTTGGATATGTTGGAAATGTTATCACTATTTCAAGTCCCAAGTCCCAAGTCTCAAGTTCCAAGTCTCAAGTGAGGTCTTAAACTCTCACAGCTCAGGTTCCCCAGTCTGAGTCAGAACCAAATTTGTGTCAAAGTTTGATCTGTGCTCAGATGCTCCTGCACAAACATCAGCCATACAGATACTTTAAGATGTGGCAGAGTGGGAAAAATAGAAACTAAGATTAGACTAAAAGCAACAGCTGTTTTTAAAAGATTCTAGGAACCAAAAAGGCCAAAAAACGGGAGCAGTGCCAACAAACCAAAGATAAAACCAACAACAATAAAACACATTAATTTACAAAAGTAAAATAATACATATTTAAACTGTTGGGTCCATTAGGACCAATGCTTAAAAAACCGTCTCAGGGTAAACTGCCTCGTCCTGAAATGCCGCCCACCAGGTGTAAGGAATCAGGTAATTAAAAAAAGGCAGTAAAACCACAAAAGTCCATCCTTCCATGTTCTTCCTCTTATCCGGGGTCGGGTCACCAGGGCAACAGTCTAAATAGGGACTCCCAGACTTCCTTCACCCCGGACACTTCCTCCAGCTCCTCCGGGGGGACCCCAAGGCGTTCCCAGGCCAGCCGGGAGACATAGTCCCTCCAGTGTGTCCTGGGTCTTCCCCTGGGCCTCCTCCCGGTGGGACGTGCCCGGAACACCTCCTGAGGGAGGAGTCCAGGAGGCGTCGCCCGAGCCACCTCAGCTGCTCCTCTTCACGTGGAGGCTGGAGATAGGGTGAGGAGCTCCTCCCGTGTGACCAAGCTCCTCACTCTATCTCTAAGGGAGCGTCCAGCCACTCTGCAGAGGAAACTCATTTCGGCCGCTTGTATCGGCGATCTCGTCCTTTCGGTCATTACCCAGAGCTCATGACCATAGGTGAGGGGAGGAACGTAGATCGACGGTAAATCGAGAGCTTTGCCTTTCGGCTCAACGGTCCGGTACAGCGACCGCATCACTGCCGACACTGTACCGATCTGCCTGTCAATCTCACGCTCCATCCTCCCCTCACTCGTGAACAAGACTCTGAGATACTTGAACTCCTCCACCTGAGGCAAGGACTCCCCACCCACCCAGAGAGGGCGAGACACCTTTTTCCGGTCGAGAACCATGGCCTCGGATTTGGAGGAGCTGATCCTCATCCCAGCCGCTTCACACTCGGCTGCAAACCGCCCCAGTACACATTGGAGGTCCTGGTTCGATGAAGCCATCAGGACAACATCATCTGCAAACAGCAGAGATGAGATCCTGTGGTTCCCAAACCGGATCCCCTCCGGCCCCTGACTGCGCCTAGAAATTCTGTCCATAAATATAATGAATAGAACCAGTGACAAAGGGCAGCCCTGGCGGAGTCCAACATGCACCGGAAACAGGTCCGATTTACTACCGGCAATGTGAACACAGCTCCTGCTCCGGTCATACAGGGACCGAACAGCCCTTATCAAAGGGCCCCGAACCCCGACCTCCCAGAGCACTCTCCACAGGACCTCCGTCCTAGGGTGTCCTGGTGCCACGTGCACTGGTGGACACCCTTGTGCTTGAACATGGTGTTCGTTATGGACAAACTGTGGCTAGCACAGAAGTCGAATAACAGAACACCACTCGGGTTCAGATCAGGGAGGCCGTTCCTCCCAATCACCCCTCTCCAGGTGTCACTGTCGTTGCCCACGTGGGCGTTGAAGTCCCCCAGGAGAACAACGGAGTCCCCGGTAGGTGCACTGTCCAGTACCCCTCCCAGGCACTCCAAGAAGGCCGGGTACTCTGTACTGCTGTTCGGCCCATAGGCCGACACAACAGTGAGAGACCTGTCCCTGACCCGAAGGCGCAGGGATGCGACCCTCTCGTTCACCGGGGTGAACTCCAACAATCGGCGGCTGAGCCGTGGGGCAATGAGTAGGCCCACACCGGCCCGCCGCCGCTCCCTGCGGGCAACGCCAGAGAAATGGAGAGTCCAGCCCCCTTCAAGGAGTTGGGTTCCAGAGCCCAAGCTGTGCGTGGAGGTGAGGCCGACTATATCTAGTCGGTAATGCTCAACCTCCCGCACGAGCTCAGGCTCCTTCCCCCCGAGCGAAGTGACATTCCATATCACACAAAATCGCAATACAAGTCTTCTTATCTCACTACCTGTTGGGCGTGGCCATGACATTGTAATTACAATTTTGTTCATCTTAGTGAGATACACACCCATACCAACTTTCGTGTGTCTGGCTGAAATCGTATGCCACCCATGATCCTCTTTGTGTTAAAGCGCTCAATAGCTGTACATTTTCTGACAGTTCACTGGCCTGTCATATGGGGGCGCTATGTCAGACTGACAGTTATTTGGCATGAAAATGTTGGTAGTCCTCATCTACATTACCCTGTGAAGCTTTAGTCCAGAGAACTACTGCAAAATGGATTTGTGTCCCATTTCCTGTTTGTTTGGGTACATTTAATTAAATGCCTAACTTTATGTATCCGCCGTGTCGTCATATTACATCACGTTTGAAATTCCTTCGCAATTTAACATCTCCATGGTCTTGAGCTCATGTACACCAAAAATTACGCCCATCTGAGTTACGGTTCAGGAGGAGTATTTCAAATTCCATTGTATGTCAAATCACACAAAATCACACAAAAGCCCAATTATCTCACTTCCTGTTGGGCGTGGCCATACCTTTGTATGGACTTTTTTGTTCGTCTTACTGAGATACACATCCATACCAAATTTCGTGCGGCTATCTTAAACGGTATGCCAGCCCCGACTTAAATTGCGTTAGGGGGCACTAGCGAGCTCCTGGGCCCCATCGGGGGCCGGGTCTTTTTGTGGTCGTACTGGCCGCACTTTGTGATGCCCGGGCAATGGAAGAAAAGCACTGGAGATTCTTCGGAAGCACTACGCTGGAAAAGACAAACCCTGAGTCGTGAGCCTTTACTGTGAACTGTCCTCGCGTTATAAAGCTAGCACTGAAACAATTACCGAATACATCATTCGAGCAGAGACTATTTTCACTATTTTCAGTCTCCCCTCCATCCAGGACATTTACCACAGCAGGGGTCTGCGTAAGGCACGCAGCATCACTAAGGACCATACTCATCCGGCACAAGGACTCTTCTGTCTGCTACCCTCTGGTAGACGATACAGGAGCCTGCAGCACGCACAAAAACACTCAAAGACAGATATTACCCCCAAGTGTCAGACTACTGAAGTCTGGGTAATACTCTAAATAATACTGAACTCTCAATAATACTGCACTAAACTACTTTTCATTATGCAGAATATGTTTACTACTGCTGCTCTGTATGAATGTATCATGTTTGTCACTACCTCACTGTAAACTACTGTTACATGTGCAATAATCTGTGTGCAATATTTATACCACACTATGTGCAATACGAAATCCACATGCAACACCTACACCACAACATATTATGTGCAATCTGTGAAATACTTACACCTTATTTAATCCTACCTGCACCTTGTACATTGTATCTTGTATTTTTATTACATTTTATTACACATTTTATTATATTGTTTACTTCTTCCCCTGCACTTTGGCAACACTTTTTTTTTACTATGTACTATTACTGCAGTTATTAGTACTTCTGACTATCTCAGCGAGTCAAACGGTTCTTCTGATCCTAAATATTTCATTTCATTGTTGACCTTGTGTTGATTCTGTATATGACAAATAAACAATCTTGAATGTTGAATCTTGAAAAAGGGATAAGGCACGAGACAAGTGCACCCTACTCACCTCATCAGAACGGAACTGCTGAAAGAGGATGGAGGACCTTATTTGAGATGGCACGATGCATGCTGTTGGAGACTAACCTCCCAAAACATTTATGGACATATGCAGTGCAAACAGCAGCTCAGATTCGTTACAGGTGTTACAGCAAGTGTCTAGAGCAGACACCTTACCGTGTTTTCACAGGAAAAACACCCAGCCTTTCTAACATGAAGATATTTGGCTCTGAATGCTACGCTCTGAAGGGATCTTTGTCGGCTCTGATAAGTATAGCCCGGCATTTAACACCTACTATCCTGAGACAGGAAAAGTCCTAAAACATAGGCTAATGAAAGCAATCACCAAAGGCAGTGCAGATAGCCAGACTCAGACGACTTGTGACATGGAGGATGACACTGAGAGCTTTGGAGATGCAACACCAAAGGGTCAGGGACAGTCCCAAGATGAGAGTGAAGAGCCTAATGTGGAGGAGACTAGTGAGGCAGGTCCAACCCAGGCAGATAGTCCACCGAAACAGCAATTAGAAAAGAGATATCCTGTAAGAGAGAGGAAGGCTCCAGAACACTTAAAAGACGACCAGTGTAAAGCAGAGTTTAACGATGAAGCTGAAAATGTAGATTATTTCTATGTTGTACCTAAAACATTTAGTGAGGCTATGAAATCAGAAAAATCACAAATGTGGTGTGATGCAATGAAAGAAGAAATGCAATCCTTCACTGAGAATCACTTTGACTCCACTGCCAAGGGGTAAACAAGCAGTGGGAGGTGGCTGGGTATAAGCAGTGAAAGAGCCCAGATGGATCTGAGACTTACAAAGCCAGATACAAAAGGATACGACCAGGAGGAAGGGATTGACTATAAAGAGACGTTTTCACCAACAGCCAATATGACCTCTGTCCGAACACTGATGCAGGAGGATCTTACCCTTCACCAAATGGATGTGAAGACTGCTTACCTACACGCTCCCATGGACTGTGAGGTACATATGGAGCCACCAGAAGGTTTTCAAATCAAGTCAAAAACAGGTGAACACCTAGTGTGAAACTCAAGTCATTGTATGGGTTAAACAGTCTGGTGGTGGTGGGGGGGGGGTTGAATTGCGTGAGAAATGCCGTGTGAGCGTGTGAATTGTCTCTCTCAATGCGTGAGACTTGAGAGCCCTGCTGTAAATGTTTGTCTAAAGAGCAAACTTAAACTACAAAGCAAATAATGAGAGTTCTATAAATGAAGTTATTACCCGATGGTTCTCAGTTTGTTTTATCATCACCGCAGTGTGCGCTTAGCAGCTGAAACTACACTCTACAGTCTGCCCAACAACAGAACTATCTATTTTCTGATTGGCTGATTTTTTTCCGGGGAGCGGGACGGGGAGGAGGGGGAGAGTTTTTTTCACTGAAAACGCGCGGTGCCTGCATAAACTGAGCCACACAGACCGATTTTCTGGGCACAAAAAAAAAAAAAAAAAAATCAGCGTGAGAAATGCCATGTGTGGCGTGTGAGAATTGCGTGTGTCACACTCTCAATGCGTGAGACTTGAGAGCCCTGAGTAAACTATCACAACACTTAGCAGAACCAAAGCAACAGCATTGGACTGTCGCAAAACATCTACTGAGGGACTTGAAGAGCCTACAGCTACAGGGGTATAGTGACGCTGATTGGGCAGCTGACAAAAATGATACGAGGAACACCACTGGTTATTGTTTCAGCTTAACTGAGACTGGGGCAGTTATATCATGGAAGAGCAGGAAGCAGCCAACAGTGGCGCTATCTCACTGTGAAGCAGAGTACATGGCTCTAGCAGCCACTGCTCAAGAGTCTATGTACCTTGTACAACTACTGACAGGCAGTTAAGATCTATGAGGACAACCAGGGGGCGATGGCATTATCCAAGAACCCAGTCTGCAGACAGAGAGGCAAGCATGTGGATATAAAATATCATTTTGTACCGTCTGCACACACAGAAGGGAAAATAAATGTGGTTTACTGTCCTACTGCAAATATGGGAGCTGATGTACTTACCAAACCAGTGTAAAGGTTTGGAGAGTCATGTGAACTGGCAGATATAGTGAATGTAATGAAAAAAAAGTACCAAATATATTTTTGTTTTTATGTTTTCAGAACTGCCAGTATGTCAATTTTGTATTTGGATTTATATATATATATATATTAGTTTACTACTATAGAGAGCTGTGAATATGTCTTTGAGTGGGAGTGTTAAGTGTATTTATAATGTGTAGAGCAAAGCCATGTTAACTAGCTGTACTATACGTAATGACGTCACGCTCTACGTAAGTGCCCGCGCGCTTCAGGTTTGTGCTCAGGTGTTCAATAAATGCAGTGCTTCTCAAATAGTGGGGCGGGCCCCCTGGGGGGGCGTGGCGTGATGCCAGGGGGGGCGCGTATGACCCTGGGAAACATGTTTTTTTGCTGTACTGTACTAGAACTAAGTGTAATTGCACATCAACAACAGTAGTTGGCAGTGGAGTTCTCACATGCGATTTACGCACAGTCTCACCATTAACAGAACATCCTCTGTCACAGAAAAAAACACGTATATTCCACTGAGTCGTGTCCTTTAGTCCGACAGAAGCTGACGCATCAGTGGCACAAGGAGAGAGCGTTTTTTCAGAGCTTTTAGCTTATGCAAATGAGGTGGTTTTAAGTTTCATTTCTGTAAAACGTAAACAAATGTGCGCAAAGCTGCATTAAAAACACATTAATATTTGAGTCCTCAGTGCAGTCTTTGTTGTAAGTTTCTTTTTTTTTGTTTATAATGTTAATAAAAGGATACAATGGTGTTCTCATAACAATTTTCTAGACAAATAATACTATTTATAGTCGCGCGCAGGGTGGGGGGGCGTGAAATATTTTCTTCTTCCTAGGGGGGGCGTCACAGAAAATAATTGAGAAGCACTGAAGAAATGGCTGTTCTAAGTTTCACGGCCAAAGAGAGAAGATGGTGTGCCGACTTTTTCTTAGTCATGATGGTCGATAACCACCGTGGTCACTGAAATAAACGCAAGACTGCTGCGGAGATATGGCGGACATCCCCACAGTTTCAATACAATTCATGTTTGTTGTTTACAGACGCTGCACATAAATACAAAAGTGACATTTACACATAATCAGCCTTTAAAATGACGTAGAAATCATGTAAAACAGTTAAAGTTCAGGAGTCTCAGATGTTCAGTGTGGATTTAAAGTCGTTCAGTGATATAAACAGGTTCACCCTGGGATCGATTCAAAACATCGAACATTCTGGATGTTGTAGTTCTAACATATTGACACTAGATGTCACTGTTTCAAACTGTTTCAGCCTCTTCAGCTGCTTCAGTGTTTCATGAAGCCACTTTGCCCATCCCTGAGAAAAAGATCTACCTTATCTGGCATCAAAAGAACAAAATGATTCCAGAATTATTCCAGCGGGTTCATCGTGAAGTCAGAAGTGGAAGCAAAAATCCAACAGTCACAAAAACGGGAAACACAGTTCACTCCATCCAACAAACCTCATGTCAGTACAGTTTCCTTATAAAGACAAAGGACCGTGACAAGATAAAAGGCAATAACAGGTTTATGTTTGTGACGCTAAACGTGAAGCAGGTGAGTCAGAAGTTTGTTTGTGCTGAAGTTTGTGCCAGTCCCGTTCATTTACACAGGAGCTTGTTTGCCCCCCGGGTGCCTGAAAGATGAGCTGCCCGCTGCCCCTGGAAGGAAATGTGAAGTCCTGAAATCCTGTGTGTGAGATCAATAAAGTCTAAAAATCTTACATCTTAAACCAGCGGTGTCAAACTCATTCTGGACTTTAATCCCAAAGGCGCCGGATCAGAAAACTCATGGCAAATATACCCCAAAAATAATAGCAATAAGTCCAAATATTTGTGCAGAGAAAGTCTTTTTTATTTGATGAACTCTTTCTTTTACAAAATATTATAATACAGTTTTATGAACAACCTGAAACTTTGAGAAAAATGCAATTTCAGCACAAAGTTTTAACATGAACTTGTGCATTTCACAGAATCTAGTCATGTTTTCTTTTTGCTCCTGGAACTTGGCCTCTGCACAAGTGCAGTATCAGTGTCTCGTAGTGGCGTTTAAGATCATATTCCTCGAGCACCGCCACTTGTTGCAAACACACCGAGCGTACAGGTTTCCCATTCACCTCCTGAACAAATAGGAATTAGTAGACCAATATAGTCCAAATAGTCCATTTTCCTTGGAAAATCCTGCACTCGGCGTCCAATTTTCTCATTTTTGACATTTTGCTGATGAGGGAGTCACGGTCGACAGTCAAAACGATGCTCCTTTAAGAGCGTTTGGAAAGAGGCGAGTCTTCATTTGTGCTGCTCTGGTGGGAGGGGCCACGTACAGAGCCGCTGGTGGGAGGGGCCACGTACAGAGGCGCTGGTGGGAGGGGCCACGCACAGAGGCGCTGGTGGGAGGGGCCACGCACAGAGCCGCTGGTGGGAGGGGCCACGTACAGAGCCGCTGGTGGGAGGGGCCACGTACAGAGGAGCTGGTGGGAGGGGCCACGTACAGAGGAGCTGGTGGGAGGGGCCACGTACAGAGGCGCTGGTGGGAGGGGCCACGCACAGAGGCGCTGGTGGGAGGGGCCACGTACAGAGGCGCTGGTGGGAGGGGCCAGAGGCACTGGAGATGCTGCTATGCTAAACTGCACAGAAAAGAGGCGTAGAAAATTACCAATATTTTAATAGAAAATTAAAATATAATTAAAATATTTTAATTGAAAATCAGCCGAGGGCCAGATTAAAGGGATAGTGCATTTTTTAATGTGAATCTGGAGTCCCCTTCAGCAGTGTCTGCCCCTGACAGTGTCCTCTGAACCGAGTTCTGCCCCGGTTCTGCCCCTGACAGTGTCCTCTGAACAGAGTTCTGCCCCGGTTCTGCCCCTGACAGTGTCCTCTGAGCCGAGTTCTGCCCCGGTTCTGCCCCTGACAGTGTCCTCTGAGCCGAGTTCTGCCCCGGTTCTGCCCCTGACAGTGTCCTCTGAACCGAGTTCTGCCCCGGTTCTGGAGCTGACCAAAGTAGTTCCGGTAAGTTAGCGGGGACAGTTAATAAAGCTTGTTTTTCTTCTCAAAACAATATTTGCCCAAAAAGTGATATATTTGCGTCACAAAACAGTTGTCCACGAAAAAGTCAGCTATTTTACATTATTATTACAGCTATTATTATTATTATTATTATTATTATTATTATTACAAGTGAACAGGATAATAATAGTAATAATTGCACTTTGGAAGGGGATACAGGGGATACAGATTCACATAAAAAAAACCCGCACTATCCTTTTAAAGGTCTGCTCCACCCAGCAGCTCCTTCTGAAGTAAACAGCAAAGTAACAGCAGAATCCAGATCAAAAGTCAATAAAAAGTTTGTGCTCAGTCTTTTTATTATGGAGATAATTTTGTCTCATAAAGATTTGTATAAATAAAAAAAGATACATATAAATATAAATACATTTATAAATATTCAAACACAAAATACAAATACAAAAACGCAACATACAAATAATTGATAGAATGTATATAAATACACAGGCATTTGTAAATATATTTTCGAGATTTGTAAATATATTTTCGAGATTTGAAAACAAATGTATTGGAGTCTGCATTTGTGGATCCATTTATTGCTTTCGTGTCGATGACGTAATTGTGAGACAGTTCTACCACAAACCTTGCCTGGAAGAATCCATGACTCATTGCTGTACCAGCGGTGAGTCTGGTAACGTTTGATCCACAGAATGCGCTGCGTTTGCGCGTAGACAGACAGCTAAGTGAACCAATCAGAGATTGCGCCATCTTGATTCAAAACTGAGGAGGAACTTCCGCTGCCTAAGAGTGACTTTGCGGGCAAAGGCGGGTGCACTGACGTCACCATCTTTGAACGAATCAGAATCGCCGAGTCCGTTTGTAACCGGAGGAGCGAGAGTGGATGGAGGGTGTCCAAATGGTATCGCGGTGTATAGGAAATACAGAGAGATATCATTTGGCTGGCCAGGTAACCGCAAACCACGATTCGCAAATAAATGTCACCGGATTTGAATACAAATAGCCTTCACTGGACATCCAGCAGATGGCAGTGTTGAGCAGCTTGTCGGTAGTTGCTCTTTAGATGCGTGAATGAGTGAATTTCTCCTTTTATCATAGTTGCTCTTTAGTAAATGAGACTACAGTGGGCCCTCGCTCAAGTGGAAAGCGACCTGGATATCATTTTGGGCAAAACTCAGGCCTCCGCTAACAGTGCCGAACTGACTGACTACGCACAACGCCTCTGAGCACCAGCCCTCACCACCTGACCAGGTACACAAGCTGCTCAACACTGCCATCTGCTGGATGTCCAGTGAAGGCTATTTGTATTCAAATCCGGTGACATTTATTTGTGAATCGTGTGTTTGCGGTAGAACTGTCTCACAATTACGTCATCGACACGAAAACAAAAAATGGATCCACAAATGCAGACTCCATATAGAAAGTCAACTACATTTGTTTTCAAATCTCGAAAATATATTTACAAATGCCTGTGTATTTATATACATTCTATCAATTATTTGTATGTCGTGTTTTTGTATTTGTATTTTGTGTTTGAATATTTATAAATGTATTTATATTTATATATATCTTTTTTTATTTATACAAATCGTTATGAGACAAAATTATCTCCATATTTTATTGACTTTTAGCTTGTCACGGTACTTTATTTGCTCCAAACAGACGTGTAATGTAGAAGTGGGTGGAGCCTTATTACATAACAGCAGTTTGGAAGGAGACCACTTCCACTTTGGCTCTGGAGTTCTGCATTTACGTTCATTGCTCCAGTGTGTCCGTGTCCCGTTATTTAGGTTTATGTTTGTGATGCTAAACGTGAAGCAGGTGAGTCAGAAGTTTGTTTGTGTTGAAGTTTGTTGGGCTGAAGTTTGTTGGGCTGAAGTTTGTTGGGCTGAAGTTTGTTGGGCTGAAGTTTGTTGGGCTGAAGTTTGTTGGGCTGAAGTTTGTTGGGCTGAAGTTTGGGCTTTAGCTGCTCACGTTCATTTACACTGGAGCTTTAGTCTGGTGCTTTGACTCGAGTTTAGGCCTTGTTTTTTCAAATCTGATTTTGACACACAGTGATATTAAAAGACAAATGTCCAAACATTCTTCCTGTGGGAGAACATTTGTGTTAAAGGTGTTTGTCTTTTTAAGTGCTCTTATTAATGAGCGTGGATCTTATTGGAACTTTATCTGAGAACTTTAGGAATGTGTTTATGATATTTACTGCACACTTACAGCTGCACTTTATGGAATCATGATAAATTCTATGGTAAATATTTTATATGAATTATGACTGATAATGTTTTCTAATTGTTATTTAAACATTTAGAATTTTGCACTGCAAATAATTTCCAGTGTAACTAGTGCACGATGTACAATCTACTGTCTGATGTTTCTTCCACTGGGATTATTGGTGGAGTTGTACATGTACATGGTTTTCACTGGAGCTTTGGTCCTTTTATACAGGTCAGGTTTGAGCTAACGGAGCAGACCTAGAGCCTAAAGACACTGGACTCTGAAGAACCTGGAACCTCTCCCAGGGCTGGGGGGGGGGGGGGTCCTCCAGCCCAGACAAACTCTGGTTGGTTTAATACTGGACTGTGATTATTGATTATTGTTTTCTGTCACTGTGCTGGTAAATGCACTGAGGAGCAGCCCTATCATATGTTTTGTGGTTGAATCTTGTGTCCCGCTATTATTGTTGTTTTCCTTATTGTAAATATCCAGAATGGACTTTCACGCTCTTGCACGATGTGGTTTTCCCCTTTGTCACTTTATTATTCAATATTTGGATTTCACGTGTTGCGGGTTATTTCTGGAACCTAAACGAGGGACCACTGTAATATACAACGTACAGGGATGAAAGTGTCCCGTCATAAAAAAAGCGGAAGTCATTCATTCCTGAACATAACACCTCATCACAGATAACTATCCGGTGCATACTGGATAGTTATGTACCGGACACGGCCCCAATTTATATTTATCACCCTGGGAGTCAGGGGTAGCCTATAAATAAATAGTTTGTGTCATGACCTCCAGTCTAGGGACACATGCCTCTGTCAGAGACAGGGAGGCTGTGCTTTATTAAATCAACTCTTTGATTCAAGACAACTCTCCACTTTTTATTCTTGTAGATCAGAAATTCCTCATCTGTTACTATGATCGATTACTGACATTTGACTCTTGTGTCACTCTGTTATAACATGTGCTGCAGGTTCCATGGCTCTCGCTCTCGCTTCAGTTTTGTTTGTTCTGGTCCTGCTGGATTTGGACCCGGTTCTGCTCGAGGATCAGGGAGGTCAGTTCTGCTTCTGGAACCTTTTTTTTGTCCTGTTCCTGTCCCTGTGCTTTCACATTCAGCTGTGACACAGTTCAAAATATACATTCTGAGCAGTTTACGGTGTGTTTGTCCTCAGAGGACAGAACACCCATCCATCTCAGAACCTCTGATTCAGAAACCCGGGTAACATTTCAGAACCCCACGTTGGTTCTGGGTTAGAAAATGCAACATGTCTGTTTGGTTTGGTAAAGTTTGAGATGGTCGGTTGATTCGAGCACTTCTTGGTTTTATTGTGAGTTTTATTTCTGTACATAAAGTGAAACTCAAACACCTGAACAGGACGCACACTTTTTTTGTCAGTGTTGTCCACTGTGTCGCCATGGTAACTGCTGAAGATTCCTCCATAGACATACATGCAGTACCCCAAAAGTCAGTAAAGACAATTCATATAGTTGAACTACATCCATAATCGTTTTAGAAAATAGATTTTATTTTTTATAAAAATAAACTCACTGTCCAGTCATGTTCTTGGACAGTGAGTTTATTGTTCGTGGAATCTGGAGTTTGAGGTTTGGGCGATTTATTTATCGGCGCTTTAGGACGGTACAGAGAGCGGGCTGCTTCTGGAGTCTGTACGACAAAACACTGATTCACATTTAGTTCATCAAAATGTATTTGGCAAAAATCCCCAAAAGAGTTCCTAACTGGATTATTTAATAAAACAAAAGTGAATGATAAAAACCAAAATAGACCTCATTTAAAAATAAATAGTTCCTTGTATTTTGACTTTGAGAGTTCAGTTTGCCCCTCCTTGAGCCGCCACCTCAACGTGATGGAGGGTTTGAGAATGATCCCGGGAGTTCAGAATCAGAATCAGAATCATTTATTAATGGCCACACAACAAGTTGGTGGAATTTGTTTCCGGTACAGCAAGAATGCTCACATCTCTTCTGTGTCTATTACAGGACAAACCAAATATACAACACACTTACACAATACGACATACAACAACAGATAAATGACCAGTTATAAGCGGGATTGATTTAGAGTCCGGATGGCAGTGGGAAAGAAACTGTTGGTGAATCTGACAGTTTTGGAAGTGATGGATCTGTAGCGCCTCCCAGAGGGCATGAGTCTGAACAGATTATTGGCAGGGTGTGTGGGGTCTGAGGTGATTCTATTGGCTCTTTGTGTGATGCGTCTGTGATACAGTGTGTCTATGGAGGGGAGAGTGTGACCAGTGATTTTAGTTGATTTATTTATAATGCGTTGAAGTTTGTGTTGTGAATGTGAATCCAAATTACCGAACCAGACTATTATTGATGATGTAAGGACGCTTTCAATTATTGCTGTGTAGAACTGAAGAAGGATGTTGTGTCTGATTCTGAATTTTTTTAATTGTCTGAGGAAAAACAGTCTTTTATTGGCTTTTTTGTATGTTTCGTTTGAATGCTGTTTCCATTTTAGTGTGTGATTGATATGGGTACCCAGAAATTTAACTGTCTCTGTAATGGTGATTGTTTCATTATCAATTGTGATTGGTGTTTTCTGTGAAGGTGAGCGTGCAAAATCAATTATGAGTTCCTTTGTTTTTGATGTATTGAGGAGCAGGTTGTGACTTTGACACCAGGAGGTTACATGGGAGATTTGCTTAATGACTTTCGTAATGACTTTCATTATTGTCAGTGATGAGTCCAATTATTGTTGTGTCGTCAGCATATTTGAATACGGATATAGAATTGTGGATGGATGTCAGTGTATTGGTGTACAGAGAGAACAGCCAGGGGGAGAGGACACATCCCTGGGGAACACCGGTGCTGAGGGTCAGGGGCTGGGATGAGAGGCCACTCATCCTGACCCGCTGCTTTCTCTCTGACAGGAAGCTCCTGATCCAGTGGCATAGGGTGAGAGGAGTGTTCATGTCCAGCAATTTATTGAAGAGTTTGACCGGGTCAATAGTATTGAAGGCGGAGCTAAAATCCAGAAACAGTACACGGGCATAGGTGTGAGGAGTCTCCAAGTGATGTAATATTCGGTGAAGAGCCAGGTTCACCGCATCCTCTACTGACCTATTGGCTCGGTAGGCAAACTGATAACTGTCCAATTGGTGAGTGGTGAAGTCTTTGAGGTGAGTGAGTATGATGCGTTCAAATGATTTCATGACAACAGATGTGAGGGCAATTGGTCTATAGTCATTGAGGCAGGTTACTTTATTGGTTTTCGGGGAAGGAATAATGACAGAATCCTTGAAACACTTTGGTACTGCGCTCTGATGGAGAGAGTAGTTGAATATAGTGGTGTATATTGGGGCTAACTGGGATGCACAATGTTTTAGAGCGGTAGGGCTAACCCCATCAGGACCAGCCGCTTTCCCCTTTTTGTTCTTGTAAAAAGAAGCTCTCACCTCCTCCTCCTGGATGTAGAAAGGTGGTACTGGAAGGGGAAACGGAGGGGTATAGGAGGGAGTGGGCAGCTGCTCAAACCTCCCATAGAAGTTATTTAGCTCATCTGGGAGGTCTTGGTCAATGCCAGGCGGAGGGCCAGTGGATTTTTTATAATCTGTCATTATTTTCAGTTTTTTCCAAATTGACTTTGTATCATTTGAGGCAATCTGCCTTTCTAATGTATTACCATATTTTGATCTGGCTTTCCTGATGGCAGCTCTAAGTTTGTATTTAGCTGCCTTATATTGTGCTTCGTGGCCATCAATAAAAGCCTGGTTCTTTTCCTTACGTAGGAGTTATGTTGTCGGGGGCTTTATGCCCCTGGTTGGGTCACCCAAGGCAAACAGGTCCTGGGGCACGGGTCAGACTAAGAGCGGTTCAGAAGCCCATTATGATGAATAAGAGATCAAGGCCAGATACGTCGCCCAGATTGGCGTCACCAGGGCCCCACCCTGGAGCCAGGCCTGGGGTGGGTGCTCGCGAACGAGCGCCTGGTGGCCGGGCCTTTCCCCATGGGGCCTGGCCGGGCTCGGCCCAAAGGAGCGACGTGGGACCGTCCTCCTGTGGACCCACCACCCGCAGGAGGATCCATAAGGGGCCGGTGCAGAGAGATCTGGGCAGCAGCCGAAGGCGGGGGCCTCGGCGACCAGATCTCCAGACATGGAGACTAGATTTGGGGACATAGAATGTCACCTCGCTGGGGGGGAAGGAGCCTGAGCTCATGCGGGAGGTTGAGCGCTATCGACTAGATATAGTCGGCCTCACCTCCACGCACAGTTTGGGCTCTGGAACCCAACACTTTGGGGGGGGCTGGACTCCATTTCTCTGGCGTTGCCTGCGGGGAACGGCGGCGGGCTGGTGTGGGCCTGCTCATTGCCCCACAGCTCAACCGCCGAGTGTTGGAGCTCACCCCGGTGAACGAGAGGGTCGCGTCCCTGCGCCTTCGGGTCGGGGACAGGTCTCTCACTGTTGTGTCGGCCTACGGGCCGAACAGCAGTACAGAGTACCCGGCCTTCTTGGAGTGCCTGGGAGGGGTGCTGGACAGTGCACCGTCCGGGGACTCCGTTGTTCTCCTGGGGGACTTCAACGCCCACGTGGGCAGCGACATTGACACCTGGAGAGGGGTGATTGGGAGGAACGGCCTCCCTGATCTGAACCCGAGCGGTGTTCTGTTATTGGACTTCTGTGCTAGCCACAGTTTGTCCATAACGAACACCATGTTCGAGCACAAGGGTGTCCATCAGTGCACGTGGCACCAGGACACCCTAGGACGGAGGTCGATGATCGACTTTGTTGTCGTGTCATCTGACCTCCGGCCGCGTGTCTTGGACACTCGGGTAAAGAGAGGGGCAGAGCTGTCAACCGATCACCACCTGGTTGTGAGTTGGGTCCGCTGGCGGGGGAGGAAGCCGGAGAGACCTGGCAGGCCTAAGCGTATCGTGAAGGTCTGTTGGGAACGTCTGGCAGAACCCTCTGTCAGGGGCACCTTCAACTCACACCTCATTCCGGGGGAGGCTGGGGACATAGAGTCCGAATGGGCTCTGTTCTCGGCCTCTATTGTCGATGCGGCCGCCCGTAGCTGTGGTCGTAAGGCCTGTGGTGCCTGTCGCGGCAGCAATCCCCGAACCCGGTGGTGGACACCGGAAGCAAGGGATGCCGTCAGGCTGAAGAAAGAGTCCTATCGGGCCTTGTTGGCTCGTGGGACTCCGGAGGCAGCTGACGGGTACCAGCGGGCCAAGCGTGCTGCAGCCCGGGCGGTAGCAGAGGCAAAAACTTGGAGTTGGGAGGAGTTCGGAGAGGCCATGGAGGAGGACTATTGGACGGCCTCAAAGAAATTCTGGCAAACCGTTTGGCGCCTCAGGAGGGGGAAGCAGTGCTTCACCAACACTGTTTACGGTGGAGGTGGGGAGCTGTTGACCTCGACTGGGGATGTTATCGGACGGTGGAAGGAATACTTTGAGGATCTCCTCAATGCCGCCGTCACGTCTACCGAGGAGGAAGCACAGGCTGGAGACTCGGGGGCGGACTCACTCATCACCCTGGCTGGTGGCAAGGCCCCGGGGGTGGATGAGATCCGTCCTGAGTATCTCAGGTCTCTGGATGTTGTAGGGCTGTCTTGGCTGACACGTCTCTGCAACATGGCGTGGCGGTCGGGGACAGTACCTCTGGACTGGCAGACCGGGGTGGTGGTCCCTCTGTTTAAGAAGGGGGACCGGAGGGTGTGTTCCAACTATCGGGGAATCACACTCCTCAGCCTTCCCGGTAAGGCCTATTCCAGGGTGCTGGAGAGGAGAATTCGACCGATAGTCGAACCTCGGATTCAGGAGGAGCAGTGTGGTTTTCGTCCCGGACGGGGAACACTGGACCAGCTCTATACTCTCCATCGGGTGCTCGAGGGTGCATGGGAGTTTGCCCAACCAGTCCACATGTGCTTTGTGGATCTGGAGAAGGCATTCGACCGTGTCCCTCGTGGGGTCCTATGGAGGGTGCTCTGGGAGTACGGGGTTTGGGGCCCTTTGCTAAGGGCTGTTCGGTCCCTGTATGACCGGAGCAGGAGCTGTGTTCGCATTGCCGGTAGTAAGTCGGACCTGTTTCCGGTGCATGTTGGACTCCAGGGCTGCCCTTTGTCACCGGTTCTGTTCATTATATTTATGGACAGAATTTCTAGGCGCAGTCAGGGGCCGGAGGGGATCCGGTTTGGGAACCATAGGATCTCATCTCTGCTGTTTGCAGATGATGTTGTCCTGATGGCTTCATCGAACCGGGACCTCCAATGTGCACTGGGGCGGTTTGCAGCCGAGTGTGAAGCGGCTGGGATGAGGAGCAGCTCCTCCAAATCTGAGGCCATGGTTCTTGACCGGAAAAAGGTGGCGTCCTCTCCGGGTGGGTGGGGAGTCCTTGCCTCAGGTGGAGGAGTTCAAGTATGTCGGGGTCTTGTTCTCGAGTGAGGGGAGGATGGAGCGTGAGATTGACAGGTGGATCGGTGCAGCGTTGGCAGTGATGCGGTCGCTGTACCGGACCGTTGTGGTGAAGAGGGAGCTGAGCCAAAAGTCGAAGCTCTCAATTTACCGTCGATCTACGTTCCTCCCCTCACCTATGGTCATGAGCTCTGGGTAATGACCGAAAGGACGAGATCACGGATACAAGAGGCTGAAATGAGTTTCCTCTGCAGAGGCTGGACGCACCCTTAGAGATAGGGTGAGGAGCTCAGTCACACGGGAGGAGCTCGGAGTAGAGCCACTGCTTCTCCACGTTGAGAGGAGCAGCTGAGGAGGCTCGGGCATCTGTTCCGGACGCCTCCTGGACGCCTCCCCCGGGAGGTGTTCCGGGCATGTCCCACCGGGAGGAGGCCCCGGGGAAGACCCAGGACCCGCTGGAGGGACTATGTCTCCCGGCTGGCCTGGGAACGCCTTGGGGTCCCCCCGGAGGAGCTGGAGGATGTGTCCGGGGTGAAGGAAGTCTGGGAGTCCCTGCTTAGACTGTTGCCCCGGCGACCCGGCCCCAGATAAGCAGAAGAAAATGGATGGATGGAGTTCAGTTCATTTCTTTGTTAGAATTTAGTTCAAAAATAACGCAGATATTATCTGGTCCGATTCATGAAAATACTCGAATTCCATCATCCACCACAGGGAAAAAGAAACAAAATACTTAATCCTACGAACACCTGAAAACAAAGTCAAAACAGGGTTTAAAGTTACGGTAACATTTCATCAATAATACGTTCAATCAGTGTTGAGCGATAAAACATTTACAAACATCACATTACGATTAGCACAACAGTGGGCCATTACGGACAAACAGTCACACACACAAAAACATACACAAAAACATGCACAAAAATATCACCGCGCTCTAACAGCTCTGCTGATTGCAGGTCACATGATGAAGTCGACTGAAGCCGTGTCCCAATTCCCAGAGTGCACAGTTCGGAGTGTGGTTTGAAGGGCATGTGCGTCACATCCGGCGCGACGACTGCTGTCCCATTTCGTTTTTGTCCCATGCACAGTTAACACGCGGTCTGAAGACCGCAGTCGTTTCCATGGTTTTCGGGGCGTGGACCAAGCGCGTGAAAAAGCACGCTTCACACACTCGTATATCCCAGCATGCACCGCGCTACTTCTTCTACGGGAGAAAATGGAGTCGGCGGCTGCTTCCCGTAGTTGCGAGACCTGTAGCATTTCGCCGACGCCCATGCGGTCCGCGGAGTGCACTCAGGGCTAAGCAAGTATGCACAGTCCTGACTGCAGTCTGTGCCCCCTTAAAACCACGCTCCGAACTGTGCACACTGAGAATTGGGACACTCTGGTGTTTGCTGATCTGAGATCTGTCACAGAGTGGGTTTGGAGAGGGGGGTACACCAGTGACCTTTATTGTAGATATTCTATTTACAGGGTCATATGAAACTGGCAAGGCAGGGGTATGAGCCTGTGAGGGGGATTATGGGTGTGTGAGGGGGATTATGGGTGTGTGAGGGGGATTATGGGTGTGTGAGGGGGATTATGGGTGTGTGAGGGGGATTATGGGTGTGTGAGGGGGATTATGGGCGTGTGAGGGGGATTATGGGCGTGTGAGGGGGATTATGGGTGTGTGAGGGGGATTATGGGTGTGTGAGGGGGATTATGGGTGTGTGAGGGGGATTATGGGTGTGTGAGGGGGATTATGGATGTGTGAGGGGGATTATGGGTGTGTTTATTTTATTTTTTTTATTTATTTATTTATTTCAGGGACAGTGCACATTAATAAACATTTGCATGTAAATATGCCAGAATTAGCCTGAGGGCTATTTTTCATCTGTTGTCCCGGACAGGTGTAACATGTCAAACCTACAGGAAGTAAAATATAATAAAATAGAATAAAAACAGGGTTAATATACACTCTAAAACACTCTAAAATCCTTCTTACATACAGTCACATACAGCTCCATGCAATTCTATACAGACATAAAACCACATTCCGCCACATACATTCATTTCCAGCCACAAACACTATAAACCGTTAAGAGCATCACATACACATACATACAGACTCATACAATCACAGTCAAACAACAGTAACACACAGCGACAGGGGCATCGGGAGGTGGATGTTAATGGTGACAGGACTGATTCTCAATTAACCATTTCTTTAAGTGGAATTTAAATGAGGTGTAAGTGGGGAGGTTTCTGATTGTGGTGGGGGTGGTGTTCCAGTCATGGGCAGCTTGCACAGAGAAGGAGGTTTGGCCAAAGAGACTTTTTCTGAGGGGGATGATACAGTCCCCTCTCGATGCCCCTCTGGTTCTGCTGTGTTCTGACGTCCTGATGTGAAGAAACTGTGTGAGTGGAGGAGATGACGAGCCATGAATGATTTTATATGTGAGACACAGATGAGGAAATTTGACCAGGTTTTCCCAGTTAAGCAGATTGTGTTTTTGCAGGATTGGACAGTGGTGATAAGAGTGGGGTTTCCGGTCCAGAGTTTTGATGGTGCGTTTATAAAGAGAGTGGATGGGTTTTAAAGCTGTAGCAGTTGAGTGAGACCAGACAGTTAGACAGTAAGTGATGTGAGACAGTATCATGGAGTGCATAAACATTTTATCTGACTGTATGGACATCTGAGGTCGAATATGTCCAAAGTTGCTGAGATTGATGGGGATTATGGGCGTGTGAGGGGGATTATGGGTGTGTGAGGGGGATTATGGGTGTGTGAGGGAGATTATGAGTGTGTGAGGCTAAAAAAGAACAAAGAATACAAAAATTAGAATTATGACAGATATAAAATAATACAAAATAACAAACCTAAATAATATGAACTATTGATCACAATCAAACACAGGAAACTGAAATCGTACAGTGGTCTTTGGCGCCCTCTGTTGGATCAATAACACATCTGCACGGCTGCAGCCCCGCATCTTTGGTCGTAAACATCTCGTAAACATTATTATTATTATTAATATTATTATTATTATTATTATTATTATTGGAGCTGGTTGTCAGAATGTTCTAATGATGTGGATTAATGTGTTAAAATCTTCCTGCTCATTAAACTTTAGCTTTATTCAAGTTTCAAAACGCTCCTTTGTCCTGGAATGTGTCAGATACTAATTACCAGAACAAACATGTCTCCTCTAAGGGTATGAGCGGGTCCATGCTGACCCTGACGAGGACCTGGTTCTTCCCTGTCCTGGACCTAAAATGGAGCAGATCCAACGGGTCATGTGGACCCGCCTGAATCACCCCGGGTACATCTACGTCTATGAACCGGGAAAAGTGGACGAGATCCAGATTCAGGACTACAAAGACCGGGTCTACCTCAGAGATCCCAAGGTAAGACCAGGTCCCCTTTAGACCCGGTCCCCTTTAGACCCGGTCCCCTTTAGACCCGGTCCTCTTTAGACCCGGTCCCCTTTAGACCCGGTCCCCTTTAGACCCGGGTCTGACCCGGTCCCTGTGTTGCAGTTGACAGGGGGAGATGCAGCTCTGGTTCTGAAGAACATCAGTTCTGAAGACGCTGGGACCTACAGCTGCTACATCGTGTTCCAGACACCAGGACCAGGTGAATGGTCCCAGGAGATGGAACACCTCATAACGCTCACGGTTTCAGGTAAACCTGATTTAACTCAGGTGTATTTACAACATGTTCTTGTTTACAATAATCACTCTTCACATTTCCTTCTCTAATTGATTTGAGGTCAATACTGTGTTTTAAAATGATAAAATTATGTAAAATAACGGAGTATGGAGTGTGTCAGATACTGGACTGTAATAGTGGCCGTCGCGGCAAAAGCCTCATCAGATCTCCTCAGATCTCCTCAGATCTCAGATGTCAGAGGTTCAGCAGGACTGGGCCTGGTCAGGTCTTGGATGGGAGACCACTGTGTGTGTGTGGGCGGTGGGAGGGACTGATGGGGCAGATGGGCAGTCTTGCTTCTGTCAGCAGTGGCCACAGCTGCCCTGGGACAGACTGAGTGTGGAGTGAACGGAAAATGCACTGTAAAGTGTCTTTAAAAAGGCGCTATATAAATCTGATGAGAATAATTACCAGAACAAACATGTCTCCTCTAAGGGAACCAACGGGTCCATGCAGACCCTGGCCAGGACCTGGTTCTTCCCTGTCCTGGACCTAAAATCGAGAAGATCCAACTGGTCCAATGGAGCCGCCTGGACCACGATCACCCTGGAAACATCTACGTCTATGAACCGGGAAAAGTGGACGAGATCCAGATTCAGGACTACAAAGACCGGGTCTGCCTCAGAGATCCCAAGGTAAGACCAGGTCCCCTTTAGACCTGGTCCCCTTTAGACCCGGTCCCTGTGTTGCAGTTGACAGGAGGAGATGCAGCTCTGGTTCTGAAGAACATCTGTTCTGAAGACACTGGGAACTACACCTGCTACATCGTGTTCCAGAGACTAGGACCGGACCAGACCAGGACTGAAGCAGGTCGACCGCCGCTGGAGGAGATGCACCATCTCATCACACTCACGGTTTCAGGTAAACCAGGACTAGGAGCAGAATTATAACCAGGATATTTATTGATTATTTAAGTCTGTGGTAACGTGGTCTTTTACAACAACAGCACGACAAACTAGTCCAACAGTAAGTCCTAAGGTTAAGTTAGAGTCTGTTCCAAGATAAACCTAAACCTAAACCAGACTATACAAGGACTATCTGAGACTTTTCTCTAACCCTTCTTTACTTTGGTGTAGGTTCTTCTCCAGAAGAGTTTGGACTGAAGATATTATGGATCGTGATTTCAGTCCTGGGCTTTGTTGTGATCGTTTGTGTTCCAGGGTGTTGGATATGTTGTCACTATTTCAAGTCCCAAGTCCCAAGTCCCAAGTCTCAAGTCCCAAGTGAGGTCTTAGGTCGTTTTCACACCGGGAAAGTCCGATAGTTCACTTGCTTTGGTCCGGACCAAACTTTTTAATATTTTTTTATTTTGGTGCGGTTCGCTTTCACACTGCAGTTTTTCCCCAAGCGAACTAACATCTATAAACAAAAGCACGTGTGCTGAGGTCGCTCAGACATTGGACAGAATGAGCCCTGTCGGTGTCCAAACCCGGAAGGAGGAGAATAACGGTGTTACGTGCTGTTTTCAATCTAGCCTTAGCGATATGGTTTGCTCAGTTTATACAGTTTGCACAAATGTTTGAGCAGCATCGTGAGGTTTACACTATTTTACAATCAATTTCCAAATGACGAAGACACAGGACAAGACGACTACGGAGAACAGAACTCATGTGAGCATCAAGTTCTGACTCTTGCTCTTCATGCAAAACGTAAGTAAGACTAGTAAGTTTCGTTTTGTTTAGTTTAGTTTCATAAGCCTCGGTTTCCCATAATGCTCGACATACGACGGGAGCTCGTTAAGTACAAAAAGCAACTTGTGTCGGATCGAGTCCGGTCTGCATTCTCACCTCAAACGAACCGCACCAGGATTCGTATGGAACCGTGCCGAGACCGAGCTTTTTAGGTGGTCTCGGTTCGCTTGTTTGCTCCGGATCGAGATTTTTGGTTTTTATTCACACCAGAACAAAAGGTCCAAATCAAAGGAGCAAACGAACTCTGGTTCATTTTAAATGAACCAAACAAGGTGTGAAAACGACCTTAAACTCTCACAGCTCAGGTTCCCCAGTCTGAGTCAGAACCAAATTTGTGTCAAAGTTTGATCTGTGCTCAGATGCTCCTGCACAAACATCAGCCATACAGATACTTTAAGATGTGGCAGAGTGGGAAAAATAGAAACTAAGATTAGACTAAAAGCAACACCTTAAAAGAGCCTAGGAACCAAAAAGGCCAAAAAACGGGAGCAGTGCCAACAAACCAAAGATAAAACCAACAACAATGAAACACATGAATTTACAAAAGTAAAATAATACATATTTAAACTGTTGGGTCCATTAGGACCAGTGTTGGGCAAGTTACTCAAAAACTGTAATGCACTACTTATTACTTGTTACTGTCATTTTAAAGTAATGCCTTACATTACAATATTACTCTATATAAAAAGTAAGGCATTACATTAGATTTGGCAATCTACAGTGCAAATCTGTCATGTGTCATGACTTTCACCTGCATCCAGGAGTAGCCTGGGAATTCCCAGGCCGCTTCCGTTCGTTTCGAACTGGAAGGCGGCCTGGCAGCTCGTCCAAGCGAGAGTCCCAGATTTAGGGCCCCAATCAGAGAGCGGGGGAGGTGTGGCAAGACGGTGACGCGTACTACATGACAAACGGAAGCTTGTAGTTTGAACTGACAACTGACATGATTGGCTATGGACTTACGTATACGCTCAATGATAGACATTCATAACGCCCAATAAACGGCCGTTGGCAATCGCTAACCACACCTCCGCTACGGGATTTTTCGAAGCGAGCTCCCAGACCCATATCTCACTTGTGATATGGTCAGGTGTTAACCAGACTAATCCAGGAGGTTTTGGGAGCTGCAGACTGAAAACCAACATGTTCAGTAATTGCTTCTTACCCGCTTACAATACCAAAAGATAAATCGTCCTTTCCCTTCTTGCCACACCTTACCATGCACTCCAGCACCTGTTCACTGCCATCCTCTTCAATTCTGTAGCAAATGGCATTTTCACATTTGGTATACACGTCTGTGAATATAGCCCATATGTATAGTTATTAAGATAGTTCCAGCTGTATTGCCCTCTAGGAGCTGTAGCACTATCCCATTCTTCTGGTTCTGTCATCCTTTGTCAGTCTGCCAGTTCCAGATGAAGTAAAAGGAAATGTAATGTTCTGTGTGGACTTTTATATCACTAGCTGATCTCGCGGAACTTTGTATGAAATGTAATGTTCTGTGCGGACTTATCAGATTCAGTAGCTGATCTCGCGGTGATCCGTGAACTTTGTATGAAGAAAACGCAAAACCCACAAAAACAAAGCGGGTTAAAAATGCATTGTAATGTGCGTTACTGGCATTGTAACGAGTAATATATTACAGATTTTCTTCCCTGTAATGCGTTACATTACTGCGTTACACCAAAAAGTAATGCATTACAGTAATTAATGACTTTTGTAACGAGTTACTCCCAACACTGATTAGGACTAATGCTTAAAAACCCTCTGCTCCTTCACCGTCTCAGGGTAAACTGCCTCGTCCTGAAACGCCGCCCACCAGGTGTAAGAAATCAGGTAATGAAAAACAGGCAGTAAAACCACAAAAGTACGTTATGTAAACCTTAATCAGCCAAAAAAAAAGTCATATTTAATACCTCCTTTTATGCAAACTGTAAAATCAGCCCTCCAAACTACAACACTGATAATAACAGATCAGATCACATTTTTAGTGTTTCTGGTAAATAAAATAGTGACAGTAAAGTCAGGCTAATAACTAGCAGGATTGGCACAAGTTTGGTAAATGAAACTGGGGAATGAGAGCATCTGAGAGTTTCACTACAGCCCAACCTCGTTTTATTTAACTAATAGTTTTACTTTGATTATTATTTTTAGTTTTTAACTTTTAATTCTACATTCTGAGTGTAGAATTGTGTGTTGGGCGACAGTAGCTGATCTGAAGGTTGGTGGTTTGATTCCCGCTCTCGACATAAACATCTTTGGTCGAGCGTCTGACCCACAGGTTGGCGGTGTGATTCCAGCTCCTACAGATCAATGCTGTCATTGTGTCCTTGGGCAAGACACTTAACCCACCTCACCCCCAGTGTCTGTGTGCACTGGTGTAAGTGTGTGTGTGTGTGTGTGTTTGTGGTTCCTTGTTGTAGAGCACTTTGAGCCTTGAAGTTGGAAAAGAACTGTATAAAAACTTTACCATTACCATTACCACCTTTACCATTTCACCATTTTAGTTTAAGACGGCAGCCACAGGGGTCTGTCTCGCTGCTGTCACTATAAATGTGGTGGTCAGAGTATTTGTTGCACATTCTAACCCTGTTTATTAATAAGAGACTTTATACTGAAAAGACCTGGGGCTTCATTTATAAAGGAGTGTGTAGGACTTTCCCTAAGCTTGTGCGTACTCCGAGCGGCCACCAGAGGCGCCACACAAACTCCACCTGCAATCTGCGCGTTATCGATCCGACCTGCAGCTAAAATCTGAACACGTCACACCCACGTCACGCCATCACCACGCCTCCACTTCACCGTAAGATTTCCCTGAACATGAGCAGATAATCAGTGAGTTTGACCGAGACACGTGGGACGCTCCACGCCGCACCACGCATCACGTCAAAGACAAGGTTTTACAAATAATCACAAAAACACAAGCTTCAGAAATGTAACCTGTTTACGCACATCCGTGAATTTTCTGATTGTGAAAGTGTCGGTTTTCCCCGTGTCTCCAGACTTTGTGCAAAGCCTACGGCAGGGTCCGAGTCGCCGTAGAGATGAGCAAAGCGCGACGCTTAGGAGGAGTTTTATAAACCTTGTGGTTGGCGAAGAGCGTTTAGTGTGTAAACGAGCTTTATAAATGAGCCCCAGAACTACACTCCTGCTTCATGTTTTTTCCATATTGTGTTTATTCTGTTACTTTACACATGTTTCTGTGAAAGGAGTTTATTTTGGAGTTAACTCCGTCTTAAGGGAACTCCTTTAGCATGCACTAAAGGAGTGCCACAAGGTTCGATTCTGGGGCCGTTGCTATTCAGTTTATACATCAATGATCTGCCTTCCATCTTTAAAGATGACGTGGGGGTCGTGATGTATGCTGATGACACGGTGGTGTATGCGCATGGTAAGGAAGCATCCTCAGTCGCAGCTAAACTGACAGCAGCAATGACAAAAGCCTCTGAATGGCTGAGTAGGTCAAATCTAATACTAAACACGGATAAAACGGTAACAATGTACTTTTCAAATAAAAAGACTCAAAATATACACCCTAATATTTTTGTGGCGGGCCATATGATCCGGAATGTGGAGGAGGTAAAATACCTCGGGGTAATCCTGGATTCTACACTTGATTTTAAACAACATTTAAAAAAAGTCTGTCATGTTTTAAAATTTAATATGTTTAATTTTCAACAAATCAGGAGTTCTTTATCCTTGGAGGCTGCAAAAACATATTTTAACGCAATGATCATATCTCATATTTCATACTGTATATCCTCATGGTCTCAGGCCAAACAGACAGTTCTCAAACCTCTCAGATCCTTGCATAATCGGGCCCTAAAAATTCTGGATAAAAAGCCTCTAAGGCACCATCATTGTCATATACTTAAAAAATACAAATTGCTTAGCTTTGAAAATCTGATCAGCTTCTCCAATATTCGTCTGGTTCATAAAATCTTGCATGACGCTGCCCCACCCCCTCTACAGACCTATGTCCAGACCTATGTCCAGCCACGCGCTCGGCTCACCAGCCGAGTGTTAAGGTCTGTTTCGAGGGGAGACTGCGATGTCCCAAAAAGGAGAACTGCCTTCTCCCAATCAGCCTTTTCTTATAAAGCTGTGACGGAGTGGAACAGACTCCCGAGTCATATAAAGGACATGGCAGACTTTTTAACATTCTCTCGAGCCGTTAAAAGCTCCTGGACAGTCAGTCCTGCTCTCACTAATACCAGACGGTAGTTGGCCAACAGAGGTTACCCTCGTGGGTATCCTCTGTTGGCAAAGGCCCTATTTCTAAAGCTTCACCTCAAAATAATAGTACCAGTTAGGTAGGTGGCTGTCGGATGATACCCTCGTGGGTACCATTCGACAGCTGCTGCTCTTTATAAAAGTAATGAAAGGGGGTTATTATCATCAGCGTTCACCTTTGCTCTCAATGACTTTGCTCCTAAATTATGCGTGTGATTACTACCTGTATGCGCTTATGAATATGCACGCACTTTAAATGTCGGATAATGTATAGAATTGTTTTGAGATTGTTTATTTTAGAATTGCTTATATTTTAAGATTTTATCCTGCACTAGCCTTTTAAGATTGTACCTTGTATTTGATATGTGATTTCTTTTTATTATATTGTATTGTATTTTTATTGTATTTATAATTGCACTTTATCGTATTTTTGTATTGTATTTTATGATGTGAGGACTGCAGATGGAAATTAGCTTTGAGCTAAATCTGGTGCAGACATCTTTTTAATGAAACTGCACACTGTCCTTAATAAACTAAGAAACTAAACTAAGAAACTAAGAAACTGTAAGTAACCTGAACTCTTACTATTTTAAAAAGTCACGACAATCACAACTGATCCAAACGTTCACCTGCAGACAGAGGACACGTTCAGATCAGAGTCCTGTTAGGTTTAAACCCAAATGAGTCATGTGACGCTCTTTCTGCTTTCTGATTGGATAATCGTCTTGAACCAAAACACCAAATTAGAACAGAAATAATTTGACCATCATGTCCAGTGTTTTTGTATTTAAGAGTAACTCATCATTAGTGTTTGATGTGAACACGTTTACCTCGTTTCTGGGAACAGATCCGAGTTTATGGAATTTAAATTCTAAATCTTACATATTTCAAATGTCTTAATATGACGATAAATGTTACGGTTACTTCCAGTTTCCATCACACTGGTACGAAGATTATCCAGTGTGATGTGTAGATATGAACAACAAAAGTTCTTGTGCATAAAAATGTAGCTTTCTGTTCACAGTTGATTAATAATTGTGTTTGAAATGGAATGTATTGATGAAATGTATTGATGAAATGTGACCATACCTGTTTGATCCCGCCAAAGCCTGATCCCGTCAGATCTCAGAAGCTCAGCAGGGCAGGGCCTGGTTAGTACTTGGATGGGAGACACTGGGAATTCCAGGTGCCGATGGTGCAGATTGGCAGCCTCGCTTCCGTCAGTCTGCCCCGGGGCAGCTGTGGCTACAAAAGTATCTCACCACCACCAAGTGTGGAGTGAATGAACAATGAAGTGTAAAGCACTTTGGGCGTCATGAAAGGCGCTATAGAAATGCTATGAATTATTATTATTATTATTATTAAATGTTTTATCGTCACTATCAGTGTTATTGTCTAGAAAAGGGAAGAGGAGCTCCGTTCATTCAATTGTTTGATGAAATTATAGCATCATTCATGAGAAAGGGAAAACAATCCAAAAAAACAAAGAATACTCTACCTTGGATAGACACTGAGTGTATAAAAATAATGAAAGAAAGAGACATATTGCTTAAAAAAGCATGATCAAAGGAGAAGTTTCAATTTGTCAACTGGACAAAGTTTGTTTGGTTGAAAACGTTTCGCCGCTCATCCGAGAGGCTTCGTCAGCTCTGGCCCTCATGCTGTTTCGACCCTGTTTATATCTAGCTGCAAGGGAGGAGCTAGCTACCCTGAACAAAGCTCTGAACCATCCCCGCTACTCTCTTTTGTTTTACGAATTCCTCTGGCGTCTTGTATTAGCATATCTATCAGCCCTAGGCTGCTCTCACTACAAGACGCCAGAGGAATTCGTAAAACAAAAGAGAGTAGCGGGGATAGGTCAGAGCTTTGTTCAGGGTAGCTAGCTCCTCCCTTGCAGCTAGATATAAACAGGGTCTAACCAGCATGAGGGCCAGAACTGACGAAGCCTCTCGGATGAGCGGCGAAACGTTTTCAACCAAACAAACTTTGTCCAGTTGACAAATTGAAACTTCTCCTTTGATCATGGATTCTACCTGGACGACTGAGGGACTTTTCACGCATCTTAAAAAAGCATTGAAATCTGGTCTAGCAACAGACAGACAGACGGAGACAGACACAGACAGACAGACACAGACAGACACAGACAGGCCTTCACTGTGATGAGAAACAAAGCACTAAGCAAAATATGCAAAGCCAAAGCCAATTTTTTCATAAAAATTATTCATGAAGCAAAAGGAAATAACAAAGTTATCTGGAAAAATATTAATAAACTAACTGGCAAACAACATAAAAATGAGAATCATAATACTGAAATTAAAATAAACAACATCCTCATCCAAAATCCACTTACTATTGCTACCGAGATGAACCATTATTTTATTAAATCAGACCCTCCAGGAATTCGCGATGTTGCGATTTGCAACTTCAACGCAACTTCAGCCAATCCCCGTGAATTCAGGGCGGTGTTGCAATTTTGACCAATCATCGGAGACGTGTTGAACTGACCTCAGGAGTGTATTTTTTGTTTATTTGAAGACTGGTTTATGTTCAGTTCTCTACTGACTTAAGCATCAGATGTTAAATATTGCACTAAGCGTTTGAGGAGAAAGACTTTGAGGAGGTTTTTCATGAGCACTTTTACCTTTTACTTTTACCTTGTTGTTCTATGTTGTATCGTGATGTGGTGTTCTGACACCAGGAATATATTTTTGGTTTATTTGAAATCTGGTTTAAGTTCAGTTCTGTTTACATGAAACTTCTTTACTACATGCTGAGGTTATATTTTGTTTTCAGGGGAGACTGCCTTACTACACACTACATAATACTTGTACTAACGTTTATTTTTTCTAATAAGGAGGCTGAAACATCTTTATTATGTTTTTTTAGAACTTAAAATCTGCTGAGTTTCTATGGATTTAGAAAATAAAAGTTGCATTTTCGAAATCCTAGTAGTCATTTATTTTCGATGTTGGTAAGGTTGTTTTAGGACCATATCTGTGATCTCTGTGTCTTTGTATTATTCTTTGTCAGTAATAACTCAGTATTCAAAATATTACTCCATTTTAATGACAAAAAGGGAAAATCACAACTATTTATCGCATCACAACTTTCACTTCCTCCCGCAACAAAATCCTTAAAAGCACCGCGACTTTCATCGCAACTTTTTGGAAAAGCTCCCGCAAATTCAGGCATTTTAGCCCGTAACAATCACAAAAAATGCCCGTGAAATCCTGGAGGGTCTGTTAAATCTGTACATGAAATAACTCAGCAATTTGGACCAACAGAAACTCCCAAGTATCCCTCTGTGAGTTCTAGTGACTCAGTTTTTAAAATTAAAGAAATATCAGATGGAGATGTGCTCCGAATTATTAACTCTCTTAATTCCTCCAAAGCAAAAGATGCACATGGACACACACTTTTATAAACTCTACAAAGATGCATTAATTACACCAATGAAACTTCTGTTGAATCTGTCCTTCAGACGTGAGCCGTTTTCCAATCCAGCGACTGCACGCTTGTGAGTGTGGTCTCGGTCTGCAGTCGAGGCGGTGCATACTCGCTCAGCCCTGAGTGTAGTCCGGGGATCACATGGGCGCCTGCGAAATGGAACAGGTCCCGCCTCAGCTCAATGAGCCGGGTGCTCTGCTCCTTGTTCCCTACAGACAAAAATATTATTCTATTGCGACTAGTAATACTTGGAATTGGGACATGGTCAATGTTCCCCCTAATTTTTAATGTGTCTGAGCAAACACACTAACTCCACCAGGAGGTGGAGGCGACTTTGGCCCTTCTTGTACAGGGTGTCGGTGTTGTGGGACCAGTCCAGTTTATTGTTGAGGTGAACACCCAGGTACTTGAAACTGTCCACAGTCTCTATGTCCTGCCCCTGGATGTTCACCGGTGAGTGAGGTAGTGGTCTCCTCCTGAAGTCCATCACCAGCTCCTTTGTCTTACTGGTGTTAAGGCTCAGGTGGTTGCGCCCACACCAGTCCACAAAGTCTCTGATGACCGAGCGGTACTCCAGCTCGTTCCCCTCAGACACACAGCCCACAATGGCCGAGTCGTCAGAGAACTTCTGGAGATGGCAGCTGTCCGTGTTGTATGTGAAGTCTGAGGTGTAGATGGTGAAGAGGAAGGGCGAGAGGACAGTTCCCTGGGGAGCCCCAGTGCTGCAGACTACCACCTCTGACTCACAGCCGCGCAGCCGCACGTACTGTGGACGGTCAGTGAGGTAGTCGATGGTCCAGGCAGCGAGATGTCCATCCACTCCCGCGTCCTCCAGCTTCCCCCGCAGCAGCGCCGGCCTGATGGTGTTGAAGGCGCTGGAGAAGTCAAAGAACATGACTCACAGCACTCCCGGCGGTCTCTAGGTGGGTGAGCGCCCGCTGCACCAAGTAGATGACGGTGTCCTCTACTCCTACGTTTGGCTTGTAGGCAAACGTGCAAAGGTGCCGTGAACTATGCCATTACGGCTACCGTCACACATGTTTACTTGTCGTGGGTTATTTTTAGAACGAACCACGGCGATAAACGAGGGACCGCTGTACTGAGCCGCATCAGAGGGATCAAAGAGCCGCATGTGGCTCCGGAGCTGCAGGTTGCCGACCCCTGGTCTAAGCTATAAACAGGTAAATCTGTCAGAAAATCTGTAATTTTTTTTTTTCACCTTTAACCTAGATTAAAGATATAAACACTTAAATCTGAATCATTATCACCGCCGTCTGTAGTTTTGAGTTTTTCACCTTTAACTTAGATTTAAGATCCAGTCATACCTCACGTTACAAAAGAGCCAACTAACGAATAATCCAAATAACGAAATGCCTTTACGTAAAATCTTCGTCTCTGAATACGAAAGAAAATTCAAGTTACGAAACGCAAAATCTCAAAAATTCAGTTCAGTTCAGAACACTTTATTTATCCCATAGGGCAATTCAGTCAGTCCTATAAAGACCACAAGTAAAACTCAAACAATTAACTTATTACAAAAATTCAAATAATGCACACTCGGCTTTGCAGCTGCCCGAATCCCCCGAAACGTAAATACACTTGTAAATACACTCTCCCAACACCCCGCTGGCCTCCAATTGGCTAGGAGGAAGCTGCATGTCCATAATACCCATGATGCTTTTCGTGTGCCTTCGACCCTCGTTCGTCACAGAGTTCTAACACAGAGGACAGAGTTACTGTTGTTTCGTGAGTTTTTCGAGTGTGCTCACTGCGACTTTATTCTTCGTTATTCATCATGGGCCCCAAGAAAGTGATTCCCGGTGTGAGCGAAAAGAAGAAGCGACTTTACATTGCGACTCTACTTATGAAAAAAAAAAAAATCACGTTACGAAACCACTTCTGGAACTAATTAATTTCGTAAGGTAAGGTATGACTGTATAAACACTTAAATCTGTCAGAAAATGACTTAAAAGTAGTGAAATTATCATTATCGCCACCGTCTGTAGATTAGATTTTTTCACCTGTAGATCTGTGTCATGGTAGTGCTCTGAAGGGGGAGTAACTTAGCGAAGGGAGCAACTCGGAGCATCAAAAACAAAAGTGAAACTTGTAAAACGTGTTCACACTGTTCGTTGTTTTGAGTGAATGTCGCGTTTTCAAAGACGTGACGTGTTACAGATGTGTTAAAACCCCAGAGAAGCCACACAGTCCCTCTTTAAAAACACGGAGGAGCACTTCTGGATAACACAAATCAAACAACAGAAGCCCAAAGTTTCTATCAAATGATTTTATTGAGTTTAAAGGGGTCATTGATTTGAAAAGCAGCTAACAACGTCTACAGCGACGGAAGAACGCGGTCGGTTTCATTCTTAGCAAATCGGTCACTACAAAAGAGCTTCGAGAATCATAATAATCATAATAATCAATATTTCTTTGCATATGAAAACTCTGAACGCTAGAAAAATATGTGGCCGTCATGCTGCGTCTGAACTCACCGCACGGCAAAACGCAAAAACAAAACCAAACTCTGTACAATTTCTCATTTCAAACCAAAAATAGATCTGTTTTCTCTACAAAGAAAACAGGAAATGTGGGTCCGGACCACAGACGGCGTAAAGAAGTGGACTGACGGAGCGCGACGTCACCCGCCCAGTCAAACGAAGCTCATCGACGCCGGCGGGTAGAGCGAATTTGGAGGTTTTTTTTTAATTTACGGACAAAACGTCGAAATAGAAATAGCAGGATCGTGTAAAAACGAAGATTTTAAGACCAAATTGTGGAGCGGTTTGGTGAGCGGGGCCACGTTTTTTCAATAAAAAAACGAATCGGAGCCAGAGTCGATGGAGCCGGAAGCGCGTCCATGCTCACTTCCTGTTTGGAACGCGGCGGGTTCGCGGGAGAGCTACGTCCACTTATATAAACAGTCTCTGGTCCAGACAGAAACACAAGAAAGGTTTCAAAGTGATACAGAGCCCTCCACAGATATCAGTGCTTCGAAATAAAACGGAAATTTACGTTTGTTTGTTTTTTTTACGTCAAATGTGCGATTTAAAGCAAATTACATCGACATTTGTGTCAAAGAATAAACGGATTTCAAACAGGACTTCCCAAAAATGGTCAGCGTAATGGTTTTCGGTGGAGATCCGTCGTCTGCCCATCGCCGCGGAGACGTTATCGCTTTTTTTGCCTGGAATAAATTTCTCTTGTGGATCAATAAAGTTTGTCCAAGTCTAAGAATGTTCCGCAGTGTGGGATTAAATTCTTACCGAGAGCGGGGTCGCCTCAGATCTGGACAAGATTTTGATTTTAAATTCTGTAAACTTGACTCGTCTTTGTCCCCAGAACGAAAACAAGGATCAAATCGAATCCCGTAACGCCGATTTATTCTGGATCACAAAAACTCTGGACGTGACGAAGTTATTTCTGGTCTAATTTGGTGTTTTGGTTCTTTATCCTGGTCTAATTTGGTGTTTTGGTTCTTGGGTCGCCGGTTCAACGCTGAATTCCAGTTGGTTTGAACCTTAAATGTCTCTGAAGCTCTGGAGACACAGTTCCTTTAAAACGGTTGTAGAAGTTTCCAGGCAAAGCAACAACATCTCCATGGAGACGAGCAGCAGACGGCAGATCTTCCAGCTGAAAAGTTACACAGTGAAGCTTTAAGTCAGGGTCTCCAAACTTCCTCTGGTGAGCGACTTTTACGAAGCGAAAATGCCAGAGCGATACAGGTTTATCCATCCATTTTCTTCCACTTATCCGGGGATTAGTCCTGGTTTAGTCCAGGTTTAGTCCTGGTTTAGTCCCGGTCTAGTCGTGGCTTCTTCGTGGTTTAGTCCTTGTTTAGTCCTGGTATAGTCCTGGTTTAGTCGTCCCGGTTTAGTCTCAGGTTTAGTCCCAGTTTAGACCTGGTTTGGTCCCGGTTCAGTCCTAATTCAGTCCTGGTTTAGACCTGGGTTAGACCTGGTTTAGACCTGATTAAGACCCATTTTTGTCCTGGTTTGGTCCCGGTTTAGTCTTGGTTTAGTCCCCGTTTAGTCCCGGTTTCGACCCAGTTTAGTCCCGGTTTATTCCTGGTTTAGTCCTGGTTTAGACCCGGTTTAGTCCTGGTTTCGTCCCGGTTTAGTCCCGGTTTCGTCCCGGTTTAGACCTGGTTTAGCCCTGGTTTAGTCCTGGTTTAGTCCCGGTTTAGTCCTGGTTTAGACCCGATTTAGTCCTGGTTTAGACCTGGTTTAGACCTGGTTTAGTCCTGGTTTAGTCCCGGTTTAGTCCTGGTTTAGATGTGGTTTAGACCTGGTTTCGTCCTGGTTTAGATGTGGTATCGTCCTAGTTTAGTCCCGGTTTAGTCCTGGTTTAGTCCCGGTTTCGTCCTGGCTTAGTCCTGGTTTAGACCCGGTTTAGTCCTGGTTTAGTCCCAGTTTCGTCCTGGCTTAGTCCTGGTTTAGACCCGGTTTAGTCCTGGTTTAGTCCCAGTTTAGTCCCGGTTTAGTCCTGGTTTCATCCTGGTTTAGTCCTGGTTTCGTCCTGGTTTCGTCCTGGTTTCGTCCCAGTTTCGTCCTGGTTTAGTCCTGGTTTAGACCCGGTTTAGTCCTGGTTTAGTCCTGGTTTCGTCCTGGTTTAGTCCTGGTTTAGACCCAGTTTCTTCCTGGTTTAGTCCTGGTTTAGTCCTGGTTTAGTCCCGGTTTAGTCCCGGTTTGGTTTGGCAGAGGGCTCTGTATGTTTCGTATGTTTAGTCCTGGTTTAGTCCCGGTTTAGTCCTGGTTTGGTTTGGCAGAGGGCTCTGTATGTTTCGTATGTTTAGTCCTGGTTTAGTCCCGGTTTCGTCCTGGTTTAGTCCCGGTTTAGACCTGGTTTAGTCCTGGTTTAGTCCTGGTTTAGTCCCGGTTTAGTCCTGGTTTGGTTTGGCAGAGGGCTCTGTATGTTTCGTATTGCCGTAGTTCTTCGGTGAGATGTTCGAGAACACTTCACAAAGGCACGAGTGTCCCTGCCACGTTCAAGCACAACACGAGAAAAAACAAAAACAAACTCATTTTGTCCCAAAGTTTTTTCCTCTGAGGCCGAATCACCAAAATCTAAAAAAAACAAACAAACTGTAATTTAACGTAATTTAAAATAAAAGAATAAAAGAATTCGGCCGTAGTTTCAACCATAGACTGTTTAGAGCGGAGAATCTGGAGCCAAAATTCCCATATTTGGAATTCCAGTGTGTATCATAGCAACCAAAGAGCCAATCAGGGAGAAGAAGGCACCGGATTGGTCTGTTATTGATTGGTCTGTTATTAACGTTCTTATATTGATTTAGGGAGATAAACAGTCTACGGTTTCAACGCGTTTACCAAAATCATCCGACATTTTCGTACGAGAAAATGACCCAAAATCCTACGAAATTTTGCTCAAAGAGAATAAAATATTTTCAAAAAAATTGAACTAGGAACAATACGCGTAAACTTTTACATTTTCATCCGACAAATGTAAAGCTTTTCAGAACAGAGCCCTTTCCGGAAAACTCCAAAACTCAAATGTCCCACCCTCCAGCGGGTCTTTGAAGGCATCTTGCTCTTTTATTTTGCATAATGTTACGTTAAAGGGGGACAGGAAAATGTGGGAGAAAATTAAATAAAATAAAATTAATACAAGCAATTCTTATCTGGAAGTGAAATCAACTTAAGATTTAAATATTTTGTCAAAAACAAACAAGAAAAACACTCAAACTATCAGAAATAATTAAGACGTTTTCAGAAATCGCTAACTAAATTAGCATTAGCTTACGTTAATGGTCCCGTGCTATGCTAATTACTCAAACACTTTCGGACATTTTTGCTGATTTCATGTTTTGTAGCTTAAAAATCAAAAAAACGTAGGGAAAAATTTAAATATATTCTGATTTCAGTGCATAGAAAACAAGTGAGCGACGCTACGGCAAAAGCAGAGCGGGAAGCAGCGTAAACGAGGCTAAAAACGGTGAAAAACGCTACAACTGCAAAACGATCCGGACACGCGACGACGTACGGACTTTAAAAACACAGAGGAGCACCTCCGCGAAAGGAGAACGTCACCTCATGACGTCACGGGGTGGAAGTGAGCGTTTTCAGCTTTCGAGAAAACGCGAGATTTCTTACAAACGACGCACATTTAAGAATTTGAAGAAAAAACTTTACCGTCGTAACCACGTTTTACACCGGAACAAATATTATTATTGTTGTTATTTGACTAAAATAAAAATATGACGTTGTCGAAATAACGTTTAAAGAAGCAGAAGAAATGAAGTCTTTCTGGTGTAAATTCGTGTAAACTTTTGGTGGGACAGAGCTCTCCTCGTCGTCGTTTTCAGCCGATTTTTCAACTTTAATTCGCAAATTTCTTCTTGATTTGCATAAAACTATAGTTTATATTAACAAAAGGTATTAATCGTAAAACCCGTCGTTCGCACTTTAAAGCTACGGTCCGTACCGACGCCGGGCGACAGCTACGGTCCGTACCGACGCCGGGCGACAGCTACGGTCCGTACCGACGCCGGGCGACCCCCGTTGGACGCACAGTCGCAGCTTCAAACTTAGCAGGACAACACCGGAACATTTAACGAAAATGCGCTAAAGATGCACTATGCAACTTTCTGTTTGGGGGTCTGTCACCTGCCTGTTTCCATGGAGACGTCATTTCTCTGCCTGGAATGTTCCACAGTGTGACTTTAAACAGCTCCAGTGGAAGACGGCGTGAGAAAAAAACTGCCCAAAGTGGATCGTTTTTTTGTTTTGTTTTTTGTTTTTCATCTTTAGGCCACAGACGTGTGGGCAAATTTAGACCTGGCTTAGACCTGGTTTAGTCCTAGTTTAGACCTGGTTTAGTCCTAGTTTAGACCTGGTTTAGTCCTGTTCACTTGTGCGCGCTGTAAGAGTTTTGACCACTAGATGTCGCTCTAGGACACTTTTTGCATCAGCCCAAACGAAACGAAAACTATGAAAGAAGAAGACATATTGTGACCTCTGGTGTAGTCCTGGTTTAGACCTGGTTTAGTCCTGGTTTAGACCCTTTTTAGACCTAGTTTAGACCTGGTTTGGACCTGGTTTAGACCTGGTTTAGACCTAGTTTAGACCTAGTTTAGACCTGGTTTAGACCCTTTTTTAGACCTAGTTTAGACCTGGTTTGGACCTGGTTTAGACCTGGTTCAGACCTGGTTTAGACCCTTTATAGACCTAGTTTAGACCTGGTTTGGACCTAGTTTAGACCTAGTTTAGACCTGGTTTAGACCCTTTTTTAGACCTAGTTTAGACCTGGTTTAGTCCTGGTTTAGACCCTTTATAGACCTAGTTTAGACCTGGTTTGGACCTGGTTTAGACCTGGTTTAGACCTAGTTTAGACCTGGTTTAGACCCTTTTCTAGACCTAGTTTAGACCTGGTTTGGACCTGGTTTAGACCTGGTTCAGACCTGGTTTAGACCTGGTTTAGACCTAGTTTAGACCTAGTTTAGACCTGGTTTAGACCTAGTTTAGACCTGGTTTAGACCTAGTTTAGACCTGGTTTAGACCTGGTTCAGACCTAGTTTAGACCTGGTTTAGACCTGGTTTAGACCTGGTTTAGACCTGGTTCAGACCTGGTTCAGACCTGGTTTAGACCTGGTTCAGACCTGGTTCAGACCTGGTTCAGACCTGGTTTAGACCTAATTTAGACCTGGTTTAGACCTGGTTTAGACCTGGTTTAGACCTGGTTTAGACCTGGTTCAGACCTGGTTCAGACCTAGTTTAGACCTGGTTTAGACCTAGTTTAGACCTGGTTCAGACCTAGTTCAGACCTAGTTTAGACCTGGTTTAGGCCTAGTTTAGGCCTAGTTTAGACCTGGTTTAGACCTGGTTTAGACCTGGTTCAGACCTGGTTTAGACCTGGTTTAGACCTAATTTAGACCTGGTTTAGACCTGGTTTAGACCTGGTTTAGACCCAATTTAGACCTGGTTTAGACCTGGTTTAGACCTGGTTCAGACCTAGTTTAGACCTGGTTTAGACCTGGTTTAGACCTAGTTTAGACCTGGTTTAGACCTGGTTTAGACCTAGTTTAGACCTGGTTTAGACCTGGTTTAGACCTAGTTTAGACCTGGTTTAGACCTGGTTTAGACCTGGTTTAGACCTAATTTAGACCTGGTTTAGACCTGGTTCAGACCTAGTTTAGACCTAGTTTAGACCTGGTTCAGACCTAATTTAGACCTGGTTTAGTCCTGGTTCAGACCTAGTTTAGACCTGGTTTAGACCTGGTTCAGACCTGGTTTAGACCTGGTTTAGACCTGGTTCAGACCAAAGTTCCATATCTGCGCAGACCGAAGAGGAAGACCGTCATTTGGCACAATATGTCTCCTTTAAAACGTTTGTGTTTAAAACGGTGAAAACAGAACGGGCCGTGCCGGCGGTAAAAGAGGAAATCTGCAAAAATAAAGAAAACACCAAAATACAAAGAAAACCAGCTGAAAACCACACGCCAAAAACTGGAGTAAAGCGCCGTTTCTGTTTCATCCCACTTCGGTCTGATCCCAGTGTTCCGCAAATAATCTGCACAAAACATGGAAAATTAAAGCCCCAACACGGAACATCACAGTTAAAAGTGCACATATTACACCGTTTTCTAGTTAGTTTTATAATGTCGTCACAAACACACCTGGAGTTGTGTTTTGTTTTTGAGTCCTTCTCTCAAACCAAACAGAAAACACTCTGTTCCACCTTGTGATGTCATCATGTGGTGGTACAGGAAGTGCTCCACTGTGTTTTTAAACTCCACACACCTTCACTAGAATCATCTGGATCATTTCAGCCCTGGAATTTGCAAAATTTCCACTGACCTGATTCAGACTTGGTCTAGTCCTGGTTTAGTCCTGGTTTAGTCCTGGTTTAGTCCTGGTTTAGACCTGGTTTAGTCCTGGTTTAGACCTAGTTTAGACCTGGTTTAGACCTGGTTTAGACCTGGTTTAGACCTGGTTTAGGCCTGGTTTAGACCTGGTTCAGACCTGGTTTAGACCTGGTTTAGGCCTGGTTTAGACCTGGTTCAGACCTGGTTTAGACCTGGTTTAGACCTGGTTCAGACCTGGTTTAGTCCTCGTTTAGACCTAGTTTAGACCTGGTTTAGACCTGGTTTAGACCTAGTTTAGACCTGGTTTAGACCTAGTTTAGACCTGGTTTAGACCTGGTTTAGACCTAGTTTAGTCCTAGTTTAGACCTGGTTTAGACCTGGTTTAGACCTGGTTTAGACCTGGTTTAGAGCTAGTTTAGACCTGGTTTAGACCTAGTTTAGACCTAGTTTAGACCTGGTTTAGACCTGGTTTAGACCTAGTTTAGACCTAGTTTAGACCTGGTTTAGACCTGGTTTAGACCTGGTTTAGACCTAGTTTAGACCTAGTTTAGACCTAGTTTAGACCTAGTTTAGACCTGGTTTAGACCTGGTTTAGACCTAGTTTAGACCTGGTTTAGACCTAGTTTAGACCTAGTTTAGACCTGGTTTAGACCTGGTTTAGACCTGGTTTAGACCTGGTTTAGAGCTAGTTTAGACCTGGTTTAGACCTGGTTTAGACCTGGTTTAGACCTGGTTTAGAGCTAGTTTAGACCTGGTTTAGACCTAGTTTAGACCTAGTTTAGACCTGGTTTAGACCTGGTTTAGACCTAGTTTAGACCTAGTTTAGACCTGGTTTAGACCTGGTTTAGACCTGGTTTAGAGCTAGTTTAGACCTAGTTTAGACCTAGTTTAGACCTAGTTTAGACCTGGTTTAGACCTGGTTTAGAGCTAGTTTAGACCTGGTTTAGACCTAGTTTAGACCTAGTTTAGACCTGGTTTAGACCTGGTTTAGACCTGGTTTAGAGCTAGTTTAGACCTGGTTTAGACCTGGTTTAGACCTGGTTTAGACCTGGTTTAGACCTAGTTTAGACCTGGTTTAGACCTGGTTCAGACCTGGTTCAGACCGTTTCTGTTCCATCTCACTTCCGTCTGATCCCAGTGTTCCGTCACGAGTCACGTCTGTGGAGATGTGAGCCGGTTCACTGTTTTTCAACGTTTTATGTGCCAAAAAAACCCAAGAACCAAACAAAACGCTTTAGTTTCTTTCATTTTTGGCTGAAATGTTCCATGGAGAGGCTTTAGTTTTTAAACATTACATTTAGCGATGATTTTTATTCTTTAGACCAATGTTTGTTTTGGTCTTTAATGATCAAACTGTGTCAAAATAAAATCACAAACCAAAACGTTAAACAGAGTCACATTTTTCTCATTTCAAGCCCTAAAATCATTATTTTCTATCAAACACAAACCTAATATTCAAAAGTATTGATTGAAAACGCTGGTTAAATTAAATTAAAAGAACAGCTGTGCGTGAGTCATTAGTTGTTTAAAAAGGCGAAAATCGAGCCGCTACGACACATCAGGAGTTTACGGTTTCACTTTCCAGAAACCGTCATTACAGTAACGATAAAAATCACATTAAAAAGGATTCGAGTGTTAGAAGTGACCTGTCACAAAACTGCCAGAAAATAAATAATAACACATTTAAAATATTTGGAGTTAAAAAAAAAAAATGGTTCAGACCTGGTTTAGACCTGGTTTAGACCTGGTTCAGACCTGGTTCAGACTTGGTTCAGACTTGGTTCAGACCTGGTTTAGACCTGGTTTAATCCTGGTTCAGACCTGGTTCAATCCTGGTTTAGACCTGGTTTAATCCTGGTTTAATCCTGGTTTAGACCTGGTTTAGACCTGGTTTAGACCTGGTTTAGACCTGGTTCAGACCTGGTTCAGACCTGGTTCAGACCTGGTTCAGACTTGGTTCAGACTTGGTTCAGACCTGGTTTAGACCTGGTTTAATCCTGGTTCAGACCTGGTTCAATCCTGGTTTAGACCTGGTTTAATCCTGGTTTAATCCTGGTTTAATCCTGGTTCAGACCTGGTTTAGACCTGGTTCAGACCTGGTTTAGACCTGGTTTAGACCTGGTTTAGACCTGGTTTAGACCTGGTTTAGACCTGGTTTAGACCTGGTTCAGACCTGGTTTAGACCTGGTTTAATCCTGGTTCAGACCTGGTTCAATCCTGGTTTAGACCTGGTTTAATCCTGGTTTAATCCTGGTTCAGACCTGGTTTAGACCTGGTTTAGACCTGGTTTAGACCTGGTTCAGACCTGGTTCAGACCTGGTTTAATCCTGGTTTAGACCTGGTTCAGACTTGGTTTAGACCTGGGTTAATCCTGGTTTAATCCTGGTGCAGACCTGGTTCAGACCTGGTTCAGACTTGGTTCAGACCTGGTTTAGACCTGGATTAATCCTGGTTTAGACCTGGTTCAGACCTGGTTTAGACCTGGTTTAGACCTGGATTAATCCTGGTTTAATCCTGGTTTAGACCTGGTTTAGACCTGGTTCAGACCTGGTTTAGACCTGGTTTAGACCTGGATTAATCCTGGTTTAAACCTGGTTCAGACCTGGTTCAGACCTGGTTTAGACCTGGTTTAGACCTGGTTTAGACCTGGATTAATCCTGGTTTAGACCTGGTTCAGACCTGGTTTAGACCTGGTTTAGACCTGGATTAATCCTGGTTTAATCCTGGTTTAGACCTGGTTTAGTCCTGGTTCAGACCTGGTTTAGTCCTGCCAGTGGAGTTTGAGTTAAAAAAATAAATAAATTGCAAACAGTAACAGTAAAAATCACATTTAAAGGATTTGAGTGATAGAAGTGACCTGTCAAAAAACTGCAAGAAAACAATATCTAAAATCACAGAAATTTTAAAATATTAAAAAAAAAAAAAAAAAAATCTTATAATTTTTAGGGGCATAGAATTTTTTTTTTGTAATTTACTGCCAGTGGAGTTTGACATTTGCACCCATATGTAAGACAAAATTCTCCACTTCCAGAAATTTTTTAAAAGTAAAAAAAAAAAAAAAAAATTATAAAATTAGTGAAAAAAAACAGTAACATGTCGCAGCTTCACCAGTAACGCTCACTCTGCTCAATTTTCCATCATTTTCCCATGGACTTTTTCCCAAATTCAAATATTTAGAGTCACTTTAAGTCCAAACAGCAAATTTAAAACACAAGATTCCGAAACAGATTTTAAATAAAAATAATTTCACCTCTCGCATTAGTTTCCACAGATTCGTCCTGAGTTTTCACACTTTTAACGTTATTATTATTTTTTTAAGTCTACGGGAAAAACAAATGGGAAATTTAGATCCAGATCCAGGGGCGTTCACCGTCGAGCTCCGTTATACCTAAACTAAATAAACTAAAAACGACAAATCAGTAACGTCCGGAATTGAATCAGTCTTATTTTTTTAGGTCTTGAATTTTCTGCAATCTAAAAACATGTCGCTTAAAGGAGAATTAACGTTTTTTACAATCTGAGCCTTATTTCGGTAATAAAACAAGTTGTTTTACTCACCCATAGCACTTTGGTGTCATATGGAGCACTTCCAGAGATGTTTTAGTTTAGCGATCTCCGTAACGTGAGTTCTCGGGGCACATGTTTGCGGTCTCCAAATAACACAAACTTTATCACTTTTCAAATTACAGAAGCTCAACGTCTTAGTCTACACTTTAGTTTGAGTCAAAAGTGCCTCTAATCCGAGATTTATCCATAGTTTGGAGTAGATGAGGAGGACCGTGCGCAAATCTCGGAAAAAAAACGTTAATTCTCCTTTAACTTCACATGTTCCCCTCTGACCCTCCCTCTGACCCTCTGACCCTCCCCCTGACCCTCTGACCCTCTGACCCTCTGACCCTCCCCCTGACCCTCTGACCCTCTGACCCTCTGACCTGAGTCTCGTTCAAAGTGAATGTAGTGGAAAATTCTACCAAAATAAATAGGAGTCTGAGCAGCTTATCCATTCACCAAACTCTAAAATAAGATTCAACTCTGATATGTCCGTTATATTCGTGTGCGGCGCAGCCCGGCGGAGGAGCCCGGCGGAGCCCGGCGGAGCGGTCAGTTGTCCTTGGCGCCCCCCGGCGGCGGCGTGCCCGCCCCTTGGCTCCGCAGGTACAGACGGTAGCCTTTCCGGCACAGCAGCACGAACCAGTAGAGCTGCGGCGCCAGGATGCAGCAGCTGCCCAGGTTGGTGGCGGCGGGCAGGTGGGCGGGCACGGCGTGCAGGGGCACACCGTAGTGCTGCCCGTAGCTCCAGTACATGAACGGGAAGAGGGCGACGCGGCACAGGAAGAAGGTCAAGAGCACCATGACGCCGTTGGCTTTGTGGATCCAACACTCCTGCAGGCCGAGCTGTGGAGACAGGAGGAGGTCACCGAGACGAGGAACAGGAGGAGGACAGAGGAGGAGGAGGTCACCGAGACGAGGAACAGGAGGAGGACAGAGGAGGTCACCGAGACGAGGAACAGGAGGAGGACAGACGAGGAGGAGACGAGGAACAGGAGGAGGACAGAGGAGGTCACCGAGACGAGGAACAGGAGGAGGACAGAGGAGGAGGAGGAGACGAGGAACAGGAGGAGGACAGAGGAGGAGGAGGAGACGAGGAACAGGAGGAGGACAGAGGAGGAGGAGGAGGAGACGAGGAACAGGAGGAGGACAGAGGAGGAGGAGGAGACGAGGAACAGGAGGAGGACAGAGGAGGAGGAGGAGACGAGGAACAGGAGGAGGACAGAGGAGGAGGAGGAGACGAGGAACAGGAGGAGGACAGAGGAGGAGGAGGAGACGAGGAACAGGAGGAGGACAGAGGAGGAGGAGGAGACGAGGAACAGGAGGAGGACAGAGGAGGAGGAGGAGACGAGGAACAGGAGGAGGACAGAGGAGGAGGAGGAGGAGACGAGGAACAGGAGGAGGACAGAGGAGGAGGAGGAGACGAGGAACAGGAGGAGGACAGAGGAGGAGGAGGAGGAGACGAGGAACAGGAGGAGGACAGAGGAGGAGGAGGAGACGAGGAACAGGAGGAGGACAGAGGAGGAGGAGGTCACGAGACGAGGAACAGGAGGAGGACAGAGGAGGAGGAGGAGATGAGGAACAGGAGGAGGACAGAGGAGGAGGAGGTCACCGAGACGAGGAACAGGAGGAGGACAGAGGAGGAGGAGACGAGGAACAGGAGGAGGACAGAGGAGGAGGAGACGAGGAACAGGAGGACAGAGGAGGAGGAGGAGACGAGGAACAGGAGGAGGACAGAGGAGGAGGAGGAGACGAGGAACAGGAGGAGGAGACGAGGAACAGGAGGAGGACAGAGGAGGAGAAGGAGGAGGAGGTCCAGAGCACAGTGAGGTCCAGAGGTCCAGAGTCGTGTCTCACCTGAATGAGGATTTTCCCGAGGGAGACGAAGGGCGTGCTGACCTCCGTGAGGAACAAACAGCCGATGAAGAAGTCTCCCTGCTCCTTCCTGAAGAACTGTGGACAAACAAGAGAACGTTCACACTCCAGCTCCTGAAGAACTGGAGAAACAAGAGAACGTTCACACTCCAGCTCCTGAAGAACTGGAGAAACAAGAGAACGTTCTCCTCCTGCTCCAGCCTCAGAACAAACCACCAGATCGCACAAAGTGTAAGAAAGAAAAGAAAATCCTCCACACAAACAACTTTAACAAAGCCGAGTTCTTCTTCCACCACTGCTCGTCCCATCTCTGTTCCTCAGTCACTGTGGTCACATGGTGGGATCGGATTGGATTTCTCCAAATCCGATCCCGTTACTTGGTCCTTAGATCCAAGTGCACATGAAGCTCGTGTAATGGGATAATGGTCAGTGACCTGGAGGCTCCACTATGTGGCGCTGTCGTCCAACTACTTCTGGGTGATGGCGACTCAATAAAAACACAACAAACTATGTGGCGGTTTACAAAGATGGCGCTCGAGGAGTTTGACGGAGCAGCGTTGGTGTACGTGTTGTGCGTTCTTTCTTCGCAGTAATGATTTCGTCTGACTTTTCCGGCAACACTCGCTACTTATGACGGCATCGGTGCCTTCTGCCACTTCCGGGTGAAATCCCTGGTGAAAATTCCCGCGCATGCGCAGTACGCCAATCCGATCCGATATCGTGCACAAAGCGGCACCGAGCGGATTACTATCGGCCTAAGTCAGGGGTTCCAATCGGATTCGGGAAACCAATCCCTGTACGATCCTTAGCCTGTGCACATGAATCCGATACGATCCCAATCCGTTTGCAATCGAATTGCGCCAGAGAAGTTTGTTATTTTTATATTTGGGTCTTCAAGGATTTCTCAAACCTCTACGACCCCTGAGAGTCTGAGCAGGGACGGAGCGGAGACTGACCCAACTCTGACCAAGAGACAAGTCAGGGATGAAAAACATCGACAAAAACACAGGTTCACTATGTAACTTTTTGGTTTTGGGGGTTCATTACCTGCTTGTTTCTATGGATATGTCACTGCTCTGCCTGCAATGGTCCACAGTGTGACTTTAAACATCTCTCAGGCATGAAAGCGCCCTCTTTGGGGTGTGCAGAACGTCCTGGAAATACAAGTTATAGCAGCGTATAGCAGTGCAGTCACAATAACTAGTGACGGGCAAAAGAGACGGAGATCCGGAGCACATCCCGTTCTTTCTGAATCTGTCTCGCAGCAGCCGCTCACGTGACCAAAGTGTCGAAGTGTCGGTCCCTCCCCCCGCTGCTTCGCTCTGTGTGTCAATCGCTTCAGCGTATCGAAGCGTTTCATTGGCTCAGCGAATGTTCCGCTCTGCGATTGGTTCAGAGTGCTTCAGAGTGTTCAACGCGCTTCCTTAGTTTGACAAGCGCTAAACTGCTACAGTATAAAAGATGCAACAATAGTTCTTAAAATGTTGGGTCGTGAGGAGTATTGTGTGACGTTAGTGGTGATTTTGGTGACTTCTGGCGACTTTTGGCATTTGTTTCATTTTCGATGGCATCGACAAGTGGAAAAAAGCCATTCCCATCCATCCATTTGGGAACTTCCTAAATCCTGGTTTGTGTGTTGGTTTGCAATGGTTAAATTTGTCCACTAGAGGTCAGTGTTTCTCCGAGGCCTCAGACACGTCGAACCATTTGACACAATATTGCGACTGAGGCTGAGACTGAAACAGGATTAAAAAAAAAAAAGTCTATGAGGTCACCAGAAATGTGTGATGTCAAAATGGGGTCACAGGCCAAAAAAGGGTTGGGAACCACTGCTCGAACCAATGCTTCTTTTCTGTGACTTGCCGTTGGCTATGTTAGCTCAGAGCTAATAGAAGCTAATCATTTTCCACCGGAGAGTTAGCTAGCTCTCGCTGTAGCTGTAGCTAACGTTAAACACAGGCATGTCCCCTTCAGCAGTGTCGTGCATTAATACTGACTTACCCCTGACAGTGTCCTCTGAGCAGAGTTCTGCCCCGGTTCTGCCCCTGACAGTGTCCTCTGAGCCGAGTTCTGCCCCGGTTCTACCCCTGACAGTGTCCTCTGAGCCGAGTTCTTCCCCGGTTCTGCCCCTGACAGTGTCCTCTGAGCCGAGTTCTGCCCCGGTTCTGCCCCTGACAGTGTCCTCTGAGCCGAGTTCTTCCCCGGTTCTGCCCCTGACAGTGTCCTCTGAGCCGAGTTCTTCCCCGGTTCTGCCCCTGACAGTGTCCTCTGAGCCGAGTTCTTCCCCGGTTCTGCCCCTGACAGTGTCCTCTGAGCCGAGTTCTTCCCCGGTTCTGCCCCTGACAGTGTCCTCTGAGCCGAGTTCTTCCCCGGTTCTGCCCCTGACAGTGTCCTCTGAGCCGAGTTCTGCCCCGGTTCTGCCCCTGACAGTGTCCTCTGAGCCGAGTTCTTCCCCGGTTCTGCCCCTGACAGTGTCCTCTGAGCCGAGTTCTGCCCCGGTTCTGCCCCTGACAGTGTCCTCTGAGCCGAGTTCTGCCCCGGTTCTGCCCCTGACAGTGTCCTCTGAGCCGAGTTCTGCCCCGGTTCTACCCCTGATAGTGTCCTCTGAGCCGAGTTCTGCCCCGGTTCTACCCCTGACAGTGTCCTATGAGCCGAGTTCTGCCCCGGTTCTGGAGCTGACCAAAGTAGTTCCGGCAAGTTAGTGGGGACAGTTAATAAAGCTTGTTTTTCTTCTCAAAGCAATATTTGTCCAAAAAGTGATATATTTGCGTCACAAAACAGTTGTCCACGAAAAAGTCAGAAGTCATAATCGCTTGGTGCTATTTTCTGTCGAGTCATATCACTGCACGCCTGTTAATAATAATAATAATAATAATAATAATAATAATAATAATAATAATAATAATAATAATAGCCTGTTCACATAAGAACCCACGGTGACCCCAGTGTAATAAACACTTTGAACTTTGCCCCAGTGTTTTCCTTATAAAGCTTCATGTCTGACCTGAACTCATTAAGTCCTTCTAAGCGACATAAACATCCTGGTATGACCATGTGACAGTCATGTGACTCTAACAGGAAGTGGGCTCTCCAAAATGCTGCTGTATCCCGTGTGCAAATGTCAAGGAAGCAGCTCATTTCCAAAAGCTGTTTTCTGATCATTTCAAACACATTTAAGTCCTGTATCACATTCAACCTGCTCTGACCAGATTTGTTGAAGAAAGTATCAAACCAGTATAACAAATACAGCTCTGGGAAAAAAATAAGAGACCACTGCAAAATGATCCGTTTTTCTGGTTTTACTACTTATAGGTTTGTGTTTGGACAAAAGGAACATTTTTGTTTGAGTCTATATAAACTACTGACATTTCCCACAAATTCCAAATAAAAATATTATCTGACCTGTGTATGTGTGTGTGTGTGTGTGTGTGTCTGGGTTGGTCTCCATGGAGATAGAAAGGTTTAATGCCACACTGTGGAACATTGCAGGTAAAGCAATAAAACCAGGACTAAACCAGGACTAAACCAGGACTAAACCAGGACTAAACCAGGTCTAAGTCAGGTCTAAACCAGGACTAAACCTAAAAAATCCCTATAAAAACAAACATTCTGACTGTGAGCGGGGTCGCCTCTCCACAGACCTGACCTGGAACTTGGCCTGGTTTGGTCTCCATGGAGATAGAAAGGTTTAATGCAGATAAACCACAACTCCAGGTGTGTTTGTGACGGGTAAACGACATTGTAAAAGAGAACAGCAGGGGAGCAGGCTCGACGACTGCAGCTGGACGTGAATAATGTAGAGTCATGTGATCTGCGGCTCTCAGGTTACCACGGCACCTGCTCTGCACGCCGCCGCACACCTGCTCTGCACGCCGCCCCGCGCACCTGCTCTGCACGCCGCCGCACACCTGCTCTGCACGCCGCCCCGCACACCTGCTCTGCACGCCGCCTTACCGCCCCGCGCACCTGCTCTGCACGCCGCCCCGCCGCCCCGCGCACCTGCTCTGCACGCCGCCCCGCCGCGCACCTGCTCTGCACACCGCCCCTGCACATGACAGGGTGAGCGCTGTTGGCGACGCCACGGGTGCCTCTACCTGCGCCCACTGTCCCACTGGCAGAACATCCGCATTGGAGATACACTCGAGTGTTTGTAGGTTTCTACACCACAGAGTGTAAACGTGTGACGTCACCCACAGACTTCAGCTCCAAATGAAGCTCATCGAGGCTAGCGGTTACAGTGTGAACAGAAAGTGTTCAGACCCTTAAATGTTTCATTTTGTTATTTTTGCTCCATTTGCTAAAATGATTTAAAGTGCGTTTTTTTTTTAAATGTTAATCTGTATGAGTTTCCTTCTAAAAGTTTTGTGCGGTAACACCGGTTTACCTCTGACAGTTTGCACTCAGCCCGGTTCTGTTCGCGTTCTGGAGCTCAGGTACTTTAGGTCCGGTGAGTTCGCGGGGACTCGTAATAAAGCTTGTTTTTCTTCTCAAAACAAAACATTTGTCCGAAAGGTGATATATTTGCGTCCCAAACAGTTGTCAACGAAACATCCAGCAGCGAATTTTCACATTCACATATCTCGTCTCGATTCGTATCACTGTGCGCCTGTTACTTATTATTAGCCTGTTAGCCTTTAGCGGAAGGGAACGACGGATGCGGTCCGCCGTAAGGGGACGTTTACGAGTGAACAGGCAACAGGCAGCTAACGGGAGCGGGTTTGTTGGTTTGGTGGTTTGTTGGTTTGTTGGTTCGTTGGTTTGTTGGTTTGGTGGTTCGGTGGTTTGGTGGTTCGGTGGTTTGGTGGTTCGGTGGTTTGTTGGTTCGGTGGTTTGTTGGTTCGTTGGTTCGTTGGTTTGTTGGTTCGTTGGTTTGTTGGTTTGTTGGTTTGGTGGTTTGTTGGTTCGGTGGTTTGTTGGTTTGTTGGTTCGGTGGTTTGTTGGTTTGGTAGTTTGTTGGTTTGTTGGTTCGGTGGTTTGTTGGTTTGGTGGTTTGTTGGTTTGTTGGTTCGGTGGTTTGTTGGTTTGGTGGTTTGTTGGTTCGTTGGTTTGTTGGTTTGTTGGTTCGGTGGTTTGTTGGTTCGGTGGTTTGTTGGTTTGTTGGTTCGGTGGTTTGTTGGTTTGTTGGTTCGGTGGTTTGGTGGTTCGGTGGTTTGTTGGTTCGGTGGTTTGTTGGTTTGTTGGTTTGGTGGTTTGTTGGTTTGTTGGTTCGTTGGTTTGTTGGTTCGTTGGTTTGTTGGTTCGTTGGTTCGGTAGTTTGTTGGTTGTTTGTTGGTTCGTTGGTTCGTTGGTTCGGTAGTTTGTTGGTTTGTTGGTTCGTTGGTTTGTTGGTTCGTTGGTTTGTTGGTTCGTTGGTTTGTTGGTTTGTTGGTTCGTTGGTTTGTTGGTTCGGTAGTTTGTTGGTTTGTTGGTTCAGTGGTTTGTTGGTTTGGTAGTTTGTTGGTTTGTTGGTTCGGTGGTTTGTTGGTTTGGTGGTTTGTTGGTTTGTTGGTTCGGTGGTTTGTTGGTTTGGTGGTTTGTTGGTTTGTTGGTTCGTTGGTTTGTTGGTTTGTTGGTTCGGTGGTTTGGTGGTTCGGTGGTTTGTTGGTTTGTTGGTTCGGTGGTTTGTTGGTTTGGTAGTTTGTTGGTTTGTTGGTTCGGTGGTTTGTTGGTTTGGTGGTTTGTTGGTTTGTTGGTTCGGTGGTTTGTTGGTTTGGTGGTTTGTTGGTTTGTTGGTTCGTTGGTTTGTTGGTTTGTTGGTTCGGTGGTTTGGTGGTTCGGTGGTTTGTTGGTTTGTTGGTTCGGTGGTTTGTTGGTTTGGTGGTTTGTTGGTTTGTTGGTTCGTTGGTTTGTTGGTTTGTTGGTTCGGTGGTTTGTTGGTTCGGTGGTTTGTTGGTTTGTTGGTTCGGTGGTTTGTTGGTTTGTTGGTTCGTTGGTTTGTTGGTTCGTTGGTTTGTTGGTTCGTTGGTTTGTTGGTTCGGTAGTTTGTTGGTTCGTTGGTTCGGTAGTTTGTTGGTTCAGTGGTTTGTTGGTTTGTTGGTTCGTTGGTTTGTTGGTTCGTTGGTTTGTTGGTTCGTTGGTTTGTTGGTTCGTTGGTTTGTTGGTTCGTTGGTTTGTTGGTTCAGTGGTTTGTTGGTTTGTTGGTTCGTTGGTTTGTTGGTTTGTTGGTTCGGTGGTTTGTTGGTTTGTTGGTTCGTTGGTTTGTTGGTTCGTTGGTTTGTTGGTTCGTTGGTTTGTTGGTTCGTTGGTTTGTTGGTTCGTTGGTTTGTTGGTTTGTTGGTTCGTTGGTTTGTTGGTTCGGTAGTTTGTTGGTTTGTTGGTTCAGTGGTTTGTTGGTTTGTTGGTTCGGTAGTTTGGTGTTTCGGTAGTTTGGTGGTTCGTTGGTTTGGTGGTTCGTTGGTTCGTTGGTTTGGTGGTTCGGTGGTTTGTTGGTTCGGTGGTTTGTTGGTTCGTTGGTTTGGTGGTTCGTTGGTTCGTTGGTTTGGTGGTTTATTGGTTTGGTGGTTCGTTGGTTTGTTGGTTCAGTGGTTTGTTGGTTCGTTGGTTTGTTGGTTCAGTGGTTTGTTGGTTCGGTGGTTTGTTGGTTCGGTGGTTTGTTGGTTTGTTGGTTCGGTGGTTTGTTGGTTTGTTGGTTCATTGGTTTGTTGGTTTGGTGGTCTGGTGAAGTGCGCTCACACTCGCTCTATCACCGGTAACAATGGAACTTGTCCGTACGTGTTTATCGTTCAGTTGATCCGTCAGGCTGGAGCAGCTTCAGTGATCGGAAAATTATTTTTTTACCAAAGCTCCAAATCACGGCGTTCTCGTCGACCAGTCCGTCTTCGTTCTTTTTATAAATAAACTTGCCGTTCAAAGGCCCTGGCAGCGATTCGCTCGCCGCATGCCAAATTTAAAATGCGCGTTGAACTGCCGCTCATAATTAATTGCGTTAATTTTTATAACACGTTAATTTACAGTGTAATTAATTCATCTGCGTTAAACTGAGCCTGGTGTGTCCGTTTATCAAACATCTACATCGTCCATGAGCACAAATAAGTGTAAGATCTGGAACGTTCTCCCACGACACGGCTCCTCCGTCCTTACAATGTCCTCTGCGTTTTCCTTCCTGTCCGTTCTTTGTCGTTCTTCCCGTTATTCAAACAGAAACGTGAACGCAACAATCGTTCAGTTCAAACAAAGTGATCGATTTAGTCTGAAGGGCCCACATCCCGCCGAGCCGTTTCCTGTTTCATTCACACGTTTAACGCACAAACCTGAACGAGCACAAACAAACGAGTTCTTCTCTCAGACAGAAAACACTCTGTTCCACCTTGTGATGTCATCATGTGGTGAAACAGGAAGTGCTCCACTGTGTTTTTAAACTCCACACACCTTCACTAGAAAACTGAAAATTTGGATCATTTTCAGCTCTGGAATTTCCAATCTTTACTCAACTAAAGGTAAAAGGAGCTGTTAAAGTACCACTTGATGACATCACGAGGTGGAACAGAGCGTTTGGAGATGTAGACAGGTCTGTTTTGAGGAGGAAACGACATTCGAACATGGATTAAACCTCACACGAGTCTGTGTGATAAAGAACCTTTAAAAGTTTACTCTAGGACAGGATCTCCAACCTGAGACCTGGTTTAGACCTGGCTTAGTCCTGGTTTAGTCCTGGTTTAGACCTGGCTTAGTCCTGGTTTAGTCCTGGTTTAGACCTGGCTTAGTCCTGGTTTAGACCTGGCTTAGTCCTGGTTTAGACCTGGTTTAGTCCTGGTTTAGTCCTGGTTTAGACCTGGTTTAGTCCTGGTTTAGACCTGGTTTAGACCTGGTTTAGACCTGGTTTAGTCCTGGTTTAGACCTGGTTCAGACCTGGTTTAGTCCTGGTTTAGTCCTGGTTTAGTCCTGGTTCAGACCTGGTTTAGTCCTGGTTCAGACCTGGTTTAGTCCTGGTTCAGACCTGGTTTAGTCCTGGTTTAGACCTGGTTTAGTCCTGGTTTAGTCCTGGTTTAGTCCTGGTTTAGACCTGGTTTAGTCCTGGTTTAAGTCACTTCTTTTCAGACGAGGTTCGGGTTTGTTTCTTTGCTAACGTGTGCATTGTGTCGCCACGGTAACTGCCGAACATTCTGCCCACACACACACGCAGAACACCCCCGAGCGTGATGTCACCGTGAAGTATCGGTTGGCGTCGGCGTCGGTCCGAGCGCGGTCGGGTTACTGCCCGAGCTTTTGTAGTGGACATTAACCCTCTGGTCTAAGCTTACCCCCACCGGGACGCCATCATCACGACGGCATCATCAAAGTTTAACGACGAGCTGCTAATCACAAATGAGGTCCGGACCTTTCGTTTCACTCGCCGCGGTCAGGTGAGAGCGCGCCGGGACACCGGGACACGGGGACTGGCGTCGGGGAGCGCCGAAGGGCCCGTGTCACACCGTTCTCCGATCGACGTTCTAATGAAGTTTCCTCATAACAAACACGGATGGAGTTCTGTTTTGTTTCACACATGTTCGTCACCTGCTCGTCACTTCTCTGAGACGTCACTTCTCTGCCTGGAATGTTCCACAGTGTGACTTTAAACAGCTCTACTTTACATGTATTCAGTCACAGGAGGTTTTAGAGCTCAAAAATACAGAGAAAAACAAACATTCTGACTCCTCTCCACAGATCTGACCTGGAACTTGGTCTGGTTTGGTCTCCGTGAAGATAGAAAGGTTTAATGCCACACTGTGGAACATTCCAGACAAGACCATAACATCTCCACGGAGAAAAGCATCTGACAGACCCATCCATCCATGTTTAGACCTGGTTTAGTCCTGATTTAGTCCTGGTTTAGACCTGGTTTAGTCCTGATTTAGTCCTGGTTTAGACCTGGTTTAGACCTGGTTTAGACCTGGTTTAGATCTGGTTTAGACCTGGTTTAGTCCTGGTTTAGTCCTGGTTTAGTCCTGGTTAAGTCCTGGTTAAGACCTGGTTAAGACCTGGTTTAGACCTGGTTTAGACCTGGTTTAGACCTGGTTTAGTCTTGGTTAAGTCCTGGTTAAGTCCTGGTTTAGTGCTGGTTTAGACCTGGTTTAGACCTGGTTTAGATCTGGTTTAGTCCTGGTTTAGTCCTGGTTTAGATCTGGTTTAGTCCTGGTTTAGTCCTGGTTTAGTCCTGGTTTAGTCCTGGTTTAGTCCTGGTTAAGTCCTGGTTTAGTGCTGGTTTAGACCTGGTTTAGTCCTGGTTTAGATCTGGTTTAGACTTGGTTTAGTCCTGGTTAAGTCCTGGTTAAGTCCTGGTTTAGTGCTGGTTTAGATCTGGTTTAGTCCTGGTTTAGTCCTGGTTTAGTCCTCGTTTGGACCTGGTTTGGACCTGGTTTAGACCTGGTTTAGACCTGGTTTAGTCCTGGTTAAGTGCTGGTTTAGACCTGGTTTAGACCTGGTTTAGTCCTGGTTTAGTCCTGGTTTAGTCCTGGTTAAGTCCTGGTTTAGTGCTGGTTTAGACCTGGTTTAGTCCTGGTTTAGATCTGGTTTAGACTTGGTTTAGTCCTGGTTTAGTCCTGGTTAAGTCCTGGTTTAGACCTGGTTTAGTGCTGGTTTAGATCTGGTTTAGTCCTGGTTTAGTCCTTGTTTAGACCTTGTTTAGTCCTGGTTTAGTCCTGGTTAAGTCCTGGTTAAGTCCTGGTTTAGTCCTGGTTTAGTCCTGGTTTAGTCCTCGTTTGGACCTGGTTTAGATCTGGTTAAGTGCTGGTTAAGTGCTGGTTTAGTCCTGGTTTAGACCTGGTTTAGACCTGGTTTAGACCTGGTTTAGTCCTGGTTAAGTGCTGGTTTAGACCTGGTTTAGACCTGGCTTAGACCTGGCTTAGACCTGGTTTAGACCTGGTTTAGTCCTTGTTTGGACCTAGTTTAGACCTGGTTTAGTCCTGGTTAAGTGCTGGTTTAGACCTGGTTTAGTCCTGGTTTAGTCCTGGTTTAGTCCTGGTTTAGTCCTGGTTAAGTCCTGGTTTAGTCCTGGTTTGGACCTGGTTTAGACCTGGTTTAGATCTGGTTTAGTCCTGTTTAGTCCTCGTTTGGACCTGGTTTAGACCCGATTTAGACCTGGTTTAGACCTGGTTTAGTCCTGGTTTAGTCCTGGTTTAGTCCTGGTTTAGTCCTCGTTTGGACCTGGTTTGGACCTGGTTTAGACCTGGTTTAGTCCTGGTTTAGTCCTGTTTAGTCCTGATTTAGTGCTGGTTTAGACCTGGTTTAGTCCTGGTTTAGTCCTGGTTTAGTCCTGGTTAAGTCCTGGTTAAGTCCTGGTTTAGTCCTGGTTTAGTCCTTGTTTGGACCTGGTTTAGACCTGGTTTAGATCTGGTTTAGTCCTGTTTAGTCCTGATTTAGTGCTGGTTTAGACCTGGTTTAGACCTGGTTTAGACCTGGTTTAGTCCTGGTTTAGTCCTGGTTCAGTCCTCGTTTGGACCTGGTTTGGACCTGGTTTAGACCTGGTTTAGATCTGGTTTAGTCCTGGTTTAGTCCTGATTTAGTGCTGGTTTAGACCTGGTTTAGTCCTGGTTTAGTCCTCGTTTGGACCTGGTTTAGACCTGGTTTAGACCTGGTTTAGTCCTGGTTTAGTCCTCGTTTGGACCTAGTTTAGACCTGGTTTAGATCTGGTTTAGTCCTGGTTCAGTCCTGATTTAGTGCTGGTTTAGTCCTGGTTTAGTCCTGGTTTAGTCCTCGTTTGGACCTAGTTTAGACCTGGTTTAGATCTGGTTTAGTCCTGGTTCAGTCCTGATTTAGTGCTGGTTTAGTCCTGGTTTAGTCCTGGTTTAGTCCTCGTTTGGACCTAGTTTAGACCTGGTTTAGATCTGGTTTAGTCCTGGTTCAGTCCTGATTTAGTGCTGGTTTAGACCTGGTTTAGTCCTCATTTGGACCTGGTTTAGACCTGGTTTAGACCTGGTTTAGACCTGGTTTAGACCTGGTTTAGACCTGGTTTGTACCTGGTTTAGACCTGGTTTAGACCTGGTTTAGTCCTGGCTTAGACCTGGTTTAGTCCTGGTTTAGACCTGGTTTAGACCTGGTTTAGACCTGGTTTAGTCCTGGTTTAGACCTGGTTAAGACCTGGTTTAGTCCTGGTTTAGACCTGGTTTAGACCAAGTTTAGACCTGGTTTAGACCTGGTTTTGACCTGGTTTAGTCCTGGTTTAGTCCTGGTTTAGTCCTGGTTTAGTCCTCGTTTGGACCTGGTTTAGACCTGGTTTAGACCTGGTTTAGTCCTGGTTTAGTCCTCATTTGGACCTAGTTTAGACCTGGTTTAGATCTGGTTTAGTCCTGGTTCAGTCCTGATTTAGTGCTGGTTTAGTCCTGGTTTAGTCCTGGTTTAGTCCTCGTTTGGACCTAGTTTAGACCTGGTTTAGATCTGGTTTAGTCCTGGTTCAGTCCTGATTTAGTGCTGGTTTAGACCTGGTTTAGTCCTCATTTGGACCTGGTTTAGACCTGGTTTAGACCTGGTTTAGACCTGGTTTAGACCTGGTTTAGACCTGGTTTAGACCTGGTTTAGACCCAGGACTCGCTGGAGGGACTATGTCTCCCGGCTGGCCTGGGAACGCCTTGGGGTCCCCCTGGAGGAGCTGGAGGAAGTGTCCGGGGTGAAGGAAGTCTGGGAGTCCCTGTTTAGACTGTTGCCCCGGCGACCCGGCCCCGGATAAGAGGAAGAACATGGATGGTTTAAAAATATGAAGTGTTTGTGAGTTACCAGAGTGACCGGCAGCAGGACGGTCAGCAGCGCGATGTGATGAAGCACCAGGAGAAACTCCCTCCGCAGGAAAGAGCCGACCGTCCGGAGCGAGTGCTGCTTGTACTCCTCGTGACCTTTGACCCGGAAGCGGTGGTAGTGGCTGAGGTACATGGCGAAGATGTCGTAGGTCATGTACGGAACGCCGTAGTAGATGACGAAGTCCGTGGCCAGCCAGTGCCTGAAGCAAACACAGAAACCCTCAGAATATTCCACATCAGGAAATCTAGATCCAAAACTTCAGCACAGTTTATACGAGGGATGCACCATATATCGGCATTAACAGCGGTATCGGCCGATATTGCCAATTTTTTTAACATATCGATATCGGCCCAATGTGTAAAAGTGGGCCGATATTAACGACCGGTATTTGTCCATACAGTAATCCCCCGATCTCACATTCGTCTCTCGTTTAAACACTCAAACTTTCATAGGTTTTCAACAAAATTATTAATAGTGAAGTGTGAAGGGGGGGGGGGGGGGTTAGACCTGGTTTAGACCTGGTTTAGTCCTGGTTTAGTCCTGGTTTAGACCTGGTTTAGTCCTGGTATAGACCTGGTATAGACCTGGTATAGACCTGGTTTAGACCTGGTTTAGTCCTGGTCCAGTCCTGGTTTAGACCTGGTTTAGTCCTGGTTTAGTCCTGGTTTAGTCCTGGTCCAGTCCTGGTTTAGACCTGGTATAGACCTGGTTTAGACCTGGTTTAGACCTGGTTTAGTCCTGGTTCAGAATTGGTCCAGTCCTGGTTTAGACCTGGTTTAGTCCTGGTTTAGTCCTGGTTCAGAATTGGTCCAGTCCTGGTTTAGACCTGGTTTAGTCCTGGTTTAGTCCTGGTTTAGTCCTGGTCCAGTCCTGGTTTAGACCTGGTTTAGTCCTGGTTTAGTCCTGGTTTAGTCCTGGTCCAGTCCTGGTTTAGACCTGGTATAGACCTGGTTCAGAATTGGTTCAGACCTGGTTTAGTCCTGGTTTAGTCCTGGTTTAGTCCTAGTTTAGTCCTGGTCCAGTCCTGGTTTAGACCTGGTTTAGACCTGGTTTAGTCCTGGTATAGACCTGGTTTAGACCTGGTTTAGACCTGGTTTAGTCCTAGTTTAGTCCTAGTTTAGTCCTAGTTTAGTCCTGGTTTAGACCTGGTTTAGTCCTGGTTTAGTCCTAGTTTAGTCCTGGTTTAGTCCTGGTTTAGACCTGGTTTAGTCCTGGTTCAGTCCTGGTTCAGTCCTGGTTTAGTCCTGGTTTAGACCTGGTTTAGTCCTGGTTTAGACCTGGTTTAGACCTGGTTTAGTCCTAGTTTAGTCCTAGTTTAGTCCTGGTTTAGACCTGGTTTAGTCCTGGTTTAGTCCTGGTTTAGTCCTGGTTTAGACCTGGTTTAGTCCTGGTTTAGACCTGGTTTAGTCCTAGTTTAGTCCTAGTTTAGTCCTAGTTTAGTCCTGGTTTAGACCTGGTTTAGTCCTGGTTTAGTCCTAGTTTAGTCCTGGTTTAGTCCTGGTTTAGACCTGGTCCAGTCCTGGTTTAGTCCTTGTTTAGACCTGGTGTAGACCTGGTTTAGTCCGCGTTTAGTCCTGGTCTAGTCCCAGTCTGGTCCCGGTCCATCCCCCGTGTCTATAACATCAATCGGCAAAGGTCCCTTAGCCAATCAGGACGCAGAACACAAAGTTACACTATTTAAAAACATAATAATCTGGAGTCAAAACACATTTTGAAAATAAAGACATTCAAAAATTCATTTTGCCTGATTTTCAGTCTGTATAAAATGTTATCTCAGAATTAAAAATAAACAAACATCGGTATCACATGGGTGCATCCCCAGTTTATGTTTCCTGACACTTCGAACATTATTTCATCAGAATAAACGCGTTGTGTGCAGGATAATGTCCCTGCAAAACGCTGTGATGGAAAACGTCGTGTCCGTTCATGAAGCGCCTCGAGGACTCGCACAATGAAATGATAAATATTTTAATAACGCCTGAGCGCAGCAGTGTCAGGTTCACCGGAGGAACTGCTTATGTGGACCAAGGACCAGTAGTGCTATTATTATTTATTTAAAACATGGACAGTGCACAGAATAAACTCCGAGAGAAAAGACAGAAGAACGCTCTGTGCCAGGTTTAAGGTCCTAAATCTGGAAGGTCCTAAACACTAAACCCTGCCGATCTGGGCCGACGGTCCACGTGGGCGCGTTAAACCTCGTTATAAAGCTCAGACATTCTAGATTAAGTCATTTTAATCCGATTTACAGACAGATTAATGTTCTAAAATGTGGCGTTGCATCAGTATTTATCTTTAACGCTGTACTGAGTCACTCATTCTTTTGTTTACACCAGTGCGCCACACAGAGGCGCTGGTTTTAACAGAAACAAAACTACTGCACGGCAAAAAGGTGGACACCTTCAAAGTTGCTCCAGGTCGTATTCTAGCGATCCCCGCTGAAAAAGCAATTGACGTCTATAAACATCACGGCACTCAACGTTTGGATACGAGGGGCCGTCAATAGACGTCACCGGCAGTGAATGAGTTAAGAAGGAGAAGGACGAGGTTTTGGGCCGTGGCGTGTTGTGGGGCAGTGGCAGCGACCTCCGTACAGAGGAACATGTTGGTGCGGAGTCGCAGCCAACAGTGGTGGGATCACTGTGCTTTGCCACTTCACTGACACATACAAAATTTGTGTAGATTTGTGAGCGCCGACTTGTGCCACTCTCGCTGGAGGAACAGACTGAAGTCGCATGTCAAAAGATCGGATATGTATCGGTTTTAGGAGCACATATCCAAGTGTCTTAGGTCACATTTGAAAAAATCGGATCTGTGTCGTTCAGACCGTCATTAGAAGATCAGGTACAGGTCACATAGAGGCGAAAACAATCTGATTTTGGTCACTTCAGGCTGCGGTGTGAACTAGGGATGTCAACAATTAATCGACTTACAATTAATTGTCGATCAAGACGTTGGCCGAACAAAATGCATTAATTGTAACTAATCGCTAGAGGGCGCTACTCTGGAATGTGAACACGAGATGCGAGAAAGACCATAGCGTTACAGCATGTGACCCTTTCCTCTCTGGATGTGGCCGTACAACTCACCGTAGAGCTGGACCTAGAACCATAGATTTTTGAAATGATAAAAGCATGTCACTTACATGCTGCCGCGCACCCGCGGTCACGAAACAAGGCAAAGAGCCGCAATTCTGGTTTAGACCTGGTCTAGTCCTGGACAGGGCCGCGCTCATTCTACGGCACTGCCACGTCCCGGGACGCGGGACATGTGATCTGAGAGGTTCCTGTGAGCCGTGAGTGGTGCAGATGTGTCGGTTTTGGAGATACTTTTGGTTCTTTCTCTGTTTTCTGTCACCGTGGCGACTGTAAAGTGACGTCGTGGCTGGACATGTTCCTGGTCACACACTGATACGTGAATGAGCCGTGAATAAAGGTGTGAACGGTCCACATTTATGCAGATAATTGATTACCACGGTGCTCACGCATTTACCGTTACAGGCTAATGGCGGTAGTTTCCTGACTTTGTTTAAGGCCAGAATGTGATGCATCCGACGCACCGCCTTTAAATATGACGTAAAGAGGAAGAACGGGAAATGTCGCCGAAACAAACCCAACGTAAAATCTAATAAAGTCAAACCAAAGATTTATTATCAGTGGAAGACTTAGTGAATTTTAACGGAATATATCAGCTAACAGACCCTCCAAACTAAAGACTAAACCAGGACTAAACCAGGACTACAGCAGGACTACAGCAGGACTAAACCAGGACTAAACCAGGACTAAGTCTGGTCTAAACTAGGTTCTAAACCAGGTCTAAACCAGGACTAAACCCGGACTAAACCCGGACTAAGCCAGGACTAAACCAGGTCTAAACCAGGACTAAACCAGGTCTAAACCAGGTCTACAGCAGGACTAAACCAGGTCTAAACCAGGACTAAACCAGGTCTAAACCAGGACTAAACCAGGTCTACAGCAGGACTAAACCAGGACTAAACCAGGACTAAACCAGGTTCTAAACCAGGACTAAACCAGGACTAAGTCTGGTCTAAACCAGGACTAAACCAGGACTAAACCAGGTTCTAAACCAGGACTAAACCAGGACTAAACCAGGTCTAAACCAGGTCTAAACCAGGTCTACAGCAGGACTAAACCAGGTCTAAACCAGAACTAAACCAGGACTAAGTCTGGTCTAAACCAGGACTAAACCAGGACTAAACCAGGTTCTAAACCAGGACTAAACCAGGACTAAACCAGGACTAAACCAGGACTAAGTCTGGTCTAAACTAGGTTCTAAACCAGGTCTAAACCAGGACTAAACCAGGACTAAACCAGGACTAAACCAGGACTAAACCAGGTTCTAAACCAGGTCTAAACCAGGACTAAACCAGGACTAAACCAGGACTAAACCAGGTTCTAAACCAGGACTAAACCAGGACTAAACCAGGACTAAACCAGGACTAAACCAGGTTCTAAACCAGGTTCTAAACCAGGTCTAAACCAGGACTAAACCAGGACTAAACCAGGTCTAAACCAGGACTAAACCAGGACTAAACCAGGACTAAACCAGGACTAAACCAGGACTAAGTCTGGTCTAAACTAGGTTCTAAACCAGGTCTAAACCAGGACTAAACCAGGACTAAACCAGGACTAAACCAGGACTAAACCAGGACTAAACCAGGACTAAGTCTGGTCTAAACCAGATTCTAAACCAGGTCTAAACCAGGACTAAGTCTGGTCTAAACCAGGTTCTAAACCAGGTCTAAACCAGGACTAAACCAGGACTAAGTCTGGTCTAAACCAGGTTCTAAACCAGGTCTAAACCAGGACTAAACCAGGACTAAGTCTGGTCTAAACCAGGTTCTAAACCAGGTAACGTGTTTGAGGTTTGAAAAAAAAAAAATCAGGGACTGTGTTTTTAAACGTTTCACAAACTGAAACATCGACAGAGACGACAACTTCAGCAAACGCACAAAAGTGACGTTACACAATCTGCTTTTGTCCACAACGTTTGTGCCACAGCGACAGAGATAAAGAGCAGACAAATTTATCTAATCTTCAAGGTCCAGGATTTAGACCTGACTTACACCTGGTTTAGTCCTGGTTTAGACCTGGTTTAGACCTGGTTTAGTCCTGGTTTAGACCTGGTTTAGACCTGGTTTAGTCCTGGTTTAGACCTGGTTTAGACCTGGTTTAGTCCTGGTTTAGACCTGGTTTAGACCTGGTTTAGTCCTGGTTTAGTTCTGGTTTAGTTCTGGTTTAGACCTGGTTTAGACCTGGTTTAGTCCTGGTTTAGTCCTGGTTTAGTTCTAGTTTAGTTCTGGTTTAGTCCTGGTTTAGACCTGGTTTAGACCTGGTTTAGACCTGGTTTAGACCTGGTTTAGTTCTGGTTTAGTTCTGGTTTAGTTCTGGTTTAGTTCTGGTTTAGACCTGGTTTAATTCTAGTTTAGTTCTGGTTTAGTCCTGGTTTAGACCTGGTTTAGTCCTGGTTTAGACCTGGTTTAGTTCTTGTTTAGACCTGGTTTAGTTCTAGTTTAGTTCTGGTTTAGACCTGGTTTAGTTCTAGTTTAGTTCTGGTTTAGTTCTGGTTTAGACCTGGTTTAGTTCTAGTTTAGTTCTGGTTTAGTTCTGGTTTAGTCCTGGTTTAGACCTGGTTTAGTTCTGGTTTAGTTCTGGTTTAGTTCTGGTTTAGACCTGGTTTATTTCTAGTTTAGTTCTGGTTTATTTCTGGTTTAGTTCTAGTTTAGTTCTGGTTTAGACCTGGTTTAGACCTGGTTTAGACCTGGTTTAGTTCTAGTTTAGTTCTGGTTTAGTTCTGGTTTAGACCTGGTTTAGACCTGGTTTAGTTCTGGTTTAGTTCTGGTTTAGTTCTAGTTTAGTTCTGGTTTAGTTCTGGTTTAGTTCTGGTTTAGACCTGGTTTAATTCTAGTTTAGTTCTGGTTTAGTTCTGGTTTAGACCTGGTTTAGACCTGGTTTAGACATGGTTTAGTTCTGGTTTAGTTCTGGTTTAGTCCTGGTTTAGACCTGGTTTAGACCTGGATTAGACCTGGTTTAGTTCTGGTTTAGTCCTGGTTTAGACCTGGTTTAGACCTGGATTAGACCTGGTTTAGACCTGGTTTAGACCTGGTTTATTTCTGGTTTAGTCCTGGTTTAGACCTGGTTTAGACCTGGTTTAGACCTGGTTTATTTCTGGTTTAGTCCTGGTTTAGACCTGGATTAGACCTGGTTTAGACCTGGATTAGACCTGGTTTATTTCTGGTTTAGTCCTGGTTTAGACCTGGATTAGACCTGGTTTAGACCTGGATTAGACCTGGTTTATTTCTGGTTTAGTCCTGGTTTAGTCCTGGTTGTATTCCTTTGTCTGGAATGTTCCACAGTATGGCATTAAACCTTTATCCCCACAGAGACCAAACCAGACAAAGTTCCAGGTCAGATCTGGTTTTGACGTTCTGAAGTTTTTTAAAAATCAGGCACAGCAAACGCACAAAAGTGACGTTACACAATCTGCTTTTGTCCGGAACGTTTGTGCGACAGAGATAAAGACGACGAGTTTATCTAATCTTCAAGGTCCAGGATGACGCCAAACGGACTCAGACGGACCAGAAAGAGGAAAGATCCAGTAAAGGTGTGTGGAGTTTAAAAACACGGTGGAGTTTGTGTGTTAAACGTGTGTGAGGGTCTGGGGGAGGCTCCGTCAGACGCTGTTCTCCATGGAGATGTTACTGCTTTGTCTGGTTTGTCTGGAATGTTCCACAGTATGGCATTAAACCTTTCTATCTCCATGGAGACCAAACCAGACCAAGTTCCAGGTCAGATCTGTGGAGAGGCGTCCCCGCCCAGAGTCAGAATGTCTGTTAAACCAGGTCTAAACCAGGACTAAACCAGGTCTAAACCAGGTCTAAACCAGGACTAAACCAGGTCTAAACCAGGACTAAACCAGATCTAAACCAGGTCTAAACCAGGTCTAAACCAGGACTAAACCAGGTCTAAACCAGGACTAAACCAGGTCTAAACCAGGTCTAAACCAGGTCTAAACCAGGTCTAAACCAGGACTAAACCAGGACTAAACCAGGTCTAAACCAGGCCTAAACCAGGTCTAAACCAGGTCTAAACCAGGTCTAAACCAGGACTAAACCAGGTCTAAACCAGGACTAAACCAGGACTAAACCAGGTCTAAACCAGGCCTAAACCAGGTCTAAACCAGGTCTAAACCAGGACTAAACCAGGTCTAAACCAGGACTAAACCAGGTCTAAACCAGGTCTAAACCAGGTCTAAACCAGGACTAAACCAGGTCTAAACCAGGTCTAAACCAGGACTAAACCAGGTCTAAACCAGGACTAAACCAGGACTAAACCAGGTCTAAACCAGGTCTAAACCAGGTCTAAACCAGGTCTAAACCAGGACTAAACCAGGACTAAACCAGGTCTAAACCAGGACTAAACCAGGACTAAACCAGGTCTAAACCAGGTCTAAACCAGGTCTAAACCAGGTCTAAACCAGGTCTAAACCAGGACTAAACCAGGACTAAACCAGGTCTAAACCAGGACTAAACCAGGTCTAAACCAGGTCTAAACCAGGTCTAAACCAGGTCTAAACCAGGACTAAACCAGGTCTAAACCAGGACTAAACCAGGTCTAAACCAGGACTAAACCAGGACTAAACCAGGTCTAAACCAGGTCTAAACCAGGACTAAACCAGGACTAAACCAGGTCTAAACCAGGTCTAAACCAGGACTAAACCAGGACTAAACCACGACTAAACCAGGTCTAAACCAGGTCTAAACCAGGTCTAAACCAGGTCTAAACCAGGTCTAAACCAGGACTAAGTCATATCTTGATCCAGTGTTTTGGCTTCTGATCGGATACAGATTTTTAAATATTTACAGTTCAAAATCCCGATCGTCTCGTTTGATTTTTACTCTCGGTATTTGTAGTCGAATAAATCGGCACGTTTGGTTTCGCCGTCTTGTCGTCTCGTGGTCGTGTTTTTTCCACAAACGGCGTGGTGAAGAAAAGACGAGCGCCGCTGCAGCAAGGGGAGTGTTTTGGATTTTCCTAAGTCTGATCATAGTTGTATTGATTATATAATTGATTAAACCTTGAACAGTTCAGGTGTAAAGCCTCAGGTTTACTTTCACTTCTTTTGTTTATGAAGCGATGCAGATTTTTATTGATTTGATTTAAACTTGCAGTAAAATATATCTGATCGTCTTCTCAGGTTTCACTATGCTCACATTTAACACTCTGCACGTTTTTAATTGATAATTGATCAGTTTTCATTGATCAGAACGTTGAACATGTCCGTTGACGTTCATTTTCCCTGAACATTTATGGTTCTGGTTTAGTCCTGGTTTAGATCTGACTTAGTCCTGGTTTAGACCTGCTTTAGTCCTGGTTTAGACCTGGTTTAAAACCTGGTTTAGACCTGGTTTAAAACCTGGTTTAGACCTGGTTTAGACCTGGTTTAGTCCTGGTTTAGACCTGGTTTAAAACCTGGTTTAGACCTGGTTTAGACCTGGTTTAAAACCTGGTTTAAAACCTGGTTTAAAACCTGGTTTAAAACCTGGTTTAGACCTGGTTTAGACCTGGTTTAGACCTGGTTTAGACCTGGTTTAGACCTGGTTTAGACCTGGTTTAGACCTGGTTTAAAACCTGGTTTAAAACCTGGTTTAGACCTGGTTTAGACCTGGTTTAAAACCTGGTTTAGACCTGGTTTAAAACCTGGTTTAAAACCTGGTTTAGACCTGGTTTAGACCTGGTTTAGACCTGGTTTAGACCTGGTTTAAAACCTGGTTTAGACCTGGTTTAGACCTGGTTTAGACCTGGTTTAAAACCTGGTTTAGACCTGGTTTAAAACCTGGTTTAAAACCTGGTTTAGACCTGGTTTAGACCTGGCTTAGACCTGGTTTAAAACCTGGTTTAGACCTGGTTTAGACCTGGTTTAAAACCTGGTTTAGACCTGGTTTAGACCTGGCTTAGACCTGGTTTAAAACCTGGTTTAGACCTGGTTTAGACCTGGTTTAGACCTGGTTTAAAACCTGGTTTAGACCTGGTTTAGACCTGGTTTAGACCTGGTTTAAAACCTGGTTTAGACCTGGTTTAAAACCTGGTTTAAAACCTGGTTTAGACCTGGTTTAAAACCTGGTTTAGACCTGGTTTAGACCTGGTTTAGAAACAAGCAGGTTTAATTTAGGATTATTGCAAAATCCTAAATTATTCCCGTTAGTTTTCCCAGTTTGTATTTGAGGTTTAAAATGTGACTCCCTGGTGGGAAATCGTGACTTCACACTGGGGAATTCCATAACCAACCGAAAAGTTCCACAGTGCTGCTTTAACACTGTCGACGTAAGCGGAAGAGCGGCGAGCATGAGCGGCGAGCGTGAGCGGCGCTTTAACAGGACGGCGTGAAGCCAAACCAGAGGAACCGGAGCCCCGGAGGAGAGAGGGAAACAAGGTCAGGGAGGCCGGTGCAGAGATGGCGGCGGAGAGACCGCGGCGGAGGATTAGTGCGACTGTGATAAGCCGAGTGTGCGTCAGGAGGCCGCACAACTGAGCAGCCAGTGCTAATCTGTTTGTGAGGGGCGCGGGGTGAGCGGGGCAGGGGCAGGGGGAGGGGCAGATTAGTGACCGGCGCTGACTCAGGATTAGCCCTCCGGCACGCCAACGCCGGAGAAACAGGAAGTGCTCCAGTTCAGAACACACAGACGCACAAGGAGCTGCTCTAGACTGAGATCTGAGGAGAACTGACCAAAACCAGTAAACCAGGTCTAAACCTGGTCTAAACCTGGTCTAAACCAGGTCTAAACCAGGTCTAAACCAGGTCTAAACCAGGTCTAAACCAGGTCTAAACCAGGACTAAACCAGGACTAAACCAGGACTAAACCAGGACTAAACCAGGACTAAACCAGGACTAAACCAGGTCTAAAGCATGGCTAAACAAGGTCTAAACCGGGTCTAAACTGGGTCTAAACCAGGACTAAATCAGGTCTAAACCAGGACTAAACCAGGACTAAATCAGGTCTACATCAGGTCTAAACCAGTTCTAAACCTGGTCTAAACCTGATCTAAACCAGGACTAAAACATTTCTAAACCAGGTCTAAACCAGTTCTAAACCAGGTCTACATCAGGTCTAAATCAGGTCTAAACCAGGACTAAACCTGGTATAAACCAGTTCTAAACCAGGTCTAAATCAGGTCTAAACCAGGACTAAACCAGGACTAAATCAGGTCTAAACCAGTTCTAAAGCGGGTCTAAACCAGGTCTAAACTGGGTTTGAACCAGGTCTAAACCAAAACAAAACCAGGACTAAACCAGAACAAAACCAGGACTTTTGGGATCAGGATGGCAGCGTCACATGGACCAGCCGAGGAGTCAAGGGGCGAGACAAAGACGTAGATAAAGGGGAAGTGTTTGTTTCGTTCACATGTTTGAGGAACTCTTTATTATGAGTCTATCGACATCTCCAGAGCTCTGAATGCTCTGTTCCATGTCGTGATGTCATGAAGTAGTTGTTTTAAAGTGTGTGCGTGCGTACCTGTCGTGGATGACGTTATTCCAACATGACGCCACGATGACGATTCCGGCGGCCGTGGCCATGAGCGCGTGGACCGAGGACACCAGCCTGAGAACACCGAGACAAGAGTGAGACAAAGAGACACAATAGTGAGACAACAGAGAGACAAAATACGCCGAGAGACGTCACCTCACCATATTGCAGGTTTTAAAGCAAGAACTGAACATTGTTTGCTAAAAGGGACATATTTATGAAGCGTGACGCAGAGAAAATGCAATGAAAATGCTGGGCGAAAACGGGACGTCGACTTGTCTTCTCGGCGATGGCTATATGATATGAAATCGTCGGGGAAAAGCTGTAGTTAGTGAAGCGGTGGCAGGTTTGAGGTTTGCGAATGGATCAGCCGCAACGGTGCGTTTTTGGATCCACAGCGGAAGGTTCAGTCCAAGGGTCCGGGGAGGAAGTGGTGTGCGGAGGCCGGAGCGCGTCGGAGCAGAGACCGTGAAAGGAGCGCAGCGGTGGGGCAGGATTTGTGAGCTCAGGCCTTGTTTCTTTCTCTGTCGCTCTGCCAGGGTTTGGAGTGGAGAAATGCAGGAAATTGCATCTAAGAAATCCAAAGTTTTTTGGGATTTCTTAGGAGGTTTAGTGCCCCCCCCCCCGGACTAAACCCCATATGATCACCACCTCCCCCTCCACCTCTGATACACTGTTAATACTTAATGGGCCTTAAGCCGCTCTGCACTGGGAAAACTGGGCCTCAACATCAAAAAGGTTAAGAACCCCTGCATTAGAAGAAAAATGTTCCACATGAAACTCCACACTATGCCCCACCAACATTTTGAAATGCCCTCCCCAATCTGTGCAGTCTAGATCCAGGCCTGCTGTGCGGTCTGGGGAGTCGCGAGCTGGTGAGGCCGGCGTTAGCCCCCGTTTAATCAATGTCCGTAATCCGTCACTCGAGTGCACGGCGAGAAAGTCCGGAGAAACGTCTATTAAAAGTGACACTCGGGCCAAACGGACAATTCCAGCTTCTTTTGCCGGTGTAACTCTGTATGACAGAAGCAGCCGACGACACCAGGAGAAAACGACTGCCGTAACACACGACATCGCCAAGGAAATGGTGCCTGTAACCACGGTGACCAAAGAGTCATTTA
>JAVJIX010000217.1:782500-790000 GCA_036785185.1 Paratrypauchen microcephalus
CTACTGCTGCTACTACTGCTACTACTGCTACTGCTGCTACTACTGCTACTACTACTGCTACTACTACTGCTACTACTACTGCTACTACTGCTACTACTACTACTACTGCTGCTACTACTTCTACTGCTACTACTTCTACTGCTACTGCTACTGCTACTACTGCTGCTACTACTACTGCTACTGCTACTGCTACTACTACTACTGCTACTACTACTACTGCTACTGCTACTACTGCTACTGCTACTGCTACTGCTGCTACTGCTACTACTACTACTATTATTAAACCACCTGTAATTGAATAAATACAAGGTAGAACTGTTTAATGTCACACTGCGGAACATTCCAGGCAGAGCAGTGACGTATCCATAGAAACATGATGATGACAGACCCCCAACGAAAAAAGTTACACAGTGCAGCTTTAGCACAGAATACTCCAAATGAAGAGTACAGTGGACTGGGCAGGAGGGGGTTAGCGGGTTAGCGGGTTCGCGTTGGTCTTCAGGTGAGCTAAAGTAGCACCAGAGTAGCACCAGATGCTAAGGCTAATCCAGGGATTACCTCAGGCTAAAAACAGAGCGGCGGTACGAGGCAGCGGTACCTCCTCCCAGACCACAGACCACGGGACTCCCCCCCCAGACCACAAGACTCCCCCCAGACCACGGGACCCCCCACACACACCACAGACCACGGGACTCCCCCCCAGACCACAGACCACGGGACTCCCCCCAGACCACTGGACCCCCACACACACCACAGGACACCCCCCCAGACCACAGGACACCCCCCAGACCACGGGACTCCCCCAGACCACAGACCACGGGACTCCCCCCAGACCACAAGACTCCCCACAGACCACAGACTCCCCCAGACCACAGACCACGGGACTCCCCCAGACCACAAGACTCCCCACAGACCACGGGACTCCCCCAGACCACAGACTCCCCCCAGACCACAGACCACGGGACTCCCCCAGACCACAAGACTCCCCACAGACCACGGGACTCCCCCAGACCACAAGACTCCCCCAGACCACAGACCACGGGACTCCCCCCCAGACCCCAGGACCCCCCCCCCCAGACCCCAGGACTCCCCCAGACCAGAGGTATCGGTCTATTCTCCTGACAGAGCGGCTGGAGGGGCCGATATGTGGGAACGGCTTTTATTCGACAGGTTAGCGTTAGCATACAGGTTAGCATTAGTGGACAGGTTAGCGTTAACGTTAGCGTACAGGTTAGCGTTAGCGTTCAGGTTAGCGTTAGCGGACAGGTCAGCGTTAGCGTTCAGGTTAGCGTTAGCGGACAGGTCAGCGTTAGCGTTCAGGTTAGCGTTAGCGGACAGGTCAGCGTTAGCGGACAGGTCAGCGTTAGCGTACAGGTCAGCGTTAGCGGACAGGTTAGCGTTAGCGGACAGGTTAGCGTTAGCGGACAGGTCAGTGTTAGCGTTCAGGTTAGCATTAGCGGACAGGTTAGCGTTAGCAGACAGGTTAGCGTTAGCATTAGCGTACAGGTTAGCATTAGCGTTAGAGTACAGTGTTGCTAAGTGCTTACTCCCTGCTAAAGAGCCTCTCTCCTGATTGGCTCTTTGGTTGCTATGATACTTACTCAGATTTCCAAATATGGAACTTGGCTCCAAATTAGCTGCTATAACTGCTAGCCTCAATGAGCTTCATTTGGGGTCAAACAGTCAAAAACCGTGAATTAAGAAGGAATACAACAGACGGTTAAAACTAGAACAAAAAGACTGCTGATACAGTGACCGTGCACAAGGACGTCTTTAAAGAACCAGAGTCTCCACGGCGGACACAGAAGAACCAGGGGCCACTGGGATCAAGATGGATTCTTTGTCACCAAACGAAGTTTAACTTAGAGTAACTCTAACTCTAACTGTACCCAGCAGCTCAGCCGCTCACGGGTTTGAAGTGTAAAGGTCAACAGTTTATTCAGCGGCTGCAGCTCCACACGCCTCAGTGTGAGGATTCAACAGTCCTTTGTGTCCACACACTGCTTCATTTTTCACTCAACACACATTTTTTATTCTCCAGCCACTGACTGAACCCTTCATGAATAAACCAGTTGTCCAGCGGCAGAGGACAGCACACAGGCCTCGCCCAGTGGAAGTGGACATCACAAAGTGGACATCACAAAGTGGACGTCACAAAGTGGACGTCACAAAGTGGACGTCACAAAGTGGACATCACAAAGTGGACGTCACTCTGTGCCATCGGCCTGTGGTTGGACGAGAACAATGGAGCACTTTTGAGCTCGCCTGGGCTCATCTCTCTAAACGGCTCATTTAAACTGCTGTGTCTCACAGTGTGGCATTAAACCTTTCTGTCTCCATGGAGACCAAACCAGACCTAGGTACAGGTCAGATCTGTGGAGAGGCGACCCCGCTCACAGTCAGAACGTCTGTTTTTCTCTGTATTTCTGAGCTCTAAAACCACCTGTGATTGAATAAATGTAAAGTAGAGCTGTTTAAAGTCACTGTGGAACACCTTTAAAAAGTTCACGTGAAAACTACCACTTCATGACATCACAAGATGAACGGGGTCTTATGAGCTTTGGAGACATGGACAGATTGATAAAGGTAAAAGTCCAGGTCTGTTTGTGAGGAGGAAACGGCGTTAGAACATGACTGAAACATGTTTGTGTCAGTTCAGGGGTGGGGGGGCACATTTCTGAAGGATTGTGGGAAAAACGAGCAGAAGAACAGAGCCTGGTGCTGCCCGGTGCTGCCCGGTGCTGCCCGGTGCTGCCCGGTGCTGCCCGGTGCTGCTCGGTGCTGCTCGGTGCTGCTCGGTGCTGCCCGGTGCTGCCCGGTGCTGCCCGGTGCTGCTCGGTGCTGCTCGGTGCTGTTCTTGCTGTGTCAGAGTTTCCCTTTCACCCAGTCTCACAGATCTGGGGACGTCCTCAGGCTGCAGGAGGAGCCCAGAAGTCACTAAAAAAAGCACCACTCTGGTTCTGACCGCTGGTTCCTCGAGACTTCAGTGTCTAAACCTCTGACCTCTGACCTCTGACCCCTGGGGATCCTTCTGTTCTAATCGTGACGTTTTAAACCACAAAACTGATCAAAACCACTTAAACCAGGACCAAACCAGGACTAAACCAGGTCTAAACCAGGACTAAACCAAGACCAAACCAGGACTAAACCAGGACTAAACCAGGACCAAACCAGGACCAAACCAGGACGGAACCAGGACCAAACCAGGACTAAACCAGGACTAAACCAAGACTGAACCAGGACTAAACCAAGACTGAACCAGGACCAAACCAGGACCAAACCAGGACCGAACCAGGACCGAACCAGGACTAAACCAGGACTAAACCAGGACTAAACCAGGACCAAACCAGGACCAAACCAGGACCAAACCAGGTCTAAACCAGGACTAAACCAGGACCAAACCAGGACTAAACCAGGTCTAAACCAGGACTAAACCAGGACCAAACCAGGTCTAAACCAGGACTAAACCAGGACTAAACCAGGACCAAACCAGGTCTAAACCAGGACCAAACCAGGACTAAACCAGGACTAAACCAGGACCAAACCAGGACCAAACCAGGACCAAACCAGGACCAAACTAGGACCGAACCAGGACCAAACCAGGACCAAACCAGGACCAAACCAGGACCAAACCAGGACTAAACCAGGACTAAACCAGGACCAAACCAGGACTAAACCAGGTCTAAACCAGAACTAAACCAGGACTAAACCAGGACTAAACCAGGTCTAAACCAGGACTAAACCAGGACTAAACCAGGACCAAACCAGGACCAAACCAAGACTGAACCAGGACCAAACCAGGACCAAACCAGGACCGAACCAGGACCAAACCAGGACTAAACCAAGACTAAACCAAGACTAAACCAGGACCGAACCAGGACCGAACCAGGACCGAACCAGGACCGAACCAGGACCGAACCAGGACCAAACCAGGACTAAACCAGGACCAAACCAGGACTAAACCAGGACCAAACCAGGTCTAAACCAGGACCAAACCAGGACCAAACCAGGACTAAACCAGGACCAAACCAGGTCTAAACCAGGACTAAACCAGGACTAAACCAGGACCAAACCAGGACCAAACCAGGACCAAACCAGGTCTAAACCAGGTCTAAACCAGGACTAAACCAGGACTAAACCAGGACTAAACCAGGACCAAACCAGGACTAAACCAGGTCTAAACCAGGACTAAACCAGGACCAAACCAGGTCTAAACCAGGACTAAACCAGGACTAAACCAGGACCAAACCAGGTCTAAACCAGGACTAAACCAGGACTAAACCAGGTCTAAACCAGGACTAAACCAGGTCTAAACCAGGACTAAACCAGGTCTAAACCAGGACTAAAACAGGACTAAACCAGGTCTAAACCAGGACTAAACCAGGACTAAACCAGGTCTAAACCAGGACTAAACCAGGACCAAACCAGGACCAAACTAGGACCGAACCAGGACCAAACCAGGACCAAACCAGGACTAAACCAGGACCAAACCAGGACTAAACCAGGACTAAACCAGGACCAAACCAGGACTAAACCAGGTCTAAACCAGAACTAAACCAGGACTAAACCAGGACTAAACCAGGTCTAAACCAGGACTAAACCAGGACTAAACCAGGACCAAACCAGGACCAAACCAAGACTGAACCAGGACCAAACCAGGACCAAACCAGGACCGAACCAGGTCTAAACCAGGACTAAACCAGGACTCAACCAGGTCTAAACCAGGACTAAACCAGAGCTAAACCAGGTCTAAACCAGGACTAAACCAGGACCAAACCAGGTCTAAACCAGGACTAAACCAGGTCTAAACCAGGACTAAACCAGGACTAAACCAGGTCTAAACCAGGACCAAACCAGGAACAAACCAGGTCTAAACCAGGACTAAACCAGGTCTAAACCAGGTCTAAGCCAGGTCTAAACCAGGACTAAACCAGGACTAAACCAGAGCTAAACCAGGTCTAAACCAGGACCAAACCAGGAACAAACCAGGTCTAAACCAGGACTAAACCAGGTCTAAACCAGGACTCAACCAGGTCTAAACCAGGACTAAACCAGAGCTAAACCAGGTCTAAACCAGGACTAAACCAGGACCAAACCAGGTCTAAACCAGGACTAAACCAGGAACAAACCAGGACTAAACCAGGCTGTGGGCCCCTCACATTATCTCAGAGCGTTTTTTTACATTTGGACCAAATCGACGACGTGACACTGCCGAAACCTCCGAGTATCACCGTGAAGAACATCGACCTGCAGAAGAAGGTCCCCTGAAGGTCCAGGCTGGAGAACAGGTCTAAACGTTTGTGTGTTGAACATGTGAATGAAACAAAACAAAACTCCAGCTCCAGGTTTGTGACGAGGAAACATCAGAGCAGATCAGAAAATGGCGTAACACAGGCCCTTTAAAACGCACGAGACAAAAGTACACTTCCATCGCTCGTATTTTCAACGATAAATCCATGTAGTCATTACCATAACAGGCGTGTATTTCCTCCGCTCGTCTCCTGCTCGCCGCTCGCCAGCCCTGACAGCTGACCTCCTATTGTCCTATCTGAACGCAGCACGCCAACCGCTGCGTTCTCCACGTACGGGCCCCGGGGCCGTGACGGGGCCTGTAAGTACACGCTCCCTTCACTGAGCTTTAGGAAATTAGTGCGAGCGATATTCCAGTGGCTGAGCGAGTGAGTACTTTTGCCAGGCAGGGGACCAATTAGGCATCGCGGCGTTCTTAAAGGTCACACAGAACTGACCCGTGTGAGCGTAAAGTCACGTTCCAACGCCGTTCCCTCCTCAAAAACACACCCGGAGTTGTGTTTTTGTTTCATTCATACATGTTTGAGGAACCCTTCGGCCCATGTAGTCATAGTCATAGTTTGCTTTACTGTCGAAAAACCATATGTACATGCATGCGCGCGCCGCCGACTGGGAGATACAGAGTGGAAAAGAGGCAATACAATCAATGACCATTATGCACAACATGTAATGACAGAAAAACAATTGGACAGGTAACATACGGTGTCTTTTTCTTTGGCGACAAGAAGGAAGGGTGTGGGGCAAGGGAGCAGATCAGAAATCAACGAAATTGATTGAAAACTGAAGTAGAAGCAGACATCCTAAAAAAAAATGTCATGAAGCGGCTCCTTTTACTTCTTTAGTTCAGTGGAGATCGGCATTTCCAGTAGTGACGGGGCCGATCCGATCCAGTATCGGTATCAAGTTCTGATATCAACGTAATTCACGGATCAGAAATGTCCGATCCAACCTGCGAAAATGTCCGATCCATGAGCCATGTCTATATACACATTAGCCGTGTCTCGATTCTCAGTGTGCACAGTCCGGAGCGTGGTTTTAAGGGTACTCAGACTGCGCTCAGGACTGTGCATACTTACACAGTCCGCAGACCGCATGGGCGTCGGCGAAATGCGACAGATCTCGCAACTACCAGATGCAGCCGCCGACTCCATTTTCTCCCGTAGAAGTAGCAGCGCGCGGTGCATGCTGGGATATATGACTGCGCGAAGTGTGCTTTTTCACGCAGTTGGTCCATGCCCCAATTTCCATGGAAACGACTGTGGTTTTCAGACCGCATTTTAACTGCGCATGGGACAAAAACGAAATGGGACAGCAGTCATGCCGGAAGTGACGTACATGCCCTTAAAACCACAGTCTGAACTGTGCACTCTGAGAATTGAGACACGGCTAATATCTGCCGAAACGACTCCACGAGTGATTCCCGGTCGGCTGCTCTGCTCCTGCTGCAAAATGTGGAATGGATTTCCTGAACGGAGGCGGATCTCAATGAGACACAGAGTAATGATGAGACACGCCTCCGTTCTGGAAATCCATTCCACAGTTTGCAGCCAGCTAGCAGGCGAAGTAGCAGCGCGAGCGAGCAGGCGAACCGACTTTTCATCACAACATGTGGAAATACTTTTGACTAGAAACACCTCAAAGCGAGACAGCAACGTGCGATGTTTGCAAAGCCGTTGTACCGAGAGTCGGAAGCTCTTTATCAGAGACTGCGCTACCCGAACTCTACAACCGAGTGTCAACAAGTTAGCTGAGAAGCTAAAATAGTTCCAGATCTGAGCTTTACTCCAGATATTTGGACATGGTTCTGCCCAGTGTCACTGATAAGCCTGACTGTGCTCTGGACTGACCGCGATTCACACGGACTCTGTTGTGCGTCGCTCCAGGTAAAAAAGTGCAGAGAATCACACAACCGAGCTACAATCGCAGCATCCATTACAGAGATGTTAAACCACGGGGAGATCCCACTAGAAAGAGTGCACGTAATTCTACGGGACAAAGACCGATACTTACCTCACACAATGTTTGTGGGACACACAAACATTTGTTCATATCATCGGCCGACTCGCCTGTAGAGATGAGTTTACAGTACTTGTAGTTTAACAATAATGATGCTAATCTTGAAACAAACAGTTTTGGTATCAGAATGGTATCGGTATAGACGGATATCCAAATTCAGGTATCGGGATTGTA
>JAVJIX010000217.1:795000-820000 GCA_036785185.1 Paratrypauchen microcephalus
CCAGTATGTCGGGGTCTTGTTCTCGAGTGAGGGGAGGATGGAGCGTGAGATCGACAGGCGGATCGGTGCGGCGTCGGCAGTGATGCGGTCGCTGTACCGGACCGTTGTGGTGGAGATCGATTTACTGTCGATCTCCGTTCCTCCCCTCACCTATGGTCATGAGCTCTGGGTAATGACCGAAAGGACGAGGTCGTGGATACAAGCGGCCGAAATTAGTTTCCTCCACAGAGTGGCTGGACGCTCCCTTAGAGATAGGGTGAGGAGCTCGGAGTGGAGCCGCTGCTCCTCCACAGCAGCTGAGGCTCGGGAACTGCTTAGACTGTTGCTCCTGGATAAGCGGAAGAAAATGGACGGATGGATGGATATGGCGACAGGCGTAGAGAAGAGGGAATGGAGCAGATGGAGCCATTAGGACAGGATGCTTCGATTAAAGCTACTTCCTCATGCAAAGAAAGTCCTCACAGCTATTATTAGAATAACCAAGTAACAAGCAGAGGAGCATTAAACAGGAAGAGCATTAGACCACGTTCATGTGAGGACGCACAAACACACACACTCATACCATACCCCAATCCACGGCAAAAGGAGAAAAAGTTTATTTGGTCGAATCCATTTCTTCTGCTTCAGTTCTGGTCAGACGCTGGTGGACACTGTCTGTATCTGAGCTGACAAACTGATTCGACCAAATAAACTTTTGTCCAGTCGACAAACTGAATTTCTCCTTTTGCCGTGGATTCTACCTGGACGACTGAGGGATTCTACACACATTAGGGTTAGAACTTTTGTACAGCCTCTATACCCTGCATCATATTTTGATGAACTTTTGCTAGTAATGAAAGGAATTCACCTTCATTTGGTCATATTTTTGAAAAAAGTGAAGTTTCCGTAAAGCCTACCAACAACCTCTACAGCAGGGGTGTCAAACATGCAGCCCGGGGGCCAGATCCGGCCCTCCAAGACCTTTAATCTGGCCCTCGGCTGATTTTCTATAAAAATATTTTAATTATATTTAAATTTTCTATTAAAATATTGGTAATTTTCTGTGCCTCTTTTTTGCGTGGCCCCTCCCACCAGAGCAGCACAAATGAAGACTCGCCTCTTTCCAAACGCTCTTAAAGGAGCATCGTTTTGACTGTCGACCGTGACTCCCTCATCAGCAAAATGTCAAAAATGAGAAAAGTGGACGCCGAGTGCAGGATTTTCCAAGAAAAATGGACTAATTCCTATTTGTTCAGGAGGTGAATGGGAAACCTGTATGTTTGTGTTGAAACTGCATTTTTCCTACAGTTTTAGGTTATTCATAATGTTATAATATTTAGTAAAAGAAAGAGTTCATCAAATAAAAAAGACTTGTGTAATAGATTTGTGTTTCTCTACACAAATATTTGGACTTATTGCTATTTTTGGGGTATATTTGCCATGAGTTTCTGATCCGGCCCCTTTGGGATCAAAGTCGGTTGGATACAGCCCCTGGACCAGAGTTTGACACCCCTGGTCTACAGTCTACAGGCTTATACAGTGAAAGTGAAACTCCGGGATTGTGGGAAAGCTGTAGGCTACAATATATCACTACTAAACCAGACAGATTTCCTCAAATTTCAATCAAACAACATTTATAAAGCACTTTTCATACAAAAATGTAACACAAAGCGCCTTACAGTGGTTAAAGGTCCCATGACATGAAATTTTCACTTTCTGAGGTTTTTGAACGTTAATGTGAGCTCCCCTACCCTGTTTAGCCCCCCCATGGCTAAAAGTTGTGAAATGTCTAAACTGAGCATTTGCGATCCTTTTCTGCGTTACAAAAAATCAAGAGCTCAAACGGGCGATTTTGAACAAGGAAACTTATTGACGTCAGATCGAAAAAAGAAATGCAAATGCAGTTCCACCCCCGTCTGTCTGTACTCAGCGTCTCTGTAAATCACGCCCAGAGAGTTTGGACTGCGAATGCGCTAGGCAATGCGAAATGCGTTTTTTTATTTGCCTGGAGGCACGTCCGAGTGTTTCTAGGCTCGGAAGTCCTTTATCTGAGCCTCTGGACCTTTGAACAGCAGTGGTTTAATTTTATTTTCTGTGGAAATGTGTTTATTTTTCAATGGAACGCTTCTCATCTCTCCCTCCGCGCAAAAACACGGAAATGGATCACAGAGCGGAGAGCTTGGCCACGCCCCCACCCCCTACTATAGGCCATCTCTGTCGTCCTCATTTGCATTCAAGCAACAATGCCCATAATGGAGTGTTCCAGAGTGACATTTATGACTCTTTCTCATCTTATCTCCGTTTCTCATGCACTGAGTGTTGATTTTGAAGAAGGATTCATTTACAGTATTAGGGAACCATTAAGGAGCCATATAAAAGCATCAACAAGTACCATGTCATGGGATCTTTAATACTTCTTTAAATACTTTTTTTAAAAACAGTGTTGAAAATGGAGTTTGGTTTCTTCAATTATACCAAAAAGTTCATCCAATCACGATGCAGGAGTTTGATTTTGGAAAAACAGTTCAAAATGTTATAACCCTACTGCCTTTATCTGATCTGAGAAACGGATTCGACCAAATAAACTTTTGTCCAGTCGACAAATATTTTATTTTGACTTGTACATATACACTTATTTTTATTTTTAGAATTCTGTCTCATTTTACCCCCGTCTCTTCCCATCTTTAATACTATTCCATGTGTTTGTGTTACTCTCTGTTCTTATATCATACTGTGATGAGTGAGCAGCTGCATCCAGATCATTTCCCTTGTGGATCAATAAAGTTTGTCTAAGTATAAAACACACACACACAGAGCGTTGTGCGTTACAGCTGTAGAACGTGCGGCTCCGAGGTGTTTGACGCTTAAACTCCTCCTCACAGCAGTTTCCGAACACGTTTACCGTACTTTTTGTACGAGAGAGCGCACCTGACTATCTGCCCACATTGTAACTTGAGATATTTACACAGAAAGATGGCACACAAAAGGATTTTTTTTTTATTTTAATAAACGTAAATACTGGTATGTGCTTTTTTTCAAACAGTGCCTATGGCAGAAACACGGCAGTAAAACAACTGTAAAATGGCCAGTCGGAAGCCTCTGGAAGCCTTAAAATTAACTTTAAAGTTGATATATTTGCCTCAGTTGTCCATGAAAAATCCAGCAGCGTATTTTCACATTCACATATCTCGTCTCGATTCGTGTCACTGCGCGCCTGTTACTTATTATTAGCCTGTTAGCCTTTAGCAGAAGTGTACGGCGGATGCGGTACGGCGACATCCCCATAAACGAATGTTTACAAGTGAGCAGGCGATAGAGCTAACGTGGGCGCAGTGATACGAATCGAGAGAGAAAATAGGCAAATGTGAAAATACGCCGCTGGATTTTTCGTGGACAACTGTTTGGGACGCAAATATATCACCTTTCGGACAAATGTTTTGTTTTGAGAAGAAAAACAAGCTTTATTACGAGTCCCCGCGAACTCACCGGACCTAAAGTACCTGAGCTCCAGAACGCGAACAGAACCGGGCTGAGACGAGACTGTCAGAGGTAAGACGGTGTTACTGCACGAAACTTTTAGAAGGAAACCCACACAGATTAACATAAAAAAACACACTATCTGAGGTGAATCGTGGGGACTCGAGGTGAATCGTGGGGACTCGAGGTCAATCGTGGGGACTCGAGGTCAATCGTGGGGACTCGAGGTCAATCGTGGGGACTCGAGGTCAATCGTGGAGACTCGAGGTCAATCGTGGAGACTCGCGGTGAGTCGTGGGGACTCGCGGTGAATCGTGGGGACTCGCGGTGAGTCGTGGGGACTCGAGGTGAGTCGTGGGGACTCGAGGTGAGTCGTGGGGACTCGCGGTGAATCGTGGGGACTCGCGGTGAGTCGTGGGGACTCACGGTGAATTGTGGGGACTTGAATGGTGCGGTTTCAGGATGCCTTGTCCACAATGCTTCACAGTATTGCATTAAACATGTCTAACTCCATGGAGACAATAAAGTGACAGCACCAAGCCAGGTTACGCGTCTGATCGCTGTAGAGGCGACCCTGCTCGTGCTGTTTTAGGCAGTAAAAATGCCTGTAGATAGATCAGTTTAATGCCGTACTGTGGAACAAAAAGTTACACCTTTAACATCAAATCCACTGTCCCATGTCTTGTGTAGCGAGCGGTTCTGCTCCGGTTCTGGAGCTTGGGAAGTAGGTCTGATAAGTTCGCGGGGACATTTAATAAAGCTTGTTTTTCTTCTCAAAACAACATTTGTCCAAAAAGTGATATATTTGCGTCACAAACAGTTAATTCGCATGGTGCTATTTTCTCCCGGGTCGTATCACTGCGCACAGATTAGTTATGTTATTAGTTATGTCGCCGTACCGCATCCGCCGTAAACATCCACTTACAAGTGAACAGGCTAATACAGCTAATCTGGGCGCAGTGATACGACCCGAGAGAAAATAGAACCATGTGAATTAAAGGAAAAGTAACGTTTTTTTTCAAACTGAACCTTCTTTTGGCAATAAAACAAGTAGTTTTACTCACCCGTAGCAGTTTGGTGTCAATTGGAGCAGTATCGCAGAACTTATGTTGAGCCGTTCTGTTCTACTAATGATCCCGTATCCGTTAGCGTGAGTGCTCGGGGCATTACTTTGCGGTCTCCAAATAACACAAACTTTAGCACTTTTCAAATCACAGAAGATCGCTGTGTCAGGGTAGACTTTTAGTAGATTCCAAAACGGCCTGAAACCCGATATCGCAACAGAAAAGTAAAGTTCAGAGCGGTGTTAGCTTCTTTCGGACTAGCGGTGTTTACAAAACAGCTGAGTTCACGCATGCGCACTGTCCTCTCTGATGACGTCATCAAATGAAACTATAGCTGCATATCGGGTTTCAGGCCATTTTGGAATCCACTAAAAGTCTACGCTGACACAGCGATCTTCTGTGATTTGAAAAGTGCTAAAGTTTGTGTTATTTGGACACCGCAAAGTAATGCCCCGAGCACTCATGCTAACGGATACGGGATCATTAGTAGAACAGAACGGCTCAACATAAGTTCTGCGATACTGCTCCAAGTGACACCAAACTGCTATGGGTGAGTAAAACTACTTGTTTTATTGCCGAAAGAAGGCTCAGATTGTAAAAAAAACGTTACTTTTCCTTTAACTGTTTGTTTAAATAAAAACAGTTTTGTGTGAGTCACGTGACTCGTTCAGGGGCCGTACGGCGTTGAACTAAATAAATAATGAAACAGCTACAGAAAACATTTGGATTAGTTGTATCCCATTTTATTTTTGTTTAAAGGAAATTTTAAAAATCCAAATCAGCTCTAGTCCACAAAAGTGAAGTTTTACTTGACTTCACTTTTGGCTTTATTTCTAATGAAACGCCACAGACACAAAAGCCCCAAAAACTAGAATTAAAATAAAGCACTTTTGTACTTTATATCTGTAACGAGTTCTTAAAGTTGTATATTAACAAAGTCCAATACTCCAGTACAGTTTTTATGTATTTGTACTTTACTTTACTGTGAATATTTTTTACTTTTATGCAGGTATTTGTACTTTCTACGGCTTCTAAGGGCTTCAACTACTAGGCTGAGTTCTTCTCTCAAACAGAAAACACTCTGTTCCACCTGGTGATGTCATCATGTGGTGATACAGGAAGTGCTCCACTGTGTTTTTAAACTCCACACACCTTCACTAGAATCATGTCCTGGAGTTGTACTGCGTGACCAGATTTTCAAAATAAAAAACTGGGACACTCGGTTTGTGGAGGTGAAATAGTGAAACTCGGCGCATTTGTGACAAACACACGACTCGGTTTAGTCACATTTTTCTTTGCGTTTTGGTCATTTTTAAGCAGCTTTTCGGTATTTTACCAAAACAAATGACAGTTTACGGGATCAAACTGGTCAGAAATAGGGACATTTCTTGTATAAAACTGGGTTTGGCTAAATCCACTGGGACAGGGGACTCAAAAGTGGGTATAAAGGGACGCCTGGTCACTCTTTTAAAAGGAAAACTACCACTTCATGACATCACAAGGTGGAACAGAGCATTTGGAGATGCAGACAGACTATTAATAAAACAATCAAAACGTGTGAATGGAAGAAAACACAACTCCAGGTGTGTTTTTGAGGAGGGAACAGGGTCAGTGTGGTGTATTGTGGGGACCGTTACACTCACCCATTAGGCCAAGTTTTATCTGTGGGTTTTAGAGTCTTAAAAAGCATTTTCAGGTCGTATTTTACAAAAAAATACACTTTTGTAAGGTTTAAGTCACGTTCTAATGTTGTTTCCTCCTCAAAAACAGACCTGGAGTTGTGTTTTCCGTCTGTCTACATCTCCAAAAACACTCTGTTCCACCTTGTGATGTCATGACGCTGTAGTTTTCACGTTAACAGCTCCACATTTTAACTTTAAATTCAGTAGAGTTTGGCATTTCCAAGGGCGAAATCATCCAAAAACAGACCTGGAGTTGTGTTTTGTTTCATTTTGTTTGAGTAACACCAGTACTCGAGTTGAGGGGGGGGGGGGGGGGGGGGATAGTCAAAATCATCCCTCTTCTAAAACAGTCATCCCTTCTTCCATCCCTTGTGGCATTTTATCAATCAGGCATGAAAATCCCTCACCTTTTGGCGAAATTCGCCATCTTTAAGTCAAAATGGCCAGTGCCAAGAGCCAATCATAGGCCGAACTGCGCTCCGGCTTCCAATCATGTTGCAGCACCGATCGCGCTCCCGCCAATCATGACGATTGCCGCTGTTGTGTTTGCGCCTGTTCACCGATCAGCTGTGAGCGAGCCGCCTGATATTTACGCAGCATTTCCAAGAGAAGAAGAATCCTTAACTTCCTACGTTAATGCTACGTAAGAAGGAACTCTCGCCTCGGGACACGGGATAAGTTCGGGATATGTCCTTTTCTCCGGAGCTCCGGATTATTAAAGACCGTGACACGTGCATACATGGATACGCAAACTATCGGGAGTGACCGCGTTCTTATGGGTGAGTCATATTATCAGATTATTTCTGCATCTATTTCAGCACTAAACCAGGACTAAACCAAGACTAAACCAGGTCTAAACCAGGTCTAAACCAGGATTAAACTGGGACTAAACCAGGACTAAGCCAAGACTAAGCCAAGACTAAGCCAAGACTAAACCAGGACTAAACCAGGTCTAAACCAGGAGTAAACCAGGTCTAAACCAGGACTAAACCAAGACTAAACCAGATCTAAACCGGGTCTAAACCAGGACTAAACCAGGACTAAACCAAAACTAAACCAGGTCTAAACCAAGACTAAAACAGGACTAAGCCAGGACTAAACCAGGACTAAACCAGGTCTAAACTAGGACTAAACCAGGTCTAAACCAGGACTAAACCAGGTCTAAACCAGGACTAAACCAGGTCTAAACTAGGAGTAAACCAGGTCTAAACCAGGACTAAGCCAAGACTAAACCAGATCTAAACCGGGTCTAAACCAGGACTAAACCAGGTCTAAACCAGGACCAAACCAGGTCTAAACCAGGACTAAACCAGGTCTAAACTAGGAGTAAACCAGGTCTAAACCAGGACTAAACCAGATCTAAACCGGGTCTACACCAGGACTAAACCAGGACTAAACCAGGACTAAACCAGGACCAAACCAGGTCTAAACCAGGACTAAACCAGGACTAAACCAGGACTAAGCCAAGACTAAACCAGATCTAAACCGGGTCTAAACCAGGACTAAACCAGGACTAAACCAGGTCTAAACCAGGACTAAACCAGGTCTAAACTAGGAGTAAACCAGGACTAAACCAGGACCAAACCAGGTCTAAACCAGGACTAAACCAGGTCTAAACCAGGACTAAGCCAAGACTAAACCAGATCTAAACCGGGTCTAAACCAGGACTAAACCAGGTCTAAACCAGGTCTAAACCAGGACTAAGCCAAGACTAAACCAGATCTAAACCGGGTCTAAACCAGGACTAAACCAGGACTAAACCAGGTCTAAACCAGGTCTAAACCAAGACTGTGTGATAACATATCCTGTGTATTACTGAATTATTGAATGATAATATGGACTTTTTGTTATAAAAGCATTTCTATTTTAATGTCACATAAATGTAAAATTTCACCATCTCCCCCGGTTTCATTTTACAACTCGACTACTGAGTAACACTTTATTATCTGTCTGCATCTCCATAGCTCAAAATTTCCACCTTGTGATGTCATGAAGCGGTCGTTTTCAAGCTTTAGTTCAGTAAAAATTGGAATTCCCGGGTGGAAATCGTCCAAATGAGTTTAAAAACACTTCTAGTATGACATCAGGGAGTGTTTTCAGTTCGAGAAGGACTGTAATTCAAGTTCCCAAGTTTATCCTCTTCCGAACGGAATAACGAGTTCATTCGGAGATGTTGAAATCGTGTAACTCGCCGGCTTTCAAAGTTCTGATATTTACGCAGCATTTCCAAGAGAAGAATCCTTAACTTGCTACGTTAATGCTACGTAAGAAGGAACTCTCGTCTCGGGACACGGGATAAGTTCGGGATATGTCCTTTTCTCCGGAGCTCCGGATTATTAAAGACCGTGACACGTGCATACATGGATACGCAAACTATCGTTCTTATGGGTGAGTCATATTATCAGATTATTTCTGCATCTATTTCAGCACTAAACCAGAACTAAACCAGGACTAAACCAGGACTAAACCAGGTCTAAACCAGAACTAAACCAGGTCTAAACTAGGACTAAACCAGGTCTAAACCAGGTCTAAACCAGGACTAAACCAGGACTAAACGAAGACTAAGCCAAGGCTAAACCAGGACTAAACCAGGACTAAACCAGGACTAAACCAGGTCTAAACTAGGACTAAACCAGGTCTAAACCAGGTCTAAACTAGGACTAAACCAGGACTAAACGAAGACTAAGCCAAGGCTAAACCAGGACTAAACCAGGTCTAAACCAGGTCTAAACCAGGACTAAACCAGGACTAAACCAGGACTAAACCAAGACTAAACCAGATCTAAACCGGGTCTAAACCAGGACTAAACCAAAACTAAACCAGGTCTAAACCAGGACTAAACCAGGACTAAACCAGGTCTAAACAAGGACTAAACCAGGTCTAAACTAGGACTAAACCAGGACTAAACCAGGTCTAAACCAGGTCTGAACCAGGTCTGAACTGGGACTAAACCAGGACTAAACCAGGTCTAAACTAGGACTAAACCAGGACTAAACCAGGTCTAAACTAGGACTAAACCAGGTCTAAACCAGGTCTAAACTAGGACTAAACCAGGTCTAAACCAGGTCTGAACCAGGACTAAACCAGGTCTAAACCAGGTCTGAACCAGGACTAAACCAGGTCTAAACCAGGTCTAAACTAGGACTAAACCAGGACTAAACCAGGTCTAAACCAGGTCTAAACTAGGACTAAACCAGGACTAAACCAGGTCTAAACCAGGTGTAAACTAGGACTAAACCAGGACTAAACCAGGACTAAACCAGGTCTAAACTAGGACTAAACCAGGACTAAACCAGGTCTAAACCAGGTCTAAACCAAGACTGTGTGTGATAACATATATCCTGTGTATTACTGAATTATTGAACGATAATATGGACTTTTTGTTATAAAAGCATTTCCATTTTAATGTCACATAAATGTAAAATTTCACCATCCCCCCGGGTTCACTTTACAACTCGACTACTGAGTAACACTTATCCTCTTTATCCTCCACTTTATCCTCTTCCGAACGGAATAACGAGTTCATTCGGAGATGTCGAAATCGTGTAACTCGCCGGCTTTCAAAGTTCTCAGGACAAGCTGCCCTAAAGCCTCTTGTGGAGACAGCCACGGCTCTCCACGCAACTTTGTGCCAGAGGGAGGAGTCACGTGTGTGCGGCCATATGACTGCTTTTCGAACAACTGGAACGAACTGCGCCAATTCTGTGCCCCAAAAACTTCAGTCTCGGAGCATGTCCAGACCTCAGAACTCACAAATTAGATCAGGTTTCTTGCAGAACTTCACGGTGTTTTTCAGCGTTGTCGTTCCACACGGTCCAGTGCGCGCGTAGCATCCACGAAAAGCGCATCCACAGCAGAAACGGCGCAGGTTGAGCCGGACTGAAACAGCCCAGAGCTAACGGGTGACCAGGCTACCAAAACAACGAGCCAAAAAACCCCGAGCTCAAACCCCAAATGCAACTGCGACACCGGAGAATAAACCACGTGGTGCAAACCCCGAGGTCCCGACGCGAAACGGAGACGGGAAGCTCCAACCGGGCGCGTCTTTATTTTATTTTATTTTTTGGCGTTTTCCTTCTTACCTCTCGCTGACCAGCACCACGTCTGCGTCGCTCCAGCGGCTGAACACGCGCGGCAGGACTCTCCGAAGAGCCAAGAACAGACCGGGGAAAACTACCGCACCGCTGGCCAAAACTTTCCACATCCTGGCGGGGGATTGCGCGCACTCCGGCCCGGATCTCTGCTGCGTCTCCCCCGGACACTCTGGAGGCCTTCACCGGCGGCTGCGGGGCATGTTCCGCGGGGCTCGGGGCTCTTCCATCCGCACGCACGGAGCGGCAGCGGCGGGACTCAGCGGCAGCGGCAGGACGCGCGTCAAGCCGCCGCGCCGGCGCAGAGGACGCGGCGGGGCTTCCGGGCGCGCCTTCAAAATAAAAGTCGAGTGTGTCAGCGGAAGTAGGGCTGGTCACTTCCGGAATCTAAAATAAAACCAAAGTGATTAAATTAAAGCACGACGGTCCGAACTTTTCCCACAAAACAAACATATTCACACAAATATCCTCCTAGTGTATCTGAATTATTATTATTATTATTATTTTAATTTTCTAAATGAACACCTCAGCATTGACATTTTGTTAATTTTATTTGTATTCATAATGTTGTAACATGTCCTCTGTAATGGACGTCGGGGACATTTTGGTGTTAAATCCACGTGAAGTTAACAACCTCACAAAGACTTTTTTTTTTTTTTGATGACCAACATCTCTCTTTTTAGTCTCCCTTTTAATTTCTTATTTATTTAATTTATTTATTTATTTGAGTATTTTTAAATTAATTTTTATGTGTTATTTATTTTGTATTTATTTGTATTTATTTATTTTAGTATTTTTATTTTTATGTATTATTTATTTTGTATTTATTTTTATTTATTTATTTTTATGTATTATTTTGTTTTTATTTATTTTTATGTATGTATTTATTTATTTTAGTATTTTTGTTATTTATTTGTATGTATTATTTATTTTGACAGACTGGTTAACTCAATATCCACTATAAAGGACACAAATGAATGGGCGGGTCTCAGGAGGATATTCACACAAACATATTCACACAAACATATTCACACAAACATATTCACACAAACATATTCACACAAACATGTGGAGGCCATAGAGCTGGTGACAGTGACACAAATGCATTTTATATGAGTTTGACGGAGACACAGCACCTTTAAAAGTCCAAGGATGCAAATTTTAGTCCCAGTTTAGTCCTGGTTTAGTCTCATATTAGTCCTGTTTTAAATTAAAAAAAATAAAACCTACTTTCAAAGTTGTACATAATCCATTTGTACTGATGATCTTCACATCTCCACCTCAAACATGAACCTGGTGAGATTTCTCTCACTGATCAAGAAAAAAAACACTAAAACACGATAACTTTGACTTTTTCTACAGTTTGGCAGTTGGACAAAAATGTTGTGACAGATCTTGTGTTATATTATTTGATGTGTTTATTTAGTCCTGTTTTAGTCCAGTTTTAGTCCTGTTTTAGTCCTGGTTCAGTCCTGTTTTAGTCCTGGTTCAGTCCTGTTTTAGTCCTGTTTTAGTCCAGTTTTAGTCCTGGTTTAGTCCAGTTTTAGTCCTGGTTCAGTCCTGTTTTAGTCCTGGTTTAGTCCTGGTTCAGTCCAGTTTTAGTCCTGGTTTAGTCCAGTTTTAGTCCTGGTTCAGTCCAGTTTTAGTCCTGGTTCAGTCCAGTTTTAGTCCTGGTTTAGTCCTGGTTCAGTCCAGTTTTAGTCCTGGTTCAGTCCAGTTTTAGTCCTGGTTCAGTCCAGTTTTAGTCCTGGTTTAGTCCTGGTTCAGTCCAGTTTTAGTCCTGGTTCAGTCCTGTTTTAGTCCTGGTTTAGTCCTGGTTCAGTCCAGTTTTAGTCCTGGTTCAGTCCTGTTTTAGTCCTGTTTTAGTCCAGTTTTAGTCCTGGTTCAGTCCTGTTTTAGTCCTGGTTTAGCCCTGGTTCAGTCCTGTTTTAGTCCTGGTTTAGTTCTTGTATTCTATTATTTGTCAAAGACATTGTGGTGTCTTAATACAAAGTTAAGAAAGTTAAACATTGTGGGGTTAATGTGACTGGAAAAGAGTTCCAAATGTTTCACGTTTATCTTTGTTTTGAATTATTTTAGTAAAAAAAATCCAGTTTTGGTAAATCCTCACTCTCTCATGACTGTAATAATAACACAGAACTTACCAAAGATCAAAGTCAGCTTTATTGTTTATTCTGCCATAAGTGTTCAACAGTGAATCAAAATGTCCTTTCTCTCCGGCCAAGTCGTGCAAAAAGAAACAGTGTACAAAATACAATATAAAGATAAAGATGAAAGAAACCAAAAAACTATCTACATCTGTAAACTATACCAATTTACACATGTCCAGCTTCTGTAAACAATCACATTTACTGATGTAGAAATAAAATTAATAACCAGAGTAAACTTCAAACTTTTGGCCCTCCACAATATTTTCTGCTTCTCATTTGGCCCCCGTCTGGATGTCCACCCCCCCGTCTCTGTAAATCACGCCCAGAGAGTTTGGACCACGAATGCGCTAGGCAATGCGAAATGTGTTTTTTTATTTGCCTGGAGGCACGTCCGAGTGTTTCTAGGCTCGGAAGTCCTTTATCTGAGCCTCTGGACCTTTGAACAGCAGTGGTTTAATTTTATTTTCTGTGAAAATGTGTTTCTTTCATTGAAATGCCTCTCATTTCTGCCTTCGTGCTTAAAACGCGGAAGTAAGGAGACAGCGCAGCGCTGTCTCCCAGCGGTGCAGAGGAGTGGGTGGGGGGGTGGGGGGGCCCACCCGCTCCTCTAACCCTATCTGTGTCCTTCTCATTTGCATTCAAGCAACAACAACAATAATGAGGTGTTCAGAGAGTTATTTTTTGACTCTGTTCCATACATGTGTCTTTCTCATGCACTGAGTGTTGATTTTGAAGGATTCATTTACAGTATTAGGGAACCATTAAGGAGCCATAGAAAAGCATCAACAAGTACCATGTCATGGGATCCTTAACACGTCGGGATTGCTCGGTTGATGACGTGTTGTAAGATCCCTGCATCATTGGAACAGCTCCTGTGGGTCTCATGGCTAAGCTGAGGTGGTGCACCGTTAGCCTCAGAGAGGTTTGGTCGAGTTCCCTCAGTTGAAGTAGTTGAACATTCTTCTCTGTTGCTTTGGTCCAGGGTTGAAGTTTGGGGCACAGCTGTCCCATCGGATGGTGCTGCGCTTTTAATTTGTTTTCCTTTCAAATATTCAAAAATCGGTTTGTGTCTTTTCATTTTGGTTGTTCCGTCCGTCTATTCCACTCTGACAATGATGTCTACACACTGCCGCGTTTTTTCAGGGCTGCGCTGTTCTATACATTTTGCAACATTTCATGCACGACATATGTGACGTCAAAAATATTGGTTTAGGAAATGTTTAAGCGAAGCGCTTGATTAAATTACAGCAAAGTTTGATTTTTCTCGACATGATAAAAAAAACTCGCAGGCCAACATTTGTTTTTTTTTGTTTTTTTTTAATAATCATTTTCAAAAAGTTACCCGGGCCACGGCCCCCCTGGCCCGGGCGGTTCTGCGGTCCACACACCTTCACTAGAATCACTGGGATGATGTGCAGCTCTGGAATTGTCAAACATTCAGGCTGCTTTTATTATTTGAAGAAGAAGAAGAAGAAGAAGAAGAAGAAGAAGAAGAAGAAGAAGTGACTTTATTGATCTCACACAGGAGAAATTTTAGGGTAATTAATTTTTCCATGGGCCACGTGAGAAACAGAAAATATTGTGGAGGTCAAAATGCTTCACTCAGTTCTGCAGAATATAAATTGTATTTCTTAATTTAAAAAAGCAGTAAACGCTGGAGTTTATGTTTGATGAAGAAATGAAAAAGTGAGGCCGACTTACAGAAAATGTAACTTAAAGGGACAGTGTGTAAGATTTTTACCCGTTAATTACTGAAATTGAAGATACCCATTCAAAAATACAGTGTTTTCCAAGCCTTTTCACTTCCATCATGAAATCAAAGTATTCTTTTGGACTTAGATATAGTCACATAAAAGGGGGATCTTCCCCATGCAGAGGCAGCCATTTTGAATACGAGAGCCGCAGAAGGACATTTGGGCTCCGCCTTCGGCAAGGCTCGTGGTTTTGGGTAAACAACACAAGCATGCTGCCGGATCAGACGTCGTAATGGATCTAACACGTGTTTTGGACTAAATTGTTTTACTGGATTTTATTCGCTGGATCCTTACGGACAAATTGAGAGCAAGTTTATGGTGAAATACAGAGTTTGACCTGTGCAAAGCATTCTAAGGTAAGCTAACCTCGTTTTGTGCTTTTCCGTATAAAAGCCCCATGTGCTCGGGGAGTGATTGTTGTGCCGGGAAATGAATTGTATAGTCAAAAAGAGGAGACTGTAAGGTTTCATTTGATGTGTAGAGTGTCATGATACATGATCGGGAATGTGTGTTTTCATGAGAAAAGAAAAAAAAACAGTGAACGGGACCGCGTTTTATTTATACCGTAGTTGTCGGCGAGAGCTCGCACAGCGCCGGGTGCGAGCGGGTACGCGAGCTGTCCACGTTACGGCGCGCCCGGGTGACCCTCGAGGTCTGCCGTAGCCAAAAGAGGAAGTGCATGGTACCTACACCACCTATGCGCCACCAATCCTACACACTGGACCTTTAAAAAAAAAACTCTAAATTAAAAGCAGCAGTTTTAGTCCAGGCATGAGGCAAAAGGATAAAACCTGTTTATTTGTGATTCCAAATGAGTTTAAACCAGACAAGTCGCCAAAGAGCCGGACGTGGCCCCGGAGCTGGACAAAGCCCAGGTTTGCTTTGCACGAGAAGGTTCTAGAAACGTTCTGTGGCTTTCACAACTGAACAAAAGGTCAAACAAAAACCTTTTATTCAACTTTCAACTCTCTTTTCAACTTTATGAACATTTTCAATGTAGAACAAACATTCTACAACCAAAAATAACTAAAAATAAATGAATAAATAAAAGGGGTGACGAGGACGAGCTTATTGTTGGTGCCAAATAATCAATAAAATACACAGTTAAACATCACTTACAGTAAAAGAAATGAATATAAATTAAATAAATAAAAATAAATCAGTAAATGGCTTACATAACAAAATCCTATGTACATAAAGTAAAATAATAATAAAATAAAATATAACATTAAACATAAAAAATATAGAGAGGAAATAATAATAATAATAATAATAATAATAATAATAATAATAATAATAATAATAATAATAATAAAACAAAAATCATTTTTAAAAGGTAACAACTTAAGGTCAGTACTCGAGATGAGTTGGGCAAATCGGGCATCCCTTCTTCCATCCCTTGTGGCATTTTATCAATCAGGCATCCCTCACCATTAGGCGAAATTCACCTAAATTTGCCGTTTTGAAGTCAAAATAGGTGACCAACGTGAATCGTGGCCAGTTCCAAGAGCCAATCACAGGCCGAACTGCGCTCCGGCTTCCAATCATGTTGCAGCATACCCACCGATCGCGCTCCCGCCAATCATGACGATTAGTGCTGTTGTGTTTGCACCTGTTCGCCGATCAGCTGTGAGCGAGCCCCGTTAATATGTACGCTACGTTAATGCTACGTAAGAAGGAACTCTCGCCTCGGGACTCGGGATATGTCCGTTTCTCCGGAGCGCAAACACGTGAACACGTGAATTATGGCACACCGCAAACTACGAGCTGATCGTGTTCTTATGGGGTGAGTTATATTAACAGATTATTTCTGCATCAAAGGGACATATTAGCTGACAGCAGGGGCCCGGGACTAAACCGGGACTAAACCAGGACTAAACCAGGACTAAACCAGGTCTAAACCAGGTCTAAACCAGGACTAAACCAGGACTAAACCAGGTCTAAACCAGGTCTAAACCAGGTCTAAAGCAGGACTAAAGCAGGACTAAAGCAGGACTAAAGCAGGACTAAAGCAGGACTAAAGCAGGACTAAACCAGGACTAAACCAGGTTTAAACTAAGACTAAACCAGGTCTAAACCAGGACTAAACCAGGACTAAACCAGGACTAAACCAGGTCTAAACCAGGACTAAACCAGGACTAAACCAGGTCTAAACCAGGACTAAACCAGGTCTAAACCAGGTCTAAATCAGGTCTAAATCAGGTCTAAACCAGGACTAAACCAGGACTAAACCAGGTCTAAACTGGGACTAAACCAGGTCTAAACCAGGACTAAACTGGGACTAAACCAGGACTAAACCAGGTCTAAACCAGGTCTAAACTGACTCTAAACCAGGACTAAACCAGGTCTAAACCAGGTCTAAACTGGGACTAAACCAGGTCTAAACCAGGTCTTGGGCAGGAAAGTTGAAAATTAAGCAAATACTTTATAAACAAATTTCCAAACGAACTATTGAGACTTTGTGATATAATTATAATTATGGGTAAATACCACATACTGTACATAAAAGTAAATCCATGGGGTTTTTTTTTGTTTAAATCTGAATTATTCTCATATTTTGCTTCTGTGCCGCTCCTAAAGAATTCCAACAAGGACTTACAATTACTCTGATGAAGTCTCCAAATATTTATGTTCCGAATCTTCAAAATGTGCCATGACGATGTGTGAAAGTAATGACTTATAGGGACTGGCTTTTGCTCAAACTTTTCCTATTTTATTTGAATTTTGAATTATTGTAATGTGTTATCGCCATCCAGAGCATTTACATTTCATTATTTTAATGAATAAACAATAATAATAAAACATGCCACATATTATGCTCTATCGCCCTCTGGTGGTGGTGGTGGCTTCATAACACCGCTTCATCTGTTTTCTCTCCGTTTTTTTCTCTCAGAGTGAAATAAAGTCGCTGTGGGAGCTCTGTGCCCTCAGACCAGTGTTTTTGAAGTTTCTATAACATGAACTTCCACTTTCTCTACATCAGGGGTGTCCAACCTTTTTTTAACCGAGATCTACTTTTGAGGTTGATGTTGTGCCGAGATCTACCAAGAGGGGGCGTCTGTTAGATGTGGCAAATATGAGATTATTTTTTAAGTCGCATAGGGAAATGAATTGCATAGTCAAAAAGAGGACACTGTAAGGTTTCATTTGATGTGTAGATTGCCATGGTACATGATCGGGAATGTGTGTTTTCATGAGAAAAGAAAAAAAAAAGTGAACGGGTTTTATTTATACAGTAGTGGCGCGCGGTTCTTGCGCCGGTACGCGAGCTGTCCCCGCTACGGCGCGCCCGGGTGACCCTCGAGGTCTGCCGTAGCTAAAACAGGAAGTGCAATAGCGACTATCCACCTATGCGCCACGAATCCTACACACTGGGGCTTTAAATAATTTCTTGGATATTTAGGCCAATGTAAATGAAAAGTGACTTTTTACCCATTGAAGCCCAAAACCTGCTGTAAACATCCGATATGAAACTATACGGCAAAATGAGAAATTCAATTTGTCAACTGGACAAAAGTTTATTTGGTCAAATCCGTTTCTCAGCTCATCCAAACTGCTTCTTCAGTTCTGGTCAGACGCTGGTGAAGATGACAAACTGAATTTCTCCTTTTGCCATTATTAGCATTATTAGCATTATTAGCATTATTAGCATTATTAGCATTGTTAGCATTATTAGCATTCTTATCATTGTTAGCATTATTAGCGTTGTTAGCATTGTTAGCATTATTAGCGTTGTTAGCATTGTTAGCATTATTAGCACTGTTAGCTTCTGTCGTTGCCTGATATGGAACCTGATCATTTCTGTTACTGACTAAACCCAAAACCGTGTTTTATTACAACAAAAATCTGCATTTGAACAATTTTCACTTGATCTTCCCCCGTGTGTCTTATCTGAACCCACCGATATAAACGGACAGAGATCGGGAGTTCATGTGCGGCTCTTCCGGCTCCCGTTGTCTTCCATTGGAATACCGTGGCTCCTCTGCTGCTGTGGCCTCCTCATTTTGGTCTTAAATGTTTGGAATAACTCGCTCCACGTGATCCCAGAAGTACACAAGGACAGTAGTAGTACAAGTAATATAGTAGTAGTAGTACAAGTATAATGGTAGTAGTATTGTAGTAGTAATAATAGTAGTAGTATTTGTTAAACCCGTCCACTCTCCCACTGTGCTCTATACTGACCCCTAGTGACCGGCGCTAGACACAACTTTTACAGGTGCATTGTGGGACATTACTTTTTCACTCCCTGGACATTTGGACAGAGCGCCCCCTGTAGGATGCAGAGCGCCCCCTGTAGGACGCAGAGCGCCCCCTGTAGGACGCAGAGCGCGCCCTGTGTCCCCCTGTAGGACGCAGAGCGCCCTGTGTCCCCCTGTAGGACACAGAGCGCCCCCTGTAGGACGCAGAGCGCCCCCTGTAGGACGCAGAGCGCCCCCTGTAGGACGCAGAGCGCGCCCTGTGTCCCCCTGTAGGACGCAGAGCGCCCTGTGTCCCCCTGTAGGACGCAGAGCGCCCCCTGTAGGACGCAGAGCGCCCTGTGTCCCCCTGTAGGACGCAGAGCGCCCCCTGAGCGCCCCCTGTAGGACGCAGAGCGCCCTGTGTCCCCCTGTAGGACACAGAGCGCCCCCTGTAGGGGACAGAGCGCCCCTGTAGGGGGCAGGGTGTGGCCCTCAGCAGAAGAAGAAGGGCGTCCACAGGAAGGACCTCATGGCCACGCCGGCCGCCGTCCCCGTGATCAGCCCCAGGACCATGTGACCTGTGATGTCATCAAACGGGTCCCTCTGGACGACCACATGAGACCCTGAGGAGGACACGCCGGGGTAAGACATGTGACCCCAGAGGTCATGTGACTGACCCCACACGCCGGGGTAAGACATGTGACCCCAGAGGTCATGTGACCCACCCCACACGCCGGGGTAAGTCATGTGAACCCAGAGGTCATGTGACCCACCCCACACGCCGGGGTAAGACATGTGACCCCACAGGTCATGTGACTGACCCCACACGCCGGGGTAAGACATGTGACCCCAGAGGTCATGTGACTGACCCCACATGCCGGGGTAAGACATGTGACCCCAGAGGTCATGTGACTGACCCCACACGCTGGGGTAAGACATGTGACCCCACAGGTCATGTGACCCACCCCACATGCCGGAGTAAGTCATGTGACCCCAGAGGTCATGTGACTGACCCCACATGCCGGGGTAAGTCATGTGAACCCAGAGGTCATGTGACCCCAGAGGTCATGTGACCCACCCCACACGCCGGGGTAAGTCATGTGACCCCAGAGGTCATGTGACCCCAGAGGTCATGTGACTGACCCCACATGCCGGGATAAGTCATGTGACCCCAGAGGTCATGTGACCCACTTCACATGCCGGGATAAGTCATGTGACCCCAGAGGTCATGTGACCCCAGAGGTCATGTGACCCACCCCACACGCCGGGGTAAGTCATGTGACCCCACCATTACATCCAAATAACTTTAAACAGGGGTATTTAACTTCTATGGGGTATTAAAGAATAAAAGAAACATGGAAACGTGTTACAGTTAATACCCCACAGAGGTAAATACCCCTCTTGAATACCCCACAGAGGTAAATACCCTCTTTAATACCCCACAGAGGTAAATACCCTCTTGAATACCCCACAGAGGTAAATACCCTCTTGAATACCCCACAGAGGTAAATACCCCTCTTGAATACCCCACAGAGGTAAATACCCTCTTGAATACCCCACAGAGGTAAATACCCTCTTTAATACCCCACAGAGGTAAATACCCTCTTGAATACCCCACAGAGGTAAATACCCCTCTTGAATACCCCACATAGGTAAATACCCCTCTTGAATACCCCACATAGGTAAATACCCTCTTGAATACCCCACATAGGTAAATACCCCTCTTTAATACCCCACAGAGGTAAATACCCTCTTGAATACCCCACAGAGGTAAATACCCCTCTTGAATACCCCACAGAGGTAAATACCCTCTTGAATACCCCACATAAGTAAATACCCCTCTTGAATACCCCACAGAGCTAAATACCCCTCTTGAATACCCCACAGAGGTAAATACCCTCTTGAATACCCCACAGAGGTAAATACCCCTCTTGAATACCCCACAGAGGTAAATACCCCTCTTGAATACCCCACAGAAGTAAATACCCCTCTTTAATACCCCACAGAGGTAAATACCCTCTTGAATACCCCACAGAGGTAAATACCCTCTTGAATACCCCACAGAAGTAAATACCCCTCTTGAATACCCCACAGAGGTAAATACCCTCTTGAATACCCCACAGAAGTAAATACCCTCTTGAATACCCCACAGAGGTAAATACCCTCTTTAATACCCCACAGAGGTAAATACCCTCTTGAATACCCCACAGAGGTAAATACCCCTCTTGAATACCCCACAGAGGTAAATACCCCTCTTGAATACCCCACAGAAGTAAATACCCCTCTTTAATACCCCACAGAGGTAAATACCCCTCTTGAATACCCCACAGAGGTAAATACCCTCTTGAATACCCCACAGAAGTAAATACCCCTCTTTAATACCCCACAGAGGTAAATACCCTCTTGAATACCCCACAGAAGTAAATACCCTCTTGAATACCCCACAGAGGTAAATACCCTCTTTAATACCCCACAGAGGTAAATACCCTCTTGAATACCCCACAGAGGTAAATACCCTCTTGAATACCCCACAGAAGTAAATACCCTCTTGAATACCCCACAGAGGTAAATACCCTCTTGAATACCCCACAGAGGTAAATACCCCACAGAGGTAAATACCCCTCTTGAATACCCCACAGAGGTAAATACCCCACAGAGGTAAATACCCCTCTTGAATACCCCACAGAGGTAAATACCTCACAGAGGTAAATACCCCACAGAGGTAAATACCCCTCTTGAATACCCCACAGAGGTAAATACCTCACAGAGGTAAATACCCCACAGAGGTAAATACCCCTCTTTAATACCCCACAGAGGTAAATACCCCTCTTTAATACCCCACAGAGGTAAATACCCTCTTGAATACCCCACAGAGGTAAATACCCCTCTTGAATACCCCACAGAGGTAAATACCCTCTTGAATACCCCACAGAGGTAAATACCCTCTTGAATACCCCACAGAGGTCAATACCCCTCTTGAATACCCCACAGAGGTAAATACCCCACAGAGGTAAATACCCCACAGAGGTAAATACCCCTCTTGAATACCCCACAAATGTAAATACCCCACAGAGGTAAATACCCCACAGAGGTAAATACCCTCTTTAATACCCCACAGAGGTAAATACCCCACAGAGGTAAATACCCCTCTTGAATACCCCACAGAGGTAAATACCCCACAGAGGTAAATACCCCACAGAGGTAAATACCCTCTTGAATACCCCACAGAGGTAAATACCCCACAGAGGTAAATACCCTCTTGAATACCCCACAGAGGTAAATACCCCACAGAGGTAAATACCCCACAGAGGTAAATACCCTCTTGAATACCCCACAGAGGTAAATACCCCACAGAGGTAGATACCCCTCTTAAATACCCCACAGAGGTATGAGTCTGGCGTACCTGGCCTGGCCCCTGCAGTGATGTAGACCGTACGGTGTCTGTTCATAGCGACGGCCTCGTACGTGTCGTCATGGGGATCGTACACAAACACCTGAGGTCAGAAACACCGTCACGTTAGGGTTCCCACGATACGATTCTCACGATACGATATCATGATATTCCAATAGTCGATATATCGCACGGGATACTCTGCAGTAAAGCTGCATCATGTAACTTTTCTGGTGCTCTTTTTGCAGCTCCAAGAAGAAAATATTTCTATGTGAAAAGTGCATTAAGATATGTGCGTACTTCCTGTGTTAAAAATACAGAAAATAAAAGAAACAAATGAAACACCTGGAGTTCTGTTTCATTATTATTCATCTCCAAAGCTCCAAACGCTCTGTTCCACCTCGTGATGTCATCAAGTGGGAGTTTCCAAGTGAACAGCTCCCTCCATGTTCTTCCTCTTATCCGGGGCCGGGTCGCCGGGGCAACAGTCTAAACAGGGACTCCCAGACTTCCTTCACCCCGGACACTTCCTCCAGCTCCTCCGGGGGGACCCCAAGGTGTTCCCAGGCCAGCCGGGAGACATAGTCCCTCCAGCGTGTCCTGGGTCTTCCCCGGGGCCTCCTCCCAGTGGGACATGCCCGGAACACCTCCTGAGGGAGGAGTCCAGGAGGCATCCGGAACAGACGCCCAAGCCAGACCAGGACTAAACTGGGACTAAACCAGGACTAAACCAGGACTAAACCAGGACTAAACCAGGACTAAACCAGGTCTACTCCTCACTCTATCTCTAAGGGTGCGCCCAGCCACTCTGTGGAGGAAACTCATTTCGGCCGCTTGTATCGGCGATCTCGTCCTTTCGGTCATTACCCAAAGCTCATGACCATAGGTGAGGGGAGGAACGGAGATCGACGGTAAATCAAGAGCTTTGCCTTTCGGCTCAGCTCCCTTTTCACCACAACGGTCCAGTACAGCGACCGCATCACTGCCGACACTGCACCGATCCACCTGTCAATCTCACGCTCCACAAGACCCCGACATACTTGAACTCCTCCACCTGAGGTAAGGTGAGGGGAGACACCTTTTTCTGGTCGAGAACCACGGCCTCAGACATCTCCTTTTGTGAAGGTGTGTGGAGTTTAAAAACACAGTAGAGCACTTCCTGTATCACCACATGATGACATCACAAGGTCACTCACAAGAGTGTTTTCAGTCTGAGAGAAGATCTTGTGCTGAATCTGCAGGTTTGTGTGAATGAAACAAACACGACTCCAGGTGTTTGTGACGAGGAAATGACTTTAGGAGAGGTCAGAGAGCCGAGGATTATGGGACATTTAAAGGAGAATTAACGTTTTTTACAATCAAACCTTATTTCTGTAATAAAACAAGTTGTTTTACTCACCCATAGCACTTTGGTGTCATTTGGAGCATTTCCGGAGATGTTTTAATTTAGCGATATCCGTAACGTGAGTTCTCGGGGCACATGTTTGCGGTCTCCAAATAACACAAACTTTATCACTTTTCAAATTACAGAAGCTCAATGTCTTAGTCTACACTTTAGTTTGAGTCAAAAGTGCCTCTAATCTGAGATTTATCCATAGTTTGGAGTAGATGAGGAGGACAGTCGCATGTGCGGAGTCACAGCTGATGTCGCTCTCAGCTCTCGGGACCCAAACATGAAAGGCAAAGCTGTAAGACGTTTGGACCATCGTGTTTGCAGTACCCACTTCAGTCAGGACCATTTTTTACCAGCAAAGGAAAAGAAAGACCACTACGCTGCTTGGTTATCACTGCCGCTTTCATAGGAGCAGATCAGAGCCACATCAGGTACTTCCGCCCACATTGGACACGCACACGAGGCCGTCTTCTTCGCCCTACAACCACAACAGAACAACAGAGCGTATTCTTCCGCCGTGCGCCGCGCGCGTTTGTTTACATCTCTTACCACGCTAAACCGCGTAAGACGGAATTACGCATAATATATACATATTTTTTTTAATGGGGGCGCGTTCGTAACCACGAAACGTCGTAACCCGAGACCGTCGTAACCCGAGGACCCCCTGTAATTTCATCCGTATACTTCTCTTCAGTCCTCAGTCCTCCATAAGTCCTCTTCAGCCTCAAAGTCCCAATCTTCTGCCATGTGTCGCTCGCAACAGAAAAGTTCTGAGCGTCTTCTTATCTGCAAATCAGCTGTGACTGAGCACATGTGCACTGTCCTCCTCATCTACTCCAAACTATGGATAAATCTCAGATTAGAGGCACTTTTGACTCAAACTAAAGTGTAGACTAAGACATTGAGCTTCTGTAATTTGAAAAGTGATAAAGTTTGTGTTATTTGGAGACCGCAAACATCGTGTCCCGAGAACTCACATTACGGATATCGCTAAACTAAAACATCTCCGGAAGTGCTCCATATGACACCAAAGTGCTATGGGTGAGTAAAACAACTTGTTTTATTACAGAAATAAGGCTCAGATTGTAAAAAATGTTAATTCTCCTTTAAGTTTGGGACGAGGGTTTTGGGGTTTCCTGCGGGGACGTCCTCTCAGGGGCTGCAGCGGGTGGGGTACTCACAGGGTTCCTCCGGGTCTCCAGCAGAGTCAGTTTCCACGCCCTGAAGGACAGAAGGATCGGTCAGCACGCCTGGACGGACTGTTTATGTGGACAAAGCTAACCATTTGGACCAATCGGAGCGCGGCGTGGAGCGTTTGGACCAATCAGAGCGCGGCGTGGAGCGTTTGGACCAATCAGAGCGCGGCGTGGAGCGTTTGGACCAATCAGAGCGCGGCGAGGCTCAGTCTGACAAAGATCACTTTTAGGAGCTTTGAGGATTTAAACATTTTAAAAGTTTATGTTGTGAAAATAGAAAAGAATCGTACAAAAGCCGGATGCCCCGCCAGAACACGGGCAGGTTGAATTCCCAGAATGCATTGCGCTGCAGTACCTGGAGCGTCCACTAGAGCGGGGACTTTTCTGTGGTTTTATTTCAACATTGTGTCCCTGAATCGAGATCTGAACATTGATCAATCAATCAATCAAACAGTCGAACGTTCCCCGACGTCGCTCCCGCTTGATCGACAGCGACGCTAAACCGGAGGACGCTTAGCAACGCTGTCAATCAAACCTGTCGCTAACGGGAGGAAAGAACACGGCAAACGAGTCAGAGACGTCCAGTTATGTACCAGAGTGTGAGGACACAGGGGACAGAGGGACAGAGAGGACACAGGGGGACAG
>JAVJIX010000217.1:825000-892500 GCA_036785185.1 Paratrypauchen microcephalus
CCGTGGCGTACGTGCTCGCTGCGGCTGTGGCTCGTCCACGTTCATATTCCACGAGCTGAGAAGAAGAGAACGTTTCAAACCTTCGTCCCACATCACACAAAACGGACTCTTCTGAGCTTCGGAGTCTCGTTCTACCTTAAGTTCAGTGGAGACAAACTGAGAATGTCCAGAGATGATCCAGATGATTCTAGTGAAAGAGTGTGGAGTTTAACAACAGTTTTAGATCTATGACATTAAAATAAAAACAGTTCCATAAGAAAGAGCACGGACAGACGATAAAACACACAGGGACCTCACAGGGACCTCACAGGGACCTCACAGGGACCTCACAACACAGGGACCTCACAACACAGGGACCTCACAGGGACCTCACAACACAGGGACCTCACAGGGACCTCACAACACAGGGACCTCACAGGGACCTCACAACACAGGGACCTCACAACACAGGGACCTCACAGGGACCTCACAGGGACCTCACAGGGACCTCACAACACAGGGACCTCACAGGGACCTCACAACACAGGGACCTCACAGGGACCTCACAACACAGGGACCTCACAACACAGGGACCTCACAGGGACCTCACAGGGACCTCAGAGGGACCTCACAACACAGGGACCTCACAACACAGGGACCTCACAGGGACCTCACAACACAGGGACCTCACAGGGACCTCACAACACAGGGACCTCACAACACAGGGACCTCACAGGGACCTCACAGGGACCTCACAACACAGGGACCTCACAGGGACCTCACAACACAGGGACCTCACAACACAGGGACCTCACAGGGACCTCACAACACAGGGACCTCACAGGGACCTCACAACACAGGGACCTCACAACACAGGGACCTCACAGGGACCTCACAGGGACCTCACAGGGACCTCACAACACAGGGACCTCACAACACAGGGACCTCAGAGGGACCTCACAGGGACCTCACAACACAGGGACCTCACAAGGACCTCACAGGGACCTCACAACACAGAGACCTCACAGGGACCTCACAGGGACCTCACAACACAGGGACCTCACAGGGACCTCACAACACAGGGACCTCACAGGGACCTCACAGGGACCTCACAACACAGGGACCTCACAACACAGGGACCTCACAGAGACCTCACAGGGACCTCACAACACAGGGACCTCACAGGGACCTCACAGGGACCTCACAGGGACCTCAGAGGGACCTCACAACACAGGGACCTCACAACACAGGGACCTCACAGGGACCTCACAATACAGGGACCTCAGAGGGACCTCACAGGGACCTCACAACACAGGGACCTCACAACACAGGGACCTCAGAGGGACCTCACAGGGACCTCACAACACAGGGACCTCAGAGGGACCTCACAACACAGGGACCTCAGAAGGACCTCACAGGGACCTCACAACACAGGGACCTCACAGGGACCTCACAGGGACCTCACAGGGACCTCACAACACAGGGACCTCACAGGGACCTCACAACACAGGGACCTCACAGGGACCTCACAACACAGGGACCTCACAACACAGGGACCTCACAGGGACCTCACAACACAGGGACCTCACAACACAGGGACCTCACAGGGACCTCACAACACAGGGACCTCAGAGGGACCTCACAGGGACCTCACAACACAGGGACCTCAGAGGGACCTCACAGGGACCTCACAACACAGGGACCTCACAGGGACCTCACAGGGACCTCACAGGGACCTCACAACACAGGGACCTCACAGGGACCTCACAGGGACCTCACAACACAGGGACCTCAGAGGGACCTCACAGGGACCTCACAACACAGGGACCTCACAGGGACCTCACAGGGACCTCACAACACAGGGACCTCAGAGGGACCTCACAGGGACCTCACAACACAGGGACCTCAGAAGGACCTCACAGGGACCTCAGAACACAGGGACCTCAGAGGGACCTCACAACACAGGGACCTCAGAAGGACCTCACAGGGACCTCACAACACAGGGACCTCACAGGGACCTCACAGGGACCTCACAACACAGGGACCTCAGAGGGACCTCACAGGGACCTCACAACACAGGGACCTCACAACACAAGGACCTCACAACACAGGGACCTCACAACACAGGGACCTCACAGGGACCTCACAATACAGGGACCTCACAGGGACCTCACAACACAGGGACCTCACAGGGACCTCACAACACAGGGACCTCACAACACAGGGACCTCACAACACAGGGACCTCACAACACAGGGACCTTACAACACAGGGACCTCACAACACAGGGACCTCACAACACAGGGACCTCACAATACAGGGACCTCACAACACAGGGACACAGTCACGTAAAGGATAAAGAAGAAATATTAAACAAAAAGCTTCAAAGTGGATTACTTCCTGTGTCACCGCATGACATCACAGGGTGGAACAGAGTGTTTTCAGTTCTTTTTTAGCCTAAGTCTGCAGGTTTGTGCATCAAACATGTGAACGAAACAAACACAACTCCAGGTGTGACGAGGAACTGACTTTAGAACACGGAGAACGATGGGATGGAAGTACTGCGTTTGTGTGTACTAGTAGAAGAACTGCGTTTGTGTGTACTAGTAGAAGTACTGCGTTTGTGTGTACTTGTAGTAGTACTGCGTTTGTGTGTACTAGTAGAAGTACTGCATTTGTGTGTACTAGTAGTAGTACTGCGTTTGTGTGTACTAGTAGAAGTACTGCGTTTGTGTGTACTAGTAGAAGTACTGCATTTGTGTGTACTAGTAGAAGTACTGCGTTTGTGTGTACTAGTAGAAGTACTGCGTTTGTGTGTACTAGTAGAAGTACTGCGTTTGTGTGTACTAGTAGAAGTACTGCATTTGTGTGTACTAGTAGAAGTACTGCGTTTGTGTGTACTAGTAGAAGTACTGCGTTTGTGTGTACTAGTAGAAGTACTGCGTTTGTGTGTACTAGTAGAAGTACTGCGTTTGTGTGTACTAGTAGAAGTACTGCGTTTGTGTGTACTAGTACTTCTGTGGCCCGGTGTTAATCCTCGTGTTGCCGGGACGACGGGGATTAGCGTCCAGTGAGTCACGGTTCTGTACGATTAAAGGTCCTGGACTGAAACCTGTGAACTTCAAGTTGAGTTTCCTCCTCGAAAACAGTCCTGGAGTCGCCGATCTCGACTGAACTAAAGGTAAAAGTTCACTGTTCACTTGGAACCTCCCACTTGATGACATCACGAGGTGGAACAGAGCGTCTGGAGCTTTGGAGATGTTACAGACGAATAATAAAGAGTTCCTCAAACATGAGAATGAAACAAACACAACTCCAGGAGTTTGAGGAGGAACATCATCACTAAACCAGGACTAAACCAGGTCTAAACCAGGACTAAACCAGGACTAAACCAGGTCTAAACCAGGACTAAGCCAGGACTAAACCAGGTCTAAACCAGGACTAAACCAGGACTAAACCAGAACATGACCTGAAGCTCAGCGTCATTTGTGGATTTTGAACATGTTTTTGAACAAGTTTTTAAATCTGCACAGGCTCTGATTTTGTGTTAAAAAGTTAAATTTGATCTGCTCCACCTGGAACAGCACCGCCCTGAAGAGGAGCTGGTGTCCTGTTTCTCTCCGGAGTTTCTGGACTTTCCTGTTTCATGGATCCGGTCCAGGTCTGTTCACTTTGAGTTCAGAGGATTCCAGAAAACAGGAATCACCACGGTAACGATAAACCAGAGGAGGCGTCCATCTTAGAGGGACAGGAAGTCATGTGACTGCGGACAGGACCAGGTTTGATTTAAAACAGAATGTTCAGTGAATTAAAATAATAATAATAACAATAATAATAATAATAATAATAATAATAATGTTTTTTCCCACCCTTTTGTAGCTCATTAAACATTATTTTCAAAATTAAATGTCATTTTAAACCAGGGGTGTCAAACTCATTTTGGTCCGGGGGCCGTATCAGAACCAGAATCAGAACCAGAATCAGAAAGATTTTTATTGCCATTGTCGAGTGAACAGAATTCACAAAACTAGGAACTTGTCTCGGTGATAAGGTGCGAACATAAAACACTAAATAATAACGGTAATAACTAGAGTATAGACACTAAATAATAATAATAACTAAAATATAGCTATAATATAGTAAAAAAACAGAGGGAAGTGGCTCAAATAGTCCATGTCCAGGGTGAGAAGTGTCAGCTGCTCTCCGGCCTGCTCGCCCCCGAGTCCTGGACACGTACAGGTCCTGGAGACATACAGGTCCTGGAGACGTACAGGTCCTGGAGACGTACAGGTCCTGGACACGTACAGGTCCTGGACACGTACAGGTCCTGGACACGTACAGGTCCTGGACACGTACAGGTCCTGGACACGTACAGGTCCTGGACACGTACAGGTCCTGGACACGTACAGGTCCTGGACACGTACAGGTCCTGGACACGTACAGGTCCTGGAGACGTACAGGTCCTGGAGACGTACAGGTCCTGGACAGATGGAAGGCTGCAGCCAATCACCTTCTCCAACCGACTTTAATCCCAAAGGGGCCGGATCAGAAAACTCATGGCAAATATACCCTAAAAATAGAAATAAGTCCAAATATTTGTGCAGAGAAATGCAAATCTATTACAGAAGTCCGTATTTGATGAACAAACAACAACTAAATATTATAACATTATAAACAACACTGGACCAGCTCTATACTCTCCATCGGGTGCTCGAGGGTGCATGGGAGTTTGCCCGACCAGTCCACATGTGCTTTGTGGATCTGGAGAAGATCGACCGTGTCTCTCGTGGGGTCTTGTGGAGAGTGCTCTGGGAGTACGGGGTTCAGGGCCCTTTGTTAAGGGCTGTTCGGTCCCTGTATGACCGGAGCAGGAGCTGTGTTCACATTGCCGGTAGTAAGTCGGACCTGTTTCCGGTGCATGTTGGACTCCAGGGTTGCCCTTTGTCACCGGTTCTGTTCATTATATTTATGGACAGAATTTCTAGGCGCAGTCAGGGGCCGGAGGGGATCCGGCTTGGGAACCACAGGATCTCATCTCTGCTGTTTGCAGATGATGTTGTCCTGATGGCTTCATCGAACCGGGACCTCCAATGTGCACTGGGGCGGTTCGCAGCCGAGTGTGAAGCGGCTGGGATGAGGATCAGCTCCTCCAAATCTGAGGCCATGGTTCTCGACCGGAAAAAGGTGACTTGTCCTCTCTGGGTGGGTGGAGAGTCCTTGCCTCAGGTGGAGGAGTTCAAGTATGTCGGGGTCTTGTTCACAAGTGAGGGGAGGATGGAGGCGTGAGATCGACAGGTGGATCGGTGCAGCGTCGGCAGTGATGCGGTCGCTGTACCGGACCGTTGTGGTGAAGAGGGAGCTGAGCCAAAAGGCGAAGCTCTCAATTTACCGTCGATCTACGTTCCTCCCCTCACCTATGGTCATGAGCTCTGGGTAATGACCGAAAGGACGAGATCGCCGATACAAGCGGCCGAAATGAGTTTCCTCTGCAGAGGCTGGACGCTCCCTTAGAGACAGGGGGAGGAGCTTGGTCACATGGGAGGAGCTCGGAGTAGAGCCGCTGCTTCTCCACGTTGAGAGGAGCAGCTGAGGTGGCACGGGAATCTGTTCCGGATGCCTCCTGGACTCCTCCCTCAGGAGGTGTTCCGGGCATGTCCCACCGGGAGGAGGCCCTGGGGAAGACCCACGACACGCTGGAGGGACTATGTCTACCGGCTGGCCTGGGAACACCTTGGGGTCCCCCCGGAGGAGCTGGAGGAAGTGTCCGGGGTGAAGGAAGTCTGGGAGTCCCTGCTTAGACTGTTGCCCCCGCGACCGAACAGGCCGACTGCCAAAGCCTGAGACCCATAAATATTGAAAATGTTTCCTATGTAAAATTATATATATTATATATATTGTCACTTTTAAATCATATTTTATACATTTTTAATTATTTTAACATTTTTATTTACTTATTTATTATTTTTGCATGTATTTATTTGTTTCTACATTTTTTTTTACAAATATTTATTTAGATTAAGAAATATATTTTTTATACTTTTTATTTACTCATTTATTCATTTCAACTTTTTACTTGATTTTTCTTTTTCTATTTTTTTAAACAATGATTTACTTCTACATTTTAAAGTTTTTATTTTATTATTTATTTTCCATTTTTCCATTTTCTTTTAATTTTTTAACATTTTATTTGAGCATTTTTTATTCTTTTACTTTTTTTTTAAATTTTTTTTTTTAACATTTTCTACATTTTAAAGTTTTTATTTATTTACGTATTTATTTTATTTCCAATTTTCTCTCTGGTTAATCATTTTAACATTTTATTTGAGCATTTTTTTCTTTTACATTTTTTTCCATTTTCTACATTTTAAAGTTTTCATTTATTTACTTATTTATTTGATTTAAAATTTTCTCCGTCGTTTATAATAAATAAAAGTAAAAATAAACAAAACAAGGGCTTTTTTAAACTACGTCACATCCGGTCCAGTGGAAGGGGGCGGGTCCAAACTGTCAGCGTTCGAAGGAAAAACAAAAACAAACCAAAAGTTCCGCGATCGAACCCCGGAGCGGAGGATCTGGAGCCTGGGCACCCCGGTGAGTGCACCCCAAAACACGGCTCCAAAAACACGAAAAGAACACGAAGAAAACACGTAAATACCCGGTCACCCCGCAGAATACTTCAGTCTCCCGTTTTTGACTCGCGTTTGCAGCTGTTTGTGTCCTTGAGCCTCCGAAAAGCGCCGCCGCTCGTCCACACGGATAAAGTGTGTTTTTGTGCGCGTGTGTTTTATGTTTGCGCTGTTTTTGCGCTGGTTTTGCGGAATTAAACGCGCGATCGTCGTAAAAAAAAGCGTTGACTCGGATCGTGTTTACAGCAGCTGAGAAAACAGAAAATAAAAAACTCTAGAGACGCAGCTCCAACTTTGGCCGCCATGTTAGGACGGTAGATGAAGCTAAACTCTAATAGGAAAAAAATAAAAAGACCTGGTTTAGTCCTGGTTTAGTCCTGGTTTAGACCTGGTTTAATCCCGGTTTAGACCTGGTTCAGACCTGGTTTAGTCCTGGTTTAGACCTGGTATAGTCCTGATTTAGACCTGGTTTAGACCTGGTATAGTCCTGGTTTAGACCTGGTTTAGACCTGGTATAGTCCTGGTTTAGTCCAGGTTTAGACCTGGTTTAGTCCTGGTTTAGACCTGGTATAGTCCTGGTATAGTCCTGGTTTGGACCTGGTATAGTCCTGGTTTAGTCCTGGTTTAGTCCTGGTTTAGTCCTGGTTTAGTCCTGGTATAGTCCTGGTATAGTCCTGGTTTAGACCTGGTTTAGACCTGGTATAGTCCTGGTTTAGTCCAGGTTTAGACCTGGTTTAGTCCTGGTTTAGTCCTGGTTTAGTCCTGGTTTAATCCCGGTTTAGACATGGTTCAGACCTGGTTTAGTCCTGGTTTAGACCTGGTTTAGTCCTGGTTTAGACCTGGTATAGTCCTGGTTTAGTCCTGGCTTAGTCCTGGTTTAGACCTGGTTTAGTCCTGGTTTAGTCCTGGTTTAGACCTGGTTTAGTCCTGGTTTAGACCTGGTTTAGTCCTGGTTTAGTCCTGGTTTAGTCCTGGTTTAGTCCTGGTTTAGACCTGGTTTAGTCCTGGTTTAGTCCTGGTTTGGACCGGTATAGTCCTGGTTCAGACCTGGTTTAGTCCTGGTTCAGACCTGGTTTAGACCTGGTTTAGACCTGGTTTAGACCTGGTTCAGACCTGGTTCAGTCCTGGTTCAGTCCTGGTTCAGTCCTAGTTTAGACCTGGTTTAGACCTGGTTCAGACCTGGTTTAGTCCTGGTTTAATCCTGGTTTAGACCTGGTTTTATTCCTGGTTTAGTCCTGGTTTAGACCTGGTTTAGTCCTGGTTTAGACCTGGTTTAGACCTGGTTTAGTCCTGGTTTAGTCCTGGTTTAGTCCTGGTTTAGACCTGGTTTAGTCAACAATAAAAATGACAAAAATGCTGATGATGATACAGTAGAAGTTTTTAAATATTTTGTCTTTTTTTTAACATTTGAATATTTTTATGCTAGATTTACTTATTTGAGGTATTACTGTATATTTTTGACCAATAACTTACATCAAACGTGTTCCAGGATGGGCTCCACTGTGTTTTTAAACTCCACACACCTTCACTAGAATCATTTGGATCATTTTAATTAGAATTAGAGTGTGTTGTAGCTGTTGAATAGAATGGGCAGTCCAAACATGGCTCCCTGGTTTCAGATCTTATGTCGTCTCCTTCTGATTGGCTGCAGTTCAGATTTTAACCCGTGCGCCGTGCTGATAAGCGCTGTTCACACGCGCTCGCCCAAAAGCTCCAAGAAAAGATCAAACTTACAGAGAAAATGATTAAAATGAGAAGAGTTTAAAGTTTAAAGGGCCGACGTCGTGTTGTGAGACCTGCACGGGCAGAACTGGTTTAGACCTGGTTTAGATCTGGTTTAGACCTGGTTTAGTCCTGCTTTAGTCCTGGTTTAGACCTGCTTTAGTCCTGGTTTAGACCTGGTTTGGACCTGGTTTAGACCTGGTTTAGTCCTGCTTTAGTCCTGGTTTCGACCTGGTTTTGTCCTAGTTTTGTCCTGGTTTTGACTTGGTTTAGACCTGGTTTAGACCTGGTTTTGACTTGGTTTAGACCTGGTTTAGTCCTGCTTTAGTCCTGGTTTAGACCTGGTTTAGACCTGGTTTAGTCCTGGTTTTGACTTGGTGTAGACCTGGTTTAGACCTGGTTTAGTCCTGGTTTAGTCCTGGCTTAGACCTGCTTTAGTCCTGCTTTAGTCCTGGTTTCGACCTGGTTTTGTCCTAGTTTTGTCCTGGTTTTGACTTGGTTTAGACCTGGTTAATCCTGCTTTAGTCCTGGTTTAGACCTGGTTTAGACCTGGTTTAGTCCTGCTTTAGTCCTGGTTTAGACCTGGTTTAGTCCTGCTTTAGTCCTGGTTTAGACCTGCTTTAGACCTGGTTTAGTCCTGGTTTTGACCTGGTTTAGACCTGGTTTAGACCTGGTTTTGACTTGGTTTATACCTGGTTTAGTTCTGGTTTAGTCCTGGTTTAGACCTGGTTTAGTCCTGCTTTAGTCCTGGTTTTGACCTGGTTTAGACCTGGTTTAGTCCTGGTTTTGACCTGGTTGAGACCTGGTTTAGTCCTGGTTTTGACCTGGTTTAGACCTGGTTTAGTCCTGGTTTAGACCTGGTTTAGTCCTGGTTTAGACCTGGTTTAGACCTGGTTTAGTCCTGGTTTAGACCTGGTTTAGACCTGGTTTAGACCTGGTTTAGACCTGGTTTAGACCTGGTTTAGTCCTGCTTTAATCCTGGTTTAGACCTGGTTTAGTCCTGGTTTTGACTTGGTTTAGTCCTGGTTTAGTTGCTTTGTCTGGAATCTTCCACAGTATGGCTTTAAACCTTTCTATCTCCATGGAGACCAAACCAGACCAAGTTCCAGGTCTGTGAAGAGGCGTGTTTGTTTTTCTCTGTATTTTTGAGCTCTAAAACCTCCTGTGATTGAATAAATGTAAAGTAGAACTGTTTAAAGTCACACTGTGGAACATTCCAGACAGAGCAGTGACGTCTCCATGGAAACGAGCAGGTGAAAATGTGCTGTTTAAATCACTTTCTTTCGTGGGCTTTTTTTTTTTCTTGAGTTTTCAGCCGGTCTGAAACTTTTCTGACAGTGTTTGTGAATGTGCGCGTTGTGTCTCCATGGTAACAGCTGAACGTTAAACCACAGAGACGCACGTAGAGCACCCCCACTGCAGACGATCAATAAAACAGGTTCCAAAAAAGGTGTGTGGTTTGTGTGGGGGGGTGACAGGTGCACAGGTGGCCCCTGTATCGGCCCCTGACACTGCGCAGATGTCGCGCTCACACTTTTGTGACGAGACAAAAGAGTGTATGTCTGTCTGTCTGTGTGTGCGTGTGTGTGTGTGTGTGTGTGTGTGTGTGTGTGTGTGTGTGTGTGTGTGTCTGTGTGTGTGTGCGTGTGTGTGTGTTAGGGCTGAACATAGAGCTGGGCGATATGGCCTAAAAATAAAATCTCCAATTTTAAAAAAAATAAAAAATAAATCTGATTCCCGATTTTAATTGATTTTTCTCTGCCCTACTCAAAAAAAATAACAGACGACAGACAAATGGCTCAAAACAATGCAACATTCTTTTATACAGCGGTCCCTCGTTTATCGCGGGGGTTAGGTCCCAGAAATAACCCGCAATACGTGAAATCTGCGAAGTAGGACAACTTTATATTTTACAATTATTACACATTTTTGTAGTGGGATGATTGCGGATGGTCTGGACCTGGACCCTCTCCCAATGTTTTGGATTGTTTTTAATGCATCATTTCTTAGTCAGGGCAAGCTGAATACCTACACCTAGGCTGCAGGACAATGTCCTCCTTCTTTTAATGCATCATTTCTTAGTGAGGGCTGAACACCTACACTTAGGTTTGCAGGACAATGTCCTCCTTCTTTTAATGCATTTAGACACATTATAAATAGCATACACATTATACACAATATAGGGCAACATAGGATATGAAGAAATGTTCGGAGAGGGGGGAGAAGTGGATTTTAAAGTGGGGCGACAGCGGTGATGGTGATGGACGGAAGGTGTGCTTGGGTGCTCGTCCCTCTCTAGGTGCTGTCCCTGTGTGGTCCTCTGGAGGATTCCTGGGTGCTGGCGGTGGTCCGGTTTTCGCTCTGGGTCTGGCCGGTCATCCCTTTGTGCCGCCTGGGGCGGGTCCTGGGGGTTTTTCCGCTCGGGTTCGCTGGCTGCCTTCTCGATTGTCCAGTGCATGGATGGGGGGTGGGTGGACGCCAGTGTGGGAAGAGAGTGGTGATGGTGATGAGGAAAGGACGCTGGTACAAACGAGGGAAAAAAAAAAGTCACGTAAGGAGGGTTTGGGGAAAGGAAGGAAGGAGGGAAAGGAACAAAAATGTATGCCCTGTCTAGGCTACCCCACTATGGTGGGACACAGCCTTTGTATATAGATAGATAGATTACACATGTTTTAAGGCTGTAAACGCCTCACCACACACATTATACACTTTTCTCAGACTGGAATTAACCTTTTCTCACATTTCTCTCTAGTTTAAACACTCAAACCTTCGTAGATTTACAACAAAATGTATTAATAGTGAAGCGTGGGGGGGGGGGGCACACGTACGCGCTGACACGTGCGCGCGGACACGTGTGTTTGTTTTGGAACAACATATCCATGCCATGTGCGAAAGTCGAGTGGAAAGCGACCTGAATCGTGACTTCTTTGCCAATACCCACCCCTAGTAGTGTTGTGTTTTAGTTTTAGTTTTGTCTGTGTTCATGTATGTTAGCTTGTGCAGTCTGTGTACAGCTGTGGCAACACAAGAAAAATATGTGCGTCTTGGTAGCACATACTTCGGGTCCAAAACTTTCACCATGTTAATGAATCCGGGCTCTTCCACATTAAATATGGGCACCATGTCTTTTACGATCTGTGCTCGCGCTGTGGGGACCTGCCCTTTTGCCTGATGAGGGCCTAGGGCTGAAACGTTGCATGTCTTAAAGGTCCCATGACATGATACTTCTTGATGCTTTTATATGGCTCCTTAATGGTTCCCTAATACTGTAAATGAATCCTTCTTCAAAATCAACACTCAGTGCATGAGAAAGACACATGTACAGAGTCAGAGTCAGAATATCTCTCTGAACACCTCATTCTGGGCCTTGTTGCTTGAATGCAAATGAGGAGGACAGAGATAGGTTAGAGGGGGGGCAAATGTGCCGCTGGTTCCTTGTTTTAGCTGTGCGCTGTCTCCCACTTCCGTGTTTTAAGCGCGGAGGAAGAAAGGAGAGTGTTTCAATGAAAAAAAACACATTTTCACAGAAAATAAAATTAAACCACTGCTGTTTCAGAGGTCCAGAGGGTCGGGTAAAGGACTTCCGAGCCTAGAAACACTCACACGTGCCTCCAGGCAAATAAAAAAACGCATTTCCCATTGCGTAGCGCATTCGCGGTCCAAACTCTCTGGTGATTTCCAGAGACGGTGGGTGGACATCCAGACGGGGGGTGGAGCTGCATTTTTCAATGTGATGTAACATAGTTCCCTTGTTCAGAATCGTCCGTTTGAGCTGCGTTTTTTTCAAATGCAGAAAAGGATCGCAAATGCTCAGTTTAGACATTTCGCAACTTTTAACCATGGGGGGGGGGGGCTAAACAGGGTAGGGGAGCTCACATTAACGTTCAAAAACCTCAGAAAGTGACAATTTCATGCCATGGGACCTTTAATAAATTTCTCATTTTGCAAGTAAGACGGAGTGCGGGATTGTTTTCTCCTCGTGTGTTCTGGGTCTGCTCCCTCGCCTCCAACGCACCCGTCTGAAGAGATTGAAGTGCGAAGTTCTCATTTTTGGACCTGCACTTCTCCCACTCCGCTGCCTCTGCTTTAGGCGCGAGGACACATTTGTCGCGCTGCAGCTTTTGAACAGACCTCACAGCGAGCACTCGTTTGTTCTAAGTCCAACGCAAGAAAACTGAACCAGTTCCATATAACAGATGTAAACACCTTTGTTTGGTACAAGCTCCGGCTTTAGCTCACTCGCCGCCGCGCTAGCTCATACAATGTTTGGGTACGCCCCGCTAACTTACCCGTGTAAAACGTGGCCGCGCATTAGTTCCGCTCGCGTGTAAAGAATAACTAAAACATCGATTTTCATAAAAACACATCGTCCTGAACTGTAAAGTCGAATTAATTGATTTAATTGATTAATTCCCAGGTCTAGTGTGTGTGTCTGTGTGTGTGCGTCTGATTCTTTGGATCCTGTTTAAAGTCACACTGTGGAACATTCCATACAGAGCAGTGACGTATCCATAGAAACAAGCAGGTGAGTAACATTTCGAAGGTCGGCGAGATTTTCTGATTCTGGTATGTGTTTGTTTCATTCTCATGTTTGAGGAACTCTGGTCTAAACCAGGACTAAACCAGGTCCAAACCAGGTCCAAACCAGGTCCAAACCAGGTCCAAACCAGGTCTAAACCAGGTCTAAACCAGGTCCAAACCAGGTCCAAACCAGGACTAAACCAGGTCTAAACCAGGTCCAAACCAGGACTAAACCAGGACTAAACCAGGTCCAAACCAGGACTAAACCAGGTCCAAACCAGGTCCAAACCAGGTCCAAACCAGGTCCAAACCAGGACTAAACCAGGTCTAAACCAGGTCCAAACCAGGACTAAACCAGGTCTAAACCAGGTCCAAACCAGGACTAAACCAGGACTAAACCAGGTCCAAACCAGGACTAAACCAGGTCCAAACCAGGTCCAAACCAGGTCCAAACCAGGTCCAAACCAGGACTAAACCAGGTCCAAACTAGGTCTAAACCAGATCATTTCAGTCCTGGAACTGCCAGTTAAACTAAAGGTAAAAGTTCCCTGTTCACCTGAAAAGTCCTACTTGATGACATCACGAGGTGGAACAGAGCGTCTGGAGCTTTGGAGATGTTACAGACGAATAATAAAGAGTTCCTCAAACATGAGAATGAAACAAACACATATCAGAATCAGAAAATCTCGCCGACCTTCGAAATGTTACTCACCTGCTTGTTTCTATGGATACGTCACTGCTCTGTATGGAATGTTCCGCAGTGTGACTTTAAACAGCTCTGCTTTACATTTATTCAGTCACAGGAGGTTTTAGAGCTCAGAAATACAGAGAAAAACAAACACGCCTCTCCACAGACCTGACCTGTAACTTGGTCTGGTTTTTGGTCTCCGTGGAGATAGAAAGGTTTAATGCCGTACTGCGGAACATTCCAGACAAAGCAGCAACACCTCCACCAGAAAAGTTACATAATGCACCTTTAAAACAAAGATTAAAGTTGAGTGACGGAGCCGCAGACAGAGCAGTGCCTACAGTTAGCCTTTATCTCATCCTCTCGTCTGTTCTTTCCTCCGGCAGGGTCGGAGTCATGTGATGTGAGCCGCCGCCGCCGCCGCCGCCTCTTCTGTGTACGGTGAGATTACACTTACAACACGACATCGAAAATCAGATACTAAAACAGATCAATACTAAAACCAATATCAAAAACAGTATCAGATCCTCATTTATCACAGGTATCGATACTAAAAAGGTCCCACTGACAGAAGGACTAAACCAGGTCTAAACCGGGTCTAAACCAGGACTAAACCAGGTCTAAACCAGGACTAAACCAGGACTAAACCAGGACTAAACCAGGTCTAAACCAGGACTAAACCAGGACTAAACCAGGACTAAACCAGGTCTAAACCAGGTCTAAACCAGGACTAAACCAGGTCTAAACCAGGACTAAACCAGGACTAAACCAGGACTAAACCAGGACTAAGCCAGGTCTAAACCAGGTCTAAACCAGGACTAAACCAGGACTAAACCAGGACTAAGCCAGGTCTAAACCAGGTCTAAACCAGGACTAAACCAGGACTAAACCAGGACTAAACCAGGTCTAAACCAGGTCTAAACCAGGACTAAACCAGGACTAAGCCAGGTCTAAACCAGGTCTAAACCAGGACTAAACCAGGTCTAAACCAGGACTAAACCAGGTCTAAACCAGGTCCAAAATTGGTTTAAACCGGGTCTAAACCAGGATTAAACCAGGTCTAAACCAGGACTAAACCAGGTCTAAACCGGGACTAAACCAGGACTAAACCAGGACCAAACCAGGTCTAAACCAGGACTAAACCAGGTCTAAACCAGGTCCAAAATTGGTTTAAACCAGGTCTAAACCAGGATTAAACCAGGTCTAAACCAGGACTAAACCAGGTCTAAACCAGGTCTAAACCAGGACTAAACCAGGACTAAACCAGGTCTAAACCAGGTCTAAACCAGGTCTAAACCAGGTCTAAACCAGGACTAAACCAGGTCTAAACCAGGTCTAAACCAGGTCTAAACCAGGACTAAACCAGGACTAAACCAGGACTAAGCCAGGTCTAAACCAGGTCTAAACCAGGACTAAACCAGGTCTAAACCAGGACTAAACCAGGTCTAAACCAGGTCCAAAATTGGTTTAAACCGGGTCTAAACCAGGATTAAACCGGGTCTAAACCGGGTCTAAACCAGGTACAAACTGGGTCTAAACCAGGTCTAAACTAAGTCTAAACCAGGACTAAACCAGGACTAAACCGGGTCTAAACCGGATCTAAACCGGGTCTAAACCGGGTCTAAACCAGGACTAAACCAGGACTAAACCAGGTCTAAACCGGGTCTAAACCGGGTCTAAACCAGGACTAAACCAGGACTAAACCAGGTCTAAACCGGGTCTAAACCGGGTCTAAACCAGGACTAAACCAGGTCTAAACCAGGACTAAACCAGGTCTAAACCGGGTCTAAACCTTGGCCTTCAGGTGCTCGGACGGTGCAGGAAAATGGAGAGTTCGTCGGATGAAGAGGAGGTCCACACCTTCGTCCAGGTCCTCAGCCACAAGTACAACCCCGACAACTTCCCGTACTCCAGAGGGCAGGGGCTGGGCATCGTCCTGCTGCCCACGCCGCCCGGCTCGCCCGTCAAAGAAGGTCCGCCACGCACACACGCACACACACACTAGAGCTGGGCGGTATGACCAAAAATTGATATCACAGTATTTTTCCAAATTATACCGGTATCACGGTATTTGACGTTTTTTTTTTTCATGTACTAAGTGGTCCCATGTCTTTGGTGAAGTGGACAGTAACAGCGTTGGTAATATCGTTCCACTGTTTGCTTTTCTTGTCGTAGGCGGTCCCCTTAGCAAACGCATCTTTGAGTGACGTCTGAGTGGCATTTTGTGTCGCGGCGCTGACTTGAACGTTCCCTGCAGACGTGGAAGAGGATGAAAATTTACAGAAAATTTACAGAAAATTGACCAAAAATTGACCAAAAATTGACAGATAATTGACAGAAATTTACCAAAAATTGACCGAAAATTGACCAAAAATTCACTGAAATTTGACAAAAAATGTACCGAAATTGACAAAAATTGATCGAAAATTGACAGAAATTTACCAAAAATTACCAAAAAGTTACCGAAAATGTACAGAAAATTGACCAAAAATTGACTGAAATTTGACCAAAAATTTACAGAAAATTGACAGAAAATTTATCAAAAATTCACCAAAAAAATTACCAAAAATTTATAGCAAAAGGAGAAATTCAATTTGTCAGCTGGACAAAGTTTGTTTGGTCGAAAACATTTCAGAACTGACAAAGCCACCCGGATGAGCGGCGAAACGTTTTCAACCAAACTTTGTCCAGTTGACAAATTGAATTTGTCCTTTTGCCAGACGACTGGACGACTGAGGGATTCTTCACACAAAAATTTATTGAAAATTGACTGAAAATTTACTGAAAATGGACCAAAAGTTTGCCCAAAATTGACCAAAAATTTACCATTTTGCGTCGCGGTGCCGACTTGAACGATGCAGATCTTAGTTTCGTGCATTCTTCATATTCCAGGAGGTGTTTTTGACGGAGGTGGTGAAGCAGATCGCTCGTGTCGCCTCCTGCGGCTACGACTTTACCCGACGACATTTACAGCAGGGGTGCCCAACCAGTCGATCGCGGGCAGAGTGTCAGTCGATCGCGTATGGATACGTTCACACTGCAGGGCTTAATGCTCAATTCCGATTTTTTTGTGAACTCTGATTTTTTTTGCGAGGCCGTTCACATTTCCAGTTAAATGCGACTTGTATGTGATCTCCAGTGTGAACTTTAAACGCCCCAAAAGTGTCCCGCATGCACCTTGGAGGACACGACGAGGTCACGTGCAGCGAGCGTGATCAGTGTTTACGGAAGTTGCCTAAAGTTGCTGTCGTACCGGAGCCAGAACATGTACAGCTTATTTGTTTTAAGGAGGAGACGGAGAAGGGGAAGGACGAGGGTTTTGGCCACGGAGTTTTGTGGGGCAGTGGCAGCAACGTCCGTAGAAATGAACGTGTTGGTGCGGAGTCGCAGACAAGAGCGGTGGGATTGCTACGTGCTTCGCCGCTTCACTGACACGGAGTTCATATACTATTTTCACATGACGAGAAGAACGTTTGTGTACATTTGTGAGCACCGACTTGCACCACTCTCGCTGGAGGAAACACGCCCAGGTCGGATGAACGCGACCTGGCCGTTCAGACTGAAGTCACATGCCAAAAGATCGGATATGTATCGGTTTTAGGACCACATATCTTGGGCTACGTTCACACTGCAGCCTGAAGTGACCCAAATCTACATTTTTTCGCCCCTGTGCGACTTTAAAAATGATCTCACTCAAAAAGCCCATATTTGCCACATCTAACAGACGCCCCCTCTTGGTAGATCTCGGCACAACATCAACCTCAAAAGCTTGTTTGATCGGCGTCAGATTTTTTAAAGCCGAAGTTCTTCCACACACACGACACGGCTCCTCTTTTCTGTATATGTTCCTCTGTTTCTAACAACAACGTCCATGATGTTCGCCGCTCAACACACACTGTAGCCGTGTCCCAATTCCAGGGTTATTGATCCGTGTGCGTAATTTGCGTGGTGCGTGTTGTTAGCGTTAGCGTTAGCCGCGTGTCTCGGCTCTGTGTGCTGGATCTGTCCCATTTCGGCAACGGCCTTGCGGTCCGCGGAGGCGAGGAGCCCTCAAATTGGGACACCGCTTTCGCTTCCACCGCTCTCGTGCCACTGCAAAACAGTTACCCTGCGCGACATTCCAGCACGACGTTCCGCCGCTCTGTGTTCCCGACGTTTTGTATGTACACACTCACCGATATTGCGGTAAATGAAAAATTCACATCATTTAAAAAAAAACACACCGGTATTCGGTATGAACCGATATACGGCCCAGCCCTACCACACCGCCCCACGGGGAATGTGGCATCAACTGCACAGTGTCGTGTTCTCACTGCAGTTGTGCGTCTGTGTGTGTGTCTGTGTTGTGCGTTCAGATCGGCTCTTCCTGCCCAGTGTGTTGGTGGTGAACGACTGCAGCGTGAGTAAGGCCGGAGCGGGCGCCGACATCGCCGCCGTCTGCGCCCACGTGGTGGAGCTGGACCTGTCCTACAACCAGCTCAGGGACTGGGCAGAGGTACACGCCACGCACGCCATAAACTTTGGTGTCAGTCCAACCCACAGATCAGGTCTGGTTTAGACTTTTTTCACCAGTGCCAGAGTCCCGGGACCCGACTGTCGTGACCTGAGTGTGAGTTTGTGAGGGGATGGGGTGGGTTAGGGGCCGGGTGAGACATTCGCACACGCCTAACGCCTCCCCGTACTCGCCGCCTCCTCCCGACATGTCATGCGTGTGCTCTGTCTCCAGGTGTCCACCATCGTCTCCAACATCCCAAACCTGGACTTCCTGAACCTGAGCATGAACCCGCTGTGTGGCGCCCGCCTGGAGCCCGCCCTCGCCCACGCCTTCGCCGGGCTTCGCAGACTCGTGCTCATCAACACCCACGTCAGCTGGGGCACGGTGCACACGCTCACACGCCACACGCCGCAGTGAGTCCATGAACCCCAGCCCTGTACTGCCCGTGTGTGGCTCTGTTAGGGTTACTTTTGGAGTCCGATACTGATACTTGGACTTAGTGCACTCGCCAATACCGATACCAGTCTGATACCACATTCTCTTACAGTCGATCAATAAATCTACTGACAGGTGATCTCTAAAGAAAATCTGGAAGAATCAGGCCCCGTACCCTGGTGTTTTTAAAAACATTTCCCTTCGTTTGTAGAAGAAGAAGTGAACTTTATTGATCTCACACTGGAGACCCATCTTTTACACACAAACGGTGAATTCGCCTCTGAAAACAAATCTTTCTAAAAACTCCGGCTAGAGTGGAGATTCTGGAAAACTCCGGTTTGGCGTTTGCGTGTAAAGTGAGATAAACGGAGTTTTAGGAGTTGACGCACCAAAAGTGTGATTCTGATTGGCCTGCAGAACGTTCTCCTTCGTTTTCAGAGGCGAATTCACCGTTTGCGTGTAAAAGATGGGAACAAACGAAGGGAAATGTCTCCGTTTTTAAAAATACCAGTGTACGTGTAAACGGGGACTTATTTTGGAAAACAGAGGCAGAGAAATATTTGTTTCTCAACATACCCGGCGATGTGTAAATGTGCCTCAATTAGGTTTGGAGAACAAAGTGTTAGATATAAACTGATTTTGATCTTTAGTCGTGCTGATTTAAGCACTTGTACTTTTCTAATTCGTTACTTTTGGATAAAACGTGAGGTCTGTAAAAGACGCTCATCCTCAGAGCACGTGGATAAGCTGTGCTCTCCGTAGCGCAGGTTTTCTATTAAGTTGAGCCTCCACACAAAAGTTAAATGAAGGTGTCAAAGAGAAAACACGTTTTTTCTAGAGCCTTACTCAGAGCTGTCAGTTTAACGCCGTCATCTACCTGCCACAGCGGGCGCTCACCCACCTAGAGACTGCCGGGAGTGCTGTGAGAGTCATGTTCTTTGACTTTTCCAGCGCCTTCAACACCATCAGGCCGGCGCTGCTGCGGGGGAAGCTGGAGGATGCGGGAGTGGATGGACATCTCGCTGCCTGGACCATCGACTACCTCACTGACCGTCCACAGTACGTGCGGCTGCGCGGCTGTGAGTCAGAGGCGGTAGTCTGCAGCACGGGGGCCCCCCAGGGAACTGTCCTCTCACCCTTCCTCTTCACCATCTACACCTCGGACTTCACATACAACACGGACAGCTGCCATCTCCAGAAGTTCTCCGACGACTCGGCCATTGTGGGCTGTGTGTCTGAGGGGAACGAGCTGGAGTACCGCTCGGTCATCAGTGACTTTGTGGACTGGTGTGGGCGCAACCACCTGAGCCTGAACACCAGTAACACAAAGGAGCTGGTGATGGACTTCAGGAGGAGACCACTACCTCACTCACCGGTGAACATCCAGGGGCAGGACATAGAGACTGTGGACAGTTTCAAGTACCTGGGTGTTCACCTCAACAATAAACTGGACTGGTCCCACAACACCGACGCCCTGTACAAGAAGGGCCAAAGTCGCCTCCACCTCCTGAGGAGACTGAGTTCCTTTGGAGTGTGCAGGCCTCTGCTCAAGACCTTTTATGACTCTGTGGTGGCCTCTGCTCTCCTCTACGCTGTCGTCTGCTGGGCCCCGAGCAGCACAGAGCGGGACAGGAAGAGACTTAATAAGCTGGTCAGGAGGGCCAGCTCTGTCCTGGGCTGTCCTCTGGACTCTGTAGAGGTGGTGGCTGAGAGGAGGGTACTGGACAAATTCACATCCATCATGGACGACACCTCTCACCCTCTGCACCGGACTGTAGAGGAGCTGAGCAGCTCCTTCAGCAGCCGACTGAGGCACCCCCAGTGCAAGAAGGAGCGCTACCGCAGATCCTTCATCCCCACCACCATCAGACTGTAGAATTCTACTATATAGTCAAGACGGGAAATATCGTTTTTCCATGCCTCCTAGTTACTGTTTTATTATTACTTATTTTATTTTATTCTTGCTGCATGCACTTTTCTTTCTTGTTCAAACTGTCCCTACCTGGAGCTACTGTGGCAAGTAAATTTCTCCTACGTGAGATCAATAAAGTCTTATCTTATCTCTTATCTTAGATTAATTAATTACAGTGCAAATTAACGCATTATAAAAATTAACGCAATTAATTATGAGCAGCAATTCAATGCGCATTTTAAATTTGGCGTGCGGTTAGCGAATCGCTTTGAACGGCAAGTTTATTTATAAAAAGAATGAAGACGGGACGATCGACAAGAACGCCGTGATTTGGAGCTTTTGTTAAAAAGAATTTTCCTCCAGCCTGACGGATCATATGAACGACAAACACGTCCGGACAACTTCCATCGTTACCGGTGATAGAGCGAGTGTGAGCGCACTTCACCAAACCACCAAACCACAATCGCAGAATTTGGGAATGAGCAAAGGGACCACATGCAAACTGACAAACTCAATCTCAAAGTTGGTTCGCTCGATTACTCTTAAAATGCGATTAATTAATTACTAATCCTGTAATTAATTACATACATTCTTTAATCGCCCGACAGCTGTAGTTTTTTCTGTTATTATCGTCGTGTTTTCAGAGTTTCCGTTTCCTGCTCTGAGCGTAAACAGAGTTTCTGTTTCAGGCTGGAGGAGCTGTTCTTGTGCCTAAACGACTTCAGTTCGGTGGAGCGGGCGTCCTGGCAGTGCCCGTCCCTGCGCCTCCTGCAGATCACCGAGAACCGGCTGCAGCTGTGGGCGCACGTCCGGGCGCTCGGCCTCACGTACCCGGGCCTCCGCTCCCTCGTCCTCGCCAACAACCGCCTGCTGTCCGTCGACGACCAGGAGGAGGCGCTGAGGAGGCTCTTCCCCGACCTGCGCAGCATCAACCTCAACAACTCCGGTCAGGGGAGGGGTCAGGGGAGGAGGGGTCAGGGGAGGGGTCAGGGGAGGAGGGGTCAGGGGAGGAGGGGTCAGGGGAGGAGGGGTCAGCGGGATCAGAGGAGGGAAGGGGGAGCCAGAGTCCGTGGAGCCGGATGGCGCCCGTGCTCACTTCCTGTCCCTGCGCAGGTCTGAGTCGATGGGACGACATCGAGCGTCTGAACTTCATCCCGAACCTGGAGGAGCTGAAGGCCAAAGGTCTTCCTCTACTGCAGACGTACAGCAGCGAGGAGCGCCGGAGCCTCCTGCTGGCACAGTGAGGGAATACACACTTATATATATACACACTTATACACACACTACACACTTATATATACACACACACACACACACACTTATATACACACACTTATACACACACTACACACTTATATATACACACTTATATACACACACATATATATACACACACAATTACACACACACACACACTTATATACATACACACACACACTTATATATACACACACATACGCACACACTTATATACACACACACACACAAACACAAACACACACACATACAAACACATATACACACACACACTGATATACGCACACACAAACACACACACACCCACACTTATATATACACACACTTATATACACACACATACACACACAATTACACACACACACACACTTATACACACACACACACACACACACACACATACACACACACTTATACACACACACACACGCACACATATATACACACACGCACCCAGTTATACACACTCACACACTTATATACACACACACACTTATACACACACACACGCACACATATATATACACACTTTTACACACACTGCACACACATATACGCACACACTTATATATACACAATCACACACACTTATATGTACACACACATATATACACACACACACACACACACAGTTATACACACACACGGACTTCCCCAGAGCTCACGGCGCCCTCCGTCCCCCTGCAGGCTGCCCTCGGTACTGCTGCTGAACGGCAGCGCGGTGTCGGACGGCGAGCGCGAGGACGCAGAGCGGTTCTTCATCAGATACTTCCAGGAGCGAGGAGGACACGACCTGCCCCAGAGGAGGTACCACACCCTCACCCGAGTATTTACGAAAACTCCAACTGTTACAGACATTCTTTAAGACGGGACACACTGGGCGACAGAATCATTCAGTCAGATTTACATTTATCGTGACTGTCCAGCGGGGCCAGAGGTCACACCACAGGGTCCACAGGGTCCACAGGGTCCACAGGGTCCACAGGGTCCACAGGGTCCACAGGGTCCACAGGGTCCACAGGGGTACAATGTCTAAAATGAAAACAGTTACACAAAAAAATGATGTGATGTTTGTGAAAAGGATTCTTTACAAATGTTGTGGAACTGATTCACACTCACTTAGTCCACTTTGTAATGCAGAGCTCGCCTGTACCTTGGCTGTAGCTTGTTGCTCACCTGTAGCTCGCCTGTAACTCACCCGTAACTTGCCTGTAGCTCGTCCATCACTCGGCTGTAGCCCATAGCTCGCCTGTAGCTCACCCGTAGCTCAGCTGTAGCTCAGCTGTAGCTCACCCGCAGCTCGCCTGTAGCTCACCCGTAGCTCGGCTGTGGCTTGTTGCTTGCCTGTAGCCTGTAGCTCAGCTGTAGCTCACCCGTAGCTCGCCTGTAGCTCGCCTGTAACTCACCCGTAGCTCACCTGTAGCCTGTCGCTCTCCTGTAGCTCGCCTGTAGCTCAGATGTAGCCCATAGCTCGCTTGTAGCTCGCCTGTAGCTCACCCGTAGCTTGCCTGTAGCTCACCTGCAGCTCGCCTGTAGCCTGTAGCTCACCCGCAGCTTGCCTGTAGCTCACCTGCAGCTCGCCTGTAGCTCACCCAGAGCTTGCCTGTAGCTCGCCTGTAGCCTGTAGCTCACCCGCAGCTTGCCTGTAGCTCACCCAGAGCTCACCCGCAGCTTGCCTGTAGCTCACCCGTAGCTCGCCTGTAGCTCACCCAGAGCTTGCCTGTAGCTTGCCTGTAGCTCAGCTGTAGCTCGCCTGTAGCTCACCCAGAGCTCACCCGTAGCTCGCCTGTAGCTCACCCGGAGCTCGCCTGTAGCTCACCTACAGCTTGCCTGTAGCTCACCTGCAGCTCGCCTGTAGCTCACCCAGAGCTTGCCTGTAGCTTGCCTGTAGCTCGGCTGTAGCTCGCCTGTAGCTCACCTACAGCTTGCCTGTAGCTCACCTGCAGCTCACCCAGAGCTCGCCTGTAGCTCACTCGTAGCTCACCCGTAGCTCGCCTGTAGCTCACCTGGAGCTCGCCTGTAGCTCACCCAGAGCTTGCCTGTAACTCACCCGTAGCTCGCCTGTAACTCACCCGTAGCTCGCCTGTAGCTCGCCCGTAGCTCGCCTGTAGCTCGCCCGTAGCCCGCTCGTAGCTCGCCTGTAGCTTGCCTGTAGCTCGCCTGTAGCTCGCCTGTAGCTCACCCGGAGCTCGCCTGTAGCTCACCCGGAGCTCGCCTGTAGCTCACCTACAGCTTGCCTGTAGCTCACCTGCAGCTCGCCTGTAGCTCACCCAGAGCTCGCCCGTAGCTCGCCTGTAGCTCACCCGTAGCTCGCCTGTAGCTCACCCGTAGGTCGCCTGTAGCTCACCCAGAGCTCGCCCGTAGCTCGCCTGTAGCTCGCCCGTAGCTCGCCTGTAGCTCACCCGTAGGTCGCCTGTAGCTCACCCGTAGCTTGCCTGTAGCTCGCCCGTAGCTCGCCTGTAGCTCACCTGGAGCTCGCCTGTAACTCACCCGTAGCCTGTCGCTCTCCTGTCGTAGTCCACTTAACCTGCCCAAAATGCCTGGGCCGTGCGCGCCGCAGGAGCCGGCCTGACTCGGGCCTGACTCGGGGAAACTAACCTTTGTGAGACAATGGCACCAGTCTGTGCGCCTCAATGCCGCCTTTGTGCCACAGCTGGGCCGAAGGGAAGTGATACGAGCTTTCTTCGCCGTGGACCCGCTCCGCACTCCGACCGCTCGCCTGTCACATTTACAAACAGTCAGAGGAGCGCGGGCCTGCCAGGGGAATGCCGAGATTCGTCACCGTGGATCCTGAAGGCGTCAAACGCTCAAACGCTCATACTTTTATCTAGTTTTATTTTGTATTTTTGGTGATTTTAGAGACAAACCAAACGATAAAAACCTCGAGATTTGAGGGAAAAGGAACGCGAACGTCGACGGTTTAAGTGCGCAGGACGGGTTTCTGTGATTCTCAAATTTTCTAAACCCGCTTTATTTCTGAAGCACATTTTCCCAACAAAGCAGTTTCCAAATCACAAAAGGAAAACGACAAAAGGTAAATGACTAAAAACGTGATCACACCAGTCCCAAAACAAAACAAAACAAAAAACGGTAAAAATCAAATAAAAGCCAAACCGTAAAAATCATAAAATAACAATAAATAAAGTAAGTAGGGAGAATTCTGTCCAAAAGTTCGGCACAATTTACAATTTTAAGATTTTGAATAAAATAAAAATAAAAAAAAACATTGAATTTCTCACTTTGAATTTTTTAATTCTGAAAAAACATGTTTGAAATATTATTATTACATTTGTACATTTTCAAAGTGTTTAAAATTCTGTATAAAAGTGACATCTTGGATCTTTGCTGCGAAATTTGTCCATTGCGAATTTTCCACTCTGAATTTTGATTGTTGAATTTGAAAATATTTTTGCTGACTATTTAAAAGGTGAATTTTTGATTTTGATTTTGAAACGTATTGAAAAAGTACACGTAACATTTCAGCTAAACTAAAATTCAGAATAAAAATAATTCAGACTTTTTTTTTTAATATTTATCATTTTTTTAGTTTTATAAATATTTTCAGAGTTAAAAAAATTCTAAACGGTATTTGAAATTCTAAATCTGATGGAACAAATTCTGTCCAAAAGTTCGGGACAATTTACACGAATTTAAGAAACACATTTTTTCAGACTCTTAAACTATTTTTTAAACAAGTTAAAGGCGTTTTCTTATATTTTTATTCGTCAAATATGAATCTCCGCGTACACTCAGGGAGCTACGGTAACGGTTATGGAATTCCAACCAGGAAGTCAAATTTTAAACCTAAAAAATGGCCAAACTGTATATATTTTATGATTATTTAACAAATTAACAAAAGATACAGAGGGATAAGTAAGGAGAGGGTACGGAAGAGCATTTGTTCCATCAGATTTAGTGAAGTGAATTTCTCACTTTGAATTTTTTGAGAAATTCAAATGAATGAATATTTTTAATTCTGAAAAAACATGTTTGAAATATTATTATTACATTTGTACATTTTCAAAGTGTTTAAAAAGATCTTTGCTGCGAAATTTGTCCATTGCGAATTTTCCACTCTGAATTTTGATTGTTGAATTTGAAAATATTTGTGCTGACTATTTAAAAGACGAAATTTTGATTTTGATTCTAAAACGTATTGAAAAAGTACACGTAACATTTCAGCTAAACTAAAATACTGAATGAAAATAATTCAAACTTTTTTATATTTATATATATTTTTTATTATTATTCTAAATATTTCCAGAGTTAAAAAATTCAAAACGTTATTTGAAATTCTAAATCTGATGGAACAGATTCTCTTCCATAGAGGGAGGGAAGGAGAAAGGAGGTAAAAAAGGAACCTTAAGTCAATTATTTACTTAATTTTCTGCCCTTTCCCTCTTTTTTTTTATCATATTATTCTTATTTTTATTTATTTTATTATTCTTATTATATTATATGAATTTATTTTTTATTTTATTAAAAAAAAAAAAATCATTTACGCACTCAAACTCGCGCACAAACACATTCCCATAAGAGAAGAACAAAACCCATTCTGTTTGTCTCGTCGCCCCGTTTACAGAAAAGTGTGGGCCACATTCACTTCCTTTAACCGTTTTAAAGGGACAGTGTGTAAGATTTTTACCCGTTAATTACTGAAATTGAAGATACCCATTCAAAAATACATTGTTTTCCAAGCCTTTTCACTTCCATCATGAAATCAAAGTATTCTTTTGGACTTAGATATAGTCACATAAAAGGGGGATCTTCCCCATGCAGAGGCAGCCATTTTGAATACGAGAGCCGCAGAAGGACATTTGGGCTCCGCCTTCGGCAAGGCTCGTGGTTTTGGGTAAACAACACAAGCATGCTGCCGGATCAGACGTCGTAATGGATCTAACACGTGTTTTGGACTAAATTGTTTTACTGGATTTTATTCGCTGGATCCTTACGGACAAATTGAGAGCAAGTTTATGGTGAAATACAGAGTTTGACCTGTGCAAAGCATTCTAAGGTAAGCTAAGTAACAAACCTCGTTTTGTGCTTTTCCGTATAAAAGCCCCATGTGCTCGGGGAGTGATTGTTGTGCAGGGAAATGAATTGCATAGTCAAAAAGAGGAGACTGTAAGGTTTCATTTGATGTGTAGAGTGTCATGGTACATGATCGGGAATGTGTGTTTTCATGAGAAAGAAAAAAAAAAACGGGACCGTGTTTTATTTATACAGTAGCGGCGCGCGGCTCGTGCGCGGGTACGAGAGCTGTCCGCGTTACGGCGCGCCCGGGTGACCCTCGAGGTCTGCCGTAGCTAAAACAGGAAGTGCAATAGCACCATCCACCTATGCGCCACGAATCCTACACACTGGGGCTTTAATCGCACGCTCATTTAAAAAAATAAAAATAAAAATTCGTTTTTCCTGCCGCCCCCTCCCTCCTGCGTCTGTTTTCACACGGCGAGGTGACACGGGGAGAACGTGCAAACTCCCTGACCCTCCCACCGGTACGAAGCAGCAGGGCCGTTCTCCACTCGGTACGATTCACGGCTCGCGATACGATATTATCACAAGTTACGCTGCTGTTTTTTAAGAACTGAACACATTTTAGCAACAATATTTCTTTGTTAAACCACCAAAAAAAACAAAAAATTAGGGATGCACCGATGTGAAAATTTTAGCCGATATTAATGTTGCTGTTATTGTCCGATACCGATATTTATTTTTAATTCTGAGAGAACATTTTATACAGACTGAAAATCATGCAAAATGAATTTTTGATTGTCTTCTTTTATATTCAAAACGTGTTTTAACTCCTGATTTTTATTTATTTTTTTCAATTTCAAATGTTTTTTTTGTTTTTTGTTTTTTTATTAACATTGGCTACGTTCACACTGCAGGGCTTAATGCTCAATTCCGATTTTTTTGTGAAATCGGATTTATTTGCGAGGCCGTTCACATTTCCAGTTAGATGTGAATTGTATGTGATCTCCAGTGTGAACGCTAAACTCCCCAAAAGTGTCCCGCAGGCGATGACGTCACACGGAGCGAACACGCTCAGTGTTTACGGAAATCGCCTAAAGTTGCTTTCGTACCGGAGCCAAAACAGCTACAGTACAGCTTATTTGTTTTAAGGAGGAGAAGGAGAAGGACGAGGTTTTGCGGGGCAGTGGCAGCAAAGTCCGTAGAAATGAACGTGTTGGAGTCGCAGACGAGAGTGGTGGGATTGCTGCATGCTTCGCCGCTTCACTGATACGGAGTTTATAAACTATTTTTGCATGATGAGAAGAACGTTTGTGTATATTTGTGAGCGCCGACTTGTACCACTCTCGCTGGAGGAAACACGCCCAGGTCGGATGAACGCGACCTGGCCGTTCAGACTGAAGTCGCATGTCAAAAGATCGGATATGTATCGGTTTTAGGACCACATATCCAAGTGTCCTGGGTCACATTTGAAAAAATCTGATCTGTGTCGTTCAGACTGTCATTAGAAGATCAGATACAGGTCGCATAGAGGCGAAAAAATCGGATTTGAGTCACTTCAGGCTGCAGTGTGAACGTAGCCATTGTGTTCTGCGTCCTGATTGGCTAATGGACCTTTGCCGATTGATGACTGGAACTAGACCAGGACCAGATCGGGACTAGACCAGGACTAAACGTGGACTAAACGTGGACTAAACCAGGACTAAACCAGGATTAATCCACGGCGTGCTGCTCTTTGCCTGGTTTCGTGCGGCTCTTGCGTTCGTTCATGTCCAGGTTTGATGTGCTCGGACTGCGTGCCTCCTCCTCAGGACCGTGGTCGTGGTCCTGAGGAGGAGGCACGGTTTGGACACGGGTCTCGTGCTCGCAGCCCCAGGTGGGACGCTCGGTGTCGCGCCGGTCATGCTGCGATATCACAGATTTGAGCACGATGAGCGCACGTGTCCGCGCACACACACACTTCTTTTGTTGAAAATCTACGAAAGTTTGAGTGTTTAACCGAGAGAGAAATGTGAGAAAAGGTTAATTCGAGGGACTACTGTACTGACAAATACAGTGGTACCTCACCTTACGAATGACCCAACAAACGGAAATTTCAAGTTACGAAACGCCTTCACTGTAAATTTTGGTCTCTAGATACGAAAGAAAATTCAAGTTACGAAACGCGAAATCTCAAAAATTCAAATAATGCGCGCTCAGCCACACACATTATACGCTTTTCTCAGACTGGATTTAAACCCCTCTCACACCTGTCCCCCGTTCAAACCCCCACAGATTCCCAACAAAACGTATCAATAGTGAAGTGTGGGGGGAAGGGGGAGGGGGGAGAAGACTGCGCTCTGACACGTGTGATAGCGCAGCATGACCCGGCGCGGAGCTGCCAGCAGGTCTAGACCAAGGTCTAAACCTGGACTGGACCAGGACTAAACCTGGACCAAACAGACCAGGTGGATTTCCTGGTTTGGTTTCGAGTCACAGCTGAGGCGAGCAGCGAGTAGGACTGCACGCAGTCTGAGCGCAAGAACGCATGAACGAGACCCATGCAAGAGCCGCGGTGGTCTAGACTAAACCAGGACTAGATCAGGACTAGACCAGGTGGACCAAAGCACCGCGCGCGCGTCCACCCCCTGGCCTCGCCTCGAGCCACAGCCGAGGCGAGCCGCCGCTCGCACGCAAGAGTCGCGGCAGTCCAGACCCGCTCCAGACCTGCCCGCGTAAGGTGCTCACAGAGCGGCCTGGATAGAACCGTGAGGTCGGCCTCTTCAAGACCTCCAGGCCGGTGACCGGGACAATGCCCGGACCCATGCCCGCTTAGGGAGCTCTTAAGGCGGGCTGGCAGTGTCCCCCTGGGTCCCTGGATGTCTGGGGCTCCGTGCCTGGAGGGGCCCTGGAGCGCAGGTCTAGACCACACTATAAAAAAAGTTACACTATAAAAAAAACCCTTGGAACGAATCAGGCTTTTTCCATTGAAATATCGACTCAACTTACGAATTTTTCACGTTACGAAACCACTTCTGGAACGAATTAATTTCGTAAGGTGAGGTACCACTGTATCGGTAGTTAATATCGGCCCACTTTTACACATCGGGCCGATACCGATATGTTAAAATGATGCAATATCGGCCGATACTGCTGTTAATGCCGATATATGGTGCATCCCTATTTTTAACCATGAAAACGGTGAATATGTTGAGTGTGTTTATGGTGAAGTTTCCTTGGACTAAATGAGCCACGAAACTGAAGCGCGGTTACAAAAAAAAATGGCTAAAAGTTGCCAAAAAATACTCGAAAATGTTGACGGGAGCGAGGGGCCGCCATAACAAAAAATGCCCACCCACTCCTCGGAGGTCCCGGTGTTCTTTCGAGCTGGTCACCGGAGAAGGACACATCACTCACTGCGCTCATTAGCCCAGATGCCCCGCCGCCGCTCCTCACTTAACCGCGCATTAGGGCGTAAGACGACGAGAAAGTCCCGCGTTATCGGCCGCGTCATTATCGAGCTCTTTAAAGCGCCTGATCCTGATATAAAGGCTCTTAGCTAAATGCACCGGCGCTTTGTAGACGAGTCCCCGAGCGGGCGAGGGTTGGCGTGGGTCGGCGCAGGGGGGCGGAGGGGCGGAGGGAAGGGCCTGTTACAGTAAACCTTTTCTCCAGCGCTTATTTAACGCTGGTTGGTCTTATCTGGAGCTGGGGGTCCCCGGAGGAGGCTGAGTGCTTTCTCACGTACCGAGCTAAATACCAAAGACTTTGTAAAGGAGACGGCGGAGGAGAGGAGCGCGACGTCACCCGCAGCGCCGGCGCCAAATCCAACCCATTCGCTCATCCGCCACAGATGAATGATCAGGTCCAGGACGTTCTCCACCTTCCATTCCTTTGTGAGCGTTAAATCATGTTCTGATCTGTCTAAACCAGGTCTAAACCAGGTCTAAACCAGGTCTAAACCAGGTCTAAACCAGGTCTAAACCAGGACTAAACCAGGTCTAAACCAGGACTAAACCAGGTCTAAACCAGGTCTAAACCAGGACTAAACCAGGTCTAAACCAGGACTAAACCAGGACTAAACCAGGACTAAACCAGGTCTAAACCAGGACTAAACCAGGACTAAACCAGGACTAAACCAGGACTAAACCAGGTCTAAACCAGGACTAAACCAGGACTAAACCAGGACTAAACCAGGTCTAAACCAGGTCTAAACCAGGACTAAACCAGGACTAAACCAGGTCTAAACCAGGACTAAACCAGGACTAAACCAGGTCTAAACCAGGTCTAAACCAGGTCTAAACCAGGACTAAACCAGGTCTAAACCAGGTCTAAACCAGGACTAAACCAGGTCTAAACCAGGTCTAAACCAAGTCTAAACCAGGTCTTAACCAGGTCTAAACCAGGTCTTAACCAGGACTAAACCAAGTCTAAACCAGGTCTAAACCAGGTCTAAACCAGGTCTAAACCAGGACTAAACCAGGTCTAAACCAGGACTAAACCAGGTCTAAACCAGGACTTCTGATGTCGTTTCCTCCTCACAAACACACCTGGAGTCATGTTTGTTTCTTTCACATGTTTGAGGAACTCTTTATTATTCGTCTGTCTACATCTGTTCCACCTCGTGATGTCATCAGGTGTTAGTTTTCAAATGAACAGCTCCTTTTACCTTTAGCTCAGGAGGGATCGGTAAAGAAATTCCAGAGCGCAAATGGAATTTCTTCTGCGGCGATGTCAAAGTTTAAATTGGGATTAGGGAAACTCGACCCTAAAGACATCTCCATTTCATTTCATTTTTTTTCTTCTTTTTTTTAAGCTTTCTTTGTTAACATTTTCAATTTAGAACAAATATTGTACAACCCAAAAAAAAAAAATTTAAATAAATATAAAAGAAATCACAAATGAATAAAATAAAAAAAATAATAAAAATAAAATAAATATTAAATAATAAATAAATAATAAATAAAATAATAAATAAAATAAATAAAAGAGAAGATAAATAAATAAAAGGGTGACAAGGAAAAGTTTATTGTTGGTGCCAAATAATCACAAAAACACACAGTTAAGCATCACTTACAGAAAAAGAAATGAATATAAATTAAAGAAATAAAAATACATCAATAAATTACTTGCATTACAAAATCGAATAGATAAAGTAATTAAATAATAATAATAATAAAATAAAGTATAAAATCAAAGATAAACATATATAAATATCTCCATTTCATTTGTCTGAACCTCTGTCATTTCCAAATAAGAATTATCCCACAATAAAGTTCCAAAATCAGTTTCACACTTTTTCAAAACGGTTTTAATACAAAAATATAAATAAAATAAAATAAAGAGCCGTTGTCACAGGAGTGTGTTTGTGTGTTTGTGAACCTGGTGTATTTACCAAACTGTGTGTGTGTGTGTGTGTGTGTGTGTGTGTGTGTGTGTGTGTGTGTGTGTGTGTGTGTGTGTGTGTGTGTGTGTGTGTGTGTGTGTGTGTGTGTGTAAGGTGTTGTGTGTCAATGCCTGAGGACTGACGTCGCACACAGCAGGTTTGAGTCATCTAGCGATCTCTCACAGGCGCTGAAGGAGGAAAAGTGATGATTAAAAAATGTAACCATTTGAAGTGGATTTTGCAGAACCTGCCCCTACAGTATAAACCTTCTACTGAGTCTTTCCGGAGTCTTTCCGGAGTCTTTCCGGAGTCTTTCCGGAGTCTCTCTCCCGAGTCTCTCCCGAGTCTCTCCGGAGTCTCTCCGGAGTCTCTCCCGAGTCTCTCCCGAGTCTCTCCCGAGTCTCTTCCCGAGTCTCTCCCGAGTCTCTCCGGAGTCTTTCCCGAGTCTCTCCCGAGTCTCTCCCGAGTCTCTCCCGAGTCTCTTCCCGAGTCTTTCCCGAGTCTCTCCGGAGTCTTTCCCGAGTCTTTCCCGAGTCTTTCCCGAGTCTTTCCCAAGTTTCTCCAGAGTGTCTCCCGAGTCTTTCCCGAGTCTCTCCCGAGTCTCTGCCGAGTTTTTCCCGAGTCTCTGCTGAGTCTCTCCCGAGTCTCTCCCGAGTCTCTCCCGAGTCTCTCCCGAGTCTCTCCCGAGTCTCTCCCGAGTCTCTCCCGAGTCTCTCCCGAGTCTCTCCCGAGTCTCTCCCGAGTCTCTCCCGAGTCTCTCCCGAGTCTCTCCCGAGTCTCTCCCGAGTCTCTCCTCAGTCTCTCCCGAGTCTCTCCCGAGTCTCTCCGCAGTCTCTCCGCAGTCTCTCCGCAGTCTCTCCCGAGTCTCTCCCGAGTCTCTCCCGAGTCTCTCCCGAGTCTCTCCCGAGTCTCTCCCGAGTCTCTCCCGAGTCTCTCCGGAGTCTCTCCCGAGTCTCTCCCGAGTCTCTCCCGAGTCTTTCCCGAGTCTCTCCCGAGTCTCTCCCGAGTCTCTCCCGTGTCTCTCCGGAGTCTCTCCGGAGTCTCTCCCGAGTCTCTCCGGAGTATCTCCGGAGTCTCTCTGGAGTATCTCCGCAGTCTCTCCGCAGTCTCTCCCGAGTCTCTCCCGAGTCTCTCCCGAGTCTCTCCCGAGTCTCTCCCGAGTCTCTCCCGAGTCTCTCCGCAGTCTCTCCGCAGTCTCTCCGCAGTCTCTCCCGAGTCTCTCCCGAGTCTCTCCCGAGTCTCTCCCGAGTCTCTCCCGAGTCTCTCCCGAGTTTCTCCCGAGTTTCTCCCGAGTCTCTCCCGAGTCTCTCCCGAGTCTCTCCCGAGTCTCTCCCGAGTCTCTCCCGAGTCTCTCCGCAGTCTCTCCCGAGTCTCTCCCGAGTCTCTCCCGAGTCTCTCCCGAGTCTCTCCCGAGTCTCTCCCGAGTCTCTCTGCAGTCTCTCCGCAGTCTCTCCCGAGTCTCTCCCGTGTCTCTCCGGAGTATCTCCGGAGTATCTCCGGAGTCTCTCTGGAGTATCTCCGGAGTCTCTCCGGAGTCTCTCCGGAGTCTCTCCCGAGTCTCTCCCGAGTATCTCCCGAGTCTCTCCCGAGTCTCTCCTGAGTCCTCTTGGTTTCCCTTGCAGGTACCACATCCTGGTGTCGAAGTACGGCAAGCTGGCGCCCCTGGCCGAGGTGGACCTGAGCCCGCGCTGCATCACGGTGGAGGTGGTGTGGGAGGAGCAGGTGGAGGTGGTGGGGCTGCGGCTGGACCAGACGGTGAGCGAGCTTAAGAAGCAGCTGAAGAGTCGCCTGCAGCTGCCCGGGCCGGGGGTGCGCCTCTTCTACATCGACAGAGACATGTGCTGCGTCCTGGGCCCCGAGGAGATGAAGTGTGGCGGCCGCGCCCTCCACTCCTACGGCATCCGAGACGGAGACCAGATCCTGGTGGTGCCCCGGGCCAAGAGCCGCAGCTCCTCCTCCGGCGAACAGTGAGCCACACCACCACCCTGTGCCCATCTGTGCCCGTCTGTGCCTGTCTGTCTCTGAGGGCACATGGACTCTGAATGTAAACGTGGGGCACAGGGGCCACGGGGGTTTGGACAAGATTAGTTTAAAAAGCTTCTTTTTATGCAACAGTGACTCTTGTGAGCTTTAAATCATGTTCTGATGTTTCCTCCTCAAAAACACACCTGGAGTTCAGTTTGTTTTAGAGCTGTCACTTTAAAGCGTTAATTAGTGCAAATTAACGTATTATAAAAATTAACGCAATTAATTATGAGCGGCAATTCAATGCGCATTTTAAATTTGGCGTGCGGCGAGCGAATCGCTGCCAGGGCCTTTGAACGGCGAGTTTATTTATAAAAAGAACGAAGACGATCAACAAGAACGCAGAGATTTGGAGTTTTTGTCAAAAAGAAATTTCCTCCAGCCTGACGGATCAATTGAACGATAAACTCATCCGGACAAGTTCCATCGTTAACGGTGATAGAGCGAGTGTGAGCGCACTTCACCAAACCACTTGCCTGGTTTCCACCAGACCATATCACAGTGATATACGGTCTGGAGCACCTCCTGAATATCTCTTAGTGGAGGTGCGGTTTACGATCGTTTATTGGGCGTTATGAATGTCTATCATTTGGCGTATACGTAGCCCATAGCCAATCATGTCAGTTCAAACTACAAGATCCGTTTGTCGTCACCGTCTTACCACCCCTCCCCGCTCTCTGATTGGCTCCCAGAATCAGGAGAGCTCACTTAGCCTCGTTGCCAGACTGTCTTTCAGATCTGAACGAACGAAAGCAGCCTGGGATTTCCCAGGTTACCAAACCAACAAACCAACAAACCACGCTCGCAGAATTTGGGAAACGATTGAGCAAATCGACCACAGAAAAACTGACAAGCTCAATCACAAACTGGGTTCTCTCTCTCACTCTTAAAATGCGATTAATTAGAAGCTCCAAACGCTCTGTTCCACCTCGTGATGTCATCAAGTGAACAGTGACCAGTGACTTTAGTTCAGTCGAGATCGGCGACTCCAGGACTGAAATGATCCAAATGATTCTAGTGAAGGTGTGTGGAGTTTAAAAACACACTTCCTTGATCACCACATGATGACATCACAAGGTGGAACAGAGTGTTTTCAGTCTGAGAGAAGAACTCAAAAACAAAACACAACTCCAGGTGTTTGTGACGAGGAAACGACGATGAGAATAAAGAACAGTGGGATGTGCAGTAATTTACGGTCTGAATGTTCCCTACTAAAGTAGAAAATGAAAATAGTGATTTATGACTCAGATTAATATAAGAAAAAGACTTTTATAAATGCAAAAATACAGATCAGGTGAGACAAAGTCTGGCTCAGTTTTAAGGCTCATTTGTGCTCCTCTTTCGTACATAAACGGTGCGTTCTGAGCGTTAAAATCGTCGCCGTGTTTATATTTCCAAATGTTTCTAACGTCAGAGCTGTGTTCTGTTAAACTACCATCAGAGGGCGCCAACGGCCAGTCTGAGAATCGACCAAAATGGACGAAATAAACGCACAAATAAACGGACGAAATAAACAGACGAAATAAACACACAAATAAACGGACAAAGTAAACGCACAAATAAACGGACGAAATAAACGCACAAATAAACGGACGAAATAAACGCACAAATAAACGGATGAAATAAATGCACAAATAAACGGACGAAATAAACGCACAAATAAACGGACGAAATAAACAGACAAATAAAACGGACGAAATAAACGAACAGGGAGGCGCCGCACAGGATCTGTAATGAAACTGGACCCGCTCTAGTGGACGCTCCAGGTACTGCAGCTCAATGCATTCTGGGAATTCAACCTGCCTGTGTTGTGGCGGAGCATCCGGCTTTCACAAAGGTCCGATTTTGTACGATTCTTTTCTATTTTCACAACATAAACTTTTTAAAATGTTTAAATCCTCAAAGCTCCTAAAAGTGATCTTTGTCAGACTGAGCCTCGCCGCGCTCTGATTGGTCCAAACGCTCCACGCTGCGCTCTGATTGGTCCAAACGCTCCACGCTGCGCTCTGATTGGTCCGCATGTGTAGAACGTGGAGCACAAACGAGCCTTAAATCGTCTCGTTCTGGACATCCCTGATCCACAGTTGGGTTAAAGTTGGGACTAAAACTCACTTAGATTTAAGATTTTGATTAAAAATTCTACATTTCCCCGGGTTTTTAGGTTTAAAATCTTCATCTTCCATTAGGGAATTACATTTTTTGTTATAAAAATGTATGAATCTCCCTCAGTTTGTTTTAGAACTCTCCACTTCCTGTGATTTTAAGAAGATTTTTCGACTTTTCTTCACAAATGGCTCCGTGTTTGGTGTAAAACGATCATTTATATTTACGGCGTTAAGTCGTGAAAATCCTGTCGTACGCACTTTGATCTGTGAGGGAAAAAACCCGTGGGAATATATGTTTGATGGATGAATACGGCGAAGTTTGGCCAGTACCGGAGGAGCTGGAGGTGGAGGTTACGGGCGGAGGTGAGCGCCCCCTGATGGCGGACCGTACCGTGGCGTTTGTGAATGTGGCGTTGAACACGAGCGGTCCGGGTGGTACGGCGCTTCGGACGAGGAAAAAAAGAAAAAACTAGGGATGCACGATATATCGGCATTAACATCGTTATCGGCCGATATTGCCAAATTTTTAACATGTCAGTATCGGCCCGATAAAGTGGGCCGATATTAACGACCGATATTTGCCAGTACAGTCGAATTCCCTCAATTAACCTTTTCTCACATTTCTCTCTCTTTAAACACTCAAACTTTAGTAGATTTTCAACAAAATGTATTAATAGTGAAGGAGGAGGGGGGTGCTCATCGTCTTAGACCTGGTTCAGTCCCGGTTTAGACCTGGTTTAGTCCTGGTTCAGACCTGGTTTGGACCTGGTTTAGACCTGGTTTAGTCCTGGTTCAGTCCTAGTTTATTCCTGGTTTATTCCTGGTTTAGTCCTGGTTCAGACCTGGTTTAGTCCTGGTTTAGTCCTGGTTCAGTCCTAGTTTATTCCTGGTTTAGACCTGGTTTAGTCCTGGTTCAGTCCTAGTTTATTCCTGGTTTAGTCCTGGTTTAGACCTGGTTTAGTCTTGGTTCAGTCCTAGTTTATTCCTGGTTTAGTCCTGGTTTAGACCTGGTTTAGTCCTGGTTCAGGACTAGTTTATTCCTGGTTTAGACCTGGTTTAGTCCTGGTTCAGTCCTAGTTTATTCCTGGTTTAGACCTGGTTTAGTCCTGGTTCAGTCCTAGTTTATTCCTGGTTTAGTCCTGGTTTAGACCTGGTTTAGTCCTGGTTCAGTCCTAGTTTATTCCTGGTTTAGTCCTGGTTTAGACCTGGTTTAGTCCTGGTTCAGGACTAGTTTATTCCTGGTTTAGTCCTGGTTTAGACCTGGTTCAGACCTGGTTTAGTCCTGGTTTAGTCCTGGTTCAGTCCTAGTTTATTCCTGGTTTAGTCCTGGTTTAGACCTGGTTTAGTCTTGGTTCAGTCCTAGTTTATTCCTGGTTTAGTCCTGGTTCAGTCCTAGTTTATTCCTGGTTTATTCCTGGTTTAGTCCTGGTTTAGACCTGGTTTAGTCCTGGTTCAGGACTAGTTTATTCCTGGTTTAGTCCTGGTTCAGACCTGGTTTAGTCCTGGTTTAGTCCTGGTTCAGTCCTAGTTTATTCCTGGTTTAGACCTGGTTTAGTCCTGGTTCAGTCCTAGTTTATTCCTGGTTTAGTCCTGGTTTAGACCTGGTTTAGTCTTGGTTCAGTCCTAGTTTATTCCTGGTTTAGTCCTGGTTTAGACCTGGTTTAGTCCTGGTTCAGTCCTAGTTTATTCCTGGTTTAGTCCTGGTTTAGACCTGGTTTAGTCCTGGTTCAGGACTAGTTTATTCCTGGTTTAGTCCTGGTTTAGACCTGGTTCAGACCTGGTTTAGTCCTGGTTTAGTCCTGGTTCAGTCCTAGTTTATTCCTGGTTTAGTCCTGGTTTAGACCTGGTTTAGTCTTGGTTCAGTCCTAGTTTATTCCTGGTTTAGTCCTGGTTCAGGACTAGTTTATTCCTGGTTTAGTCCTGGTTTAGACCTGGTTTAGTCCTGGTTCAGGACTAGTTTATTCCTGGTTTAGTCCTGGTTTAGACCTGGTTTAGTCCTGGTTCAGGACTAGTTTATTCCTGGTTTAGTCCTGGTTTAGACCTGGTTTAGTCTTGGTTCAGTCCTAGTTTATTCCTGGTTTAGTCCTGGTTTAGACCTGGTTTAGTCCTGGTTCAGTCCTAGTTTATTCCTGGTTTAGTCCTGGTTTAGACCTGGTTTAGTTCTGGTTCAGGACTAGTTTATTCCTGGTTTAGTCCTGGTTTAGACCTGGTTCAGACCTGGTTTAGTCCTGCTTTAGTCCTGGTTCAGTCCTAGTTTATTCCTGGTTTAGTCCTGGTTTAGACCTGGTTTAGTCCTGGTTCAGTCCTAGTTTATTCCTGGTTTAGTCCTGGTTTAGACCTGGTTTAGTTCTGGTTCAGGACTAGTTTATTCCTGGTTTATTCCTGGTTTAGTCCTGGTTTAGACCTGGTTTAGTCCTGGTTCAGGACTAGTTTATTCCTGGTTTAGTCCTGGTTCAGACCTGGTTTAGACCTGGTTTAGTCCTGGTTCAGTCCTAGTTTATTCCTGGTTTAGTCCTGGTTTAGACCTGGTTCAGACCTGGTTTAGTCCTGGTTCAGTCCTAGTTTATTCCTGGTTTAGTCCTGGTTTAGACCTGGTTCAGACCTGGTTTAGACCTGGTTTAGTCCTGGTTTAGTCCTGGCTTAGACCTGGTTTAGTCCTGGTTCAGGACTAGTTTATTCCTGGTTCAGACCTGGTTTAGTCCTGGTTTAGACTTGGTTCAGACCTGGTTTAGTCCTGGTCTGGTCCTGGTCTAGTTCCAGTCCCCCCTCGCGTCCTCCATCTATCACATCAATCGGCAAAGGTCTCTTAGCCAATCAGGACGCAGAAGACAATGTTACACTATTTTTAAAAAAAAAATTTAATTGAAAAAAAATAAAAAAAATTAGGAGTCAAAACACGTTTTGAAAATAAGACATTCAAAAATTCATTTTCATGATTTTCAGTCTGTATAAAATATGTCAGAATTAAAAATAAATAAATATCGGATATCAGTATTGGCTAAAATGTTCCCTAGAAAAAACACTCTCCGAACCGCTGCCACTGCCGCTGACCCGGGCCCCACCCGGGCCCCTGCGCTCCCCGGGCCCCTGAATGCCGGCCCCTGTCCTCGGACAACCCCACCAGCTCATGTGTCGTCACGGAAACCGGAGAGTCGCGGAGGTGAGGGGCCCCTGGTCGCGTCACCCGCTCCACGCCCTGACCCGTGTGTGCGAGGGGCCCCCTGATATCGAAACCGCACACCAGAGGGGCCCCGGACACTTCCGCCGCCCTTCGTTCTTACCTCTTACCTCATGGGATTGTGTTTTATCGAAATGTCACTTTTCTAATTACAGCGTCGTTAAGCGCGGCGTCACTTCCGGGTCTGACCGCCGATCGGGAACGGCGGCGCGTTAAAGCCGGCGTGTTCCGCGAAACCCACTTTTGTCTTTCTCTCGTGTTCTGATGCTGTTCCTCTTCGAAAGCCCGTCTGAAGAGGTTCGAGAGTCGTCCGTGCACGTTTGAGTCATCGAGCGATCTCTCCCCCGTACGGTCAGCGGTACGAGGCTCCGCCCACAAGCCTACGTCCCCCTCGTCCACGTGACAATTCTCCATAAATATACGAGCAAAATGTTATCCGTTATCCTCAACAGCCTCGCTCCTGATTGGCTCTTTGGTTGCTGTGATACTCGCGGCGGAATTCTAAATATGGGGACAGGAAAACGTCTGATTGTGATAATCCATTTATAATCCGGTTATAATCCGGTTATAATCCTGCTTTAGTCCTGGTTCAGTCCTGGTTCAGTCTTACTTAAGTCCTGGTTTAGTCCTGGTTTAGTCCTCGTTTAGTCTTACTAAAGTTCTGGTTTAGTCCCAGTTTATTAATCCTGGTTCAGTCCTCGTTTAATCTTTCTTAAGTCTTGGTTTAGTCCCGGTTTAATCCTGTTTTAGTCCTGGTTCAGTCCTGCTTTAGTCCTGCTTTAGTCCTGGTTCAGTCCTGGTTCAGTCTTACTTAAGTCCTGGTTTAGTCCTGTTTTAGTCCTGGCTTAGTCCTGGTTCAGTCCTGGTTCAGTCTTACTTAAGTCCTGGTTTAGTCCTGGTTTAGTCCTGGTTTAGTCCTGGTTCAGTCCTGGTTTAGTCCTGGTTCAGTCCTGGTTCAGTCCTGGTTCAGTCCTGGTTTAGTCCTGATTTAGTCCTGGTTCAGTCCTGGTTCAGTCCTGGTTTAGTCCTGGTTTAGTCCTGGTTCAGTCCTGGTTTAGTCCTGGTTCAGTCCTGGTTCAGTCCTGGTTCAGTCCTTGTTTAGTCCTGGTTTAGTCCTGATTTAGTCCTGGTTCAGTCCTGGTTTAGTCCTTGTTTAGTCCTGGTTTAGTCCTGATTTAGTCCTGGTTCAGTCCTGGTTCAGTCCTGGTTTAGACCTGGTTCAGTCCTGCTTTAGTCCTGGTTTAGTCCTGGTTCAGTCCTGGTTCAGTCCTGGTTTAGTCCTGGTTCAGTCCTGGTTTAGTCCTGGTTCAGTCCTGGTTCAGTCCTGGTTCAGTCCTGGTTCAGTCCTGGTTCAGTCCTCGTTTAGTCTTACTAAAGTCCTGGTTTAGTCCTGGTTCAGTCCTGGTTTAGTCCTGGTTCAGTCCCGGTTTAGTCCTGGTTCAGTCCTGGTTCAGTCCTGGTTCAGTCCTGGTTCAGTCCTGGTTCAGTCCTGGTTCAGTCTTACTTCATTCCTTCGCTCCTGATTGGCTCTTTGGTTGCCATGATACTCGCGGTGGAGTTCCAAATATGGGCGACAGGAAAACGTCCGATCGCGACGGACGTTTGGACGACTTTAACAGAGGAATGAGGCTCAGAAGCTTCGCCGCCGCCGTCACCGGGGACTTCGCCTCGGACCGTTTGAACGAGCGAAGGCGAAGTCGTAAAAACACAAGAGGACCACCACCTGATGATGTCATAAGGTGGAGCTCAGGAGGGGGAGGCGGCCTGATGACGTGAGATCGCTCAAACGTGCACAGGTTCAAAAACAATAAATAAAACTGATTAAATCTGATAAAAAATGAAATTATGGGCCCTTTAAACGTGCTCAGAGGCCAAAGTTTCTCTACCAAATCAGATAGATTATTTTACGACAAATAATCAGTTGTATTATTTTGCAACGATAACATTTAAACGTAAAATCTTAAACGTAAAGGCATCGACAGGTGCTTGTGATTTTGTTTCTACGAAAACTTTGCTTTGGAACAAACGGGGAAAGGGGTCGGTGTAATCCTGGTTCTTTTATCGTGCGTATCGATACTTTGCAGCGGTGACGTCACGCCGGGGGTGTTCTGTACGTACGCCCGCGGTGGAATGTTTGGCGGTTACCACGAAGACGCAGTGCACACGTGAGCGAACGCCGTCCGAAAAATTATTAAATCGTCGAAAACTAAAGAAAAAAATGATGAAACAGATTTAAGAACGATTTTAAAACTTTTCGGACAGCGTTTGCTCATGCCTGCGGTTGCATGTTCAGCGGTTACCATGGAGCAAACGCTGTCCGGAAAGTTTTAAAATCGTCTTTAAATCTGTTTCGTCATTTTTTTTCTTTCGTTTTTGATGATTTCGGACAGTATTTGCTCATGCGTGCGCTGTCCGAAAAGTTTTAAAATCATCGAAAACTAAAGAAAAAAATGACAAAACAGATTTAAAGATGATTTAATAACTTTAGGGACAGCGTTTACTCATGCCTGTGTCTCCATGGTAACCGCTAAACATTCCACCGCAGGCATGAGCGAACACTGTCCGAAAAGTTTTAAAATCGTCTTTAAATCTGTTTCGTCATTTTTTCTTTCGTTTTTGACAATTTTAAAACTTTTCGGACAGCGCACGCATGAGCAAATACTGTCCGAAATCATCAAAAACGAAAGAAAAAAAATGACGAAACAGATTTAAAGACGATTTTAAAACTTTCCGGACAGCGTTTGCTCCATGGTAACCGCTGAACATGCAACCGCAGGCATGAGCAAACGCTGTCCGAAAAGTTTTAAAATCGTTCTTAAATCTGTTTCATCATTTTTTTCTTTAGTTTTCGACGATTAAAACATTTTTCGGACGGCGTTCGCTCACGCGTGCGCTGCGTCTTCGTGGTAACCGCTAAACATTCCACCGCAGGCATGAGCGAACACTGTCCGAAAAGTTTTAAAATCGTCTATAAATCTGTTTCGTCATTTTGTTTTCTTTCGTTTTCGACGATTTTAAAACTTTTCGGTCAGTATTTGCTCATGCGTGCGCTGTCCGAAAAGTTTTAAAATCGTCTAAAAGTAAAGAAAAAAAATCCCAAAACGGATTTAAAGAGCACGTTTTCGGGAGCCTGTGGTCAGTCCGAGCGTCAGGTTGGGTTAACACAAAACTCGGATTGAACTTGAGCTTCAGACAGAGCAGTGCCTCCAGTTAGCGACATCAGCTGCAGAGTATCAGTCGTACTGAGTGACTGTTGTGTTGTATTTGGAATGAACTTTTCAGGGAATTGTGTGTTTTACCAAGAAAAGGAAAGAAAAAAACTGGACTGATGTAAAAAAATAAAAAATGTTGGTGTTTTTTTGGTGTTTCTATGGCGACTGGAATGCAGATTTAATATGTACCGTACACGATCGTGCTTTTGACTTCACAGAAATTAAAGATTCTTACTGAAAAATACCGTTTTCTGTCATTCGTTAAGTTCTGACACGTTCGTACGACGCAGCATGGCCTTAATCTCGTCTGTCTCCATGGAAACGAGCGGGCGACGCGACCAGGTAATGTTACAGGTTAGATCTGTGGATCGGCGAACACCTGCGAGCGTCTGTCTACGAGGTAAACACGACACGTTCTTTATTTTATCGTTTGATTTTTTTTCCAGGGCGCCCACGTGATGACACGCCGGAGCTCCGCCCACTGCCCCGCCTACTCCCTACCCACGCCCCACCCACTCCCAGGCCCCGCCCACAAAATCAGATCACCAGAGCTCAGACAGGAACAGGAAGGAGAACTGCATCCAGACTTCCAAAATAAAAACACTTTCCTGTAGTTTCACGTGTTCGCCGATGTGGTTTTGATGTTTGGACTCATTTAATTCAACGATTTAACAACAAATTTTATTTTATTTAAAGATAAAGAGAAAAAAAACATTAGAAATAGATGGGATACAGATTAAAGACCAATCAGAGGAGACCTGGAGTTTGATTTTCAACAAAATGGTGAGAGTGACAAACTGAAAAACTGTTGGCTAAAATGATCTAATCATAAGGATTCAAAGTAGTGACCTAAAATATAGTTCATAATCGAATTAAAGGTAATCCTTAAAACAAAGATAATTCATAATTTATAGTAAAAAAAGAAGATAATATTTTAAAAAATCTAAAATATTGTAGTAATAATAATAAACATAGCCACAAGCGGCGATGATCGGCCCTCACTTGCACTCGTGGTTATTTTCGATTAAAATTTATTTGTGATTAAAGTTTGAGTGAAATCGGCCAAAGTATGCACGGATTATCACTCGTCGAAATGGGACGGCGAGCTGCCAAAACAAACCTGAAATTTGTGGCGTTTTCACGGAAACACCGTTCACTCTTTTAGAACGCTTTTAACAACTTTTAATGTCCCACTTGTCTAGATGATACAGCACGATTCTGGTGAGTCTGGGTCAAAAACCCTAGGAGGAGTTCGTTAAAATACGAAGACAGGAAAATGCGGCTTCGGTGCCAGGTCACGTGCTCGGTCCAATATGGCTGACTTCCTGTTTGTCGCCTAGCAACTGCATAATATACTTTTTTGTTCCTATTCCCATGATACATCTGTGTACCAAATTTGGTTTGGCTACGACAAAGTTTTTGCCAGGCGTCCCATTGGCGACGACAGATGTTTGGCCTGCTGCCATGGGCGCAATGTATTTTGATTTTCCAGGGGGCACTGTTGAGCCATTTTTCAAGATTTTTTAATACAGATTATTTGTAAATTCATTTTTTGGTGTTCTTGAATTTTGTGCAAAATTTCGTGAGTTTTTGTCGGTGGGAAATACCCGAAACCTGAAAAAAGTGTATAGGAAAATAATAATAAGAAGAAGAAAAAGAAAAAGCAGAACAATAACAATAGGCCCTATGTTTAGCGCTCGGGCCTAATAATAATACTTATTATTAGAGAAAAAGGGAAATGAAATTATAAATTGGCCAAAATATAAACCTAAGGGCCGGTTCTGCTGCACCACTTTTGTTTTTATTCAGTTAAATGTGTTTGGGGAGTTTTGTTGTTCGTTGTACGTATTGTTTTATGTTTATTGTTGTATTTTAAATGTTTTATTCTGTTGTCTTTGTGACTGTGATGTTTGTGAGGCACTTGTTTCACCCGTCGGCGTTCTTTCTGCTCAGATTGTGTTGAAACAAAACTCGGATTAAAGTCTAACAGAGCCTCAGACAGAGCAGAGCCTCCAGTTAGGCTCTGCGCGGCGCGGCGTGGCGTCCTCACGGCCACGAAGACGACGGTTTCAAGATTTTACTAATGAAACAGAGACTGTAGCTGTTACACTGTGATAAGAATCCAAACCAGGTCTAAACCAGGTCTAAACCAGGTCTAAACCAGGTCTAAACCAGGTACAAACTTGATCCAAACCAGGTCTAAACCAGGACTAAACCAGGTCCAAACTTGATCCAAACCAGGTCTAAACCAGGACTAAACCAGGACTAAACCAGGTCTAAACCAGGTCTAAACCAGGTCTAAACCAGGTCTAAATCAGGTACAAACCAGGTCCAAACCAGGACTAAACCAGGACTAAACCAGGTCTAAACATGGTCCAAACCAGGTCTAAACCAGGTCCAAACATGGTCCAAACCAGGTCTAAACCAGGTACAAACCAGGTCTAAACCAGGTCTAAACCAGGTCTAAATCAGGTCTAAACCAGGTCCAAACCAGGTCCAAACCAGGACTAAACCAGGACTAAACCAGGTCTAAACCAGGTCTAAACCAGGTCTAAATCAGGTCTAAACCAGGTCCAAACTTGGTCCAAACTTGGTCCAAAGCAGGACTAAACCAGGTCTAAACCAGGTCTAAACCAGGTCTAAATCAGGTCTAAACCAGGTCCAAACTTGGTCCAAACCAGGTCTAAACCAGGACTAAACCAGGTCTAAACTTGGTCTAAACCAGGACTAAACCAGGTCTAAACTTGGTCTAAACCAGGTCTAAACCAGGTCTAAATCAGGTCTAAACCAGGTCCAAACCAGGTCCAAACCAGGACTAAACCAGGACTAAACCAGGTCTAAACCAGATCTAAATCAGGTCTAAACCAGGTCCAAACTTGATCCAAACCAGGTCTAAACCAGGTCTAAACCAGGACTAAACCAGGTCTAAACCAGGACTAAACCAGGACTAAACCAGGTCTAAACCAGGTCTAAATCAGGTCTAAACCAGGTCTAAACCAGGTCCAAACGTGGTCCAAACCAGATCTAAACCAGGTACAAACCAGGTCTAAACCAGGTCCAAACGTGGTCCAAACCAGGTCTAAACCAGGTACAAACCAGGTCTAAACCAGGTCTAAACCAGGTCTAAATCAGGTCTAAACCAGGTCCAAACCAGGTCCAAACCAGGACTAAACCAGGACTAAACCAGGTCTAAACCAGGTCCAAACTTGGTCCAAACCAGGTCTAAACCAGGTCTAAATCAGGTCTAAACCAGGTCTAAACCAGGTCCAAACCAGGTCTAAACCAGGACTAAACCAGGTCTAAACTTGGTCTAAACCAGGTCTAAACCAGGTCTTTGTGACTGTGATGTTTGTGAGGGTCTTGTTTCACCCGTCGGCGTTCTTTCTGCTCAGATTGTGTTGAAACAAAACTCGGATTAAAGTCTAACAGAGCCTCAGACAGAGCAGAGCCTCCAGTTAGCGTCACAGCCCCGGGGAATGTCGATGACGTCGGCCGCAAAGGGTCGAGAAGTAAAAAAGCCAAACGTTCTCGTGTCCGGAGGTGTAACCGTCGGTATCGCCGAGCGTCCGCCGGGGAAGCAGGTCCCACAGACAAAGACATGCCTGTGTCTAGCACCTGATCCATTATTCATCTGCCGAAACCACGAGGAGCTCACCCGAGTCTCACAGCTCCCAGGGTCCTCTCACAGCTCCCAGGGTCCTCTCTCACAGCTCCCAGGGTCCTCTCTCACAGCTCCCAGGGTCCTCTCTCACAGCTCCCAGGGTCCTCTCACAGCTCCCAGGGTCCTCTCTCACAGCTCCCAGGGTCCTCTCACAGCTCCCAGGGTCCTCTCTCACAGCTCCCAGGGTCCTCTCACAGCTCCCAGGGTCCTCTCTCACAGCTCCCAGGGTCCTCTCACAGCTCCCAGGGTCCTCTCACAGCTCCCAGGGTCCTCTCTCACAGCTCCCAGGGTCCTCTCTCACAGCTGCCAGCGTCCTCTCTCACAGCTCCCAGGGTCCTCTCACAGCTCCCAGGGTCCTCTCACAGCTCCCAGGGTCCTCTCACAGCTCCCAGGGTCCTCTCACAGCTCCCAGGGTCCTCTCACAGCTCCCAGGGTCCTCTCTCACAGCTCCCAGGGTCCTCTCACAGCTCCCAGGGTCCTCTCACAGCTCCCAGGGTCCTCTCTCACAGCTCCCAGGGTCCTCTCTCACAGCTCCCAGGGTCCTCTCTCACAGCTGCCAGGGTCCTCTCTCACAGCTCTCAGGGTCCTCTCTCACAGCTCCCAGGGTCCTCTCACAGCTCCCAGGGTCCTCTCACAGCTCCCAGGGTCCTCTCACAGCTCCCAGGGTCCCCTCTCCACAGCTCCCAGGGTCCTCTCACAGCTCCCAGGGTCCTCTCTCACAGCTCCCAGGGTCCTCTCTCACAGCTCCCAGGGTCCTCTCACAGCTCCCAGGGTCCTCTCTCACAGCTCCCAGGGTCCTCTCTCACAGCTCCCAGGGTCCTCTCTCACAGCTCCCAGGGTCCCTCACCTGACGTTTCTATGGATACGTCACTGCTCTGGAATGTTCCACAGTGTGACTTTAAACAGCTCTACTTTACATTTATTCAGTCACAGGAGGTTTTAGAGACGCCTCTCCACAGATCTGACCTGTAACTTGGTCTGGTTTGGTCTCCCTGGAGACAGAAAGGTTTAATGCCACACTGTGGAACATTCCAGATAAAGCAATAAAACCAGGACTAAACCAGGTCTGAACCAGGACTAAACCAGGACTAAACCAGGTCTAAACCAGGACTAAACCAGGACTAAACCAGGTCTGAACCAGGTCTGAACCAGGACTAAACCAGGACTAAACCAGGTCTGAACCAGGTCTGAACCAGGACTAAACCAGGACTAAACCAGGTCTAAATCAGGACTAAACCAGGAATAAACCAGGTCTGAACCAGGACTAAACCAGGACTAAACCAGGTCTGAACCAGGTCTGAACCAGGACTAAACCAGGACTAAACCAGGTCTGAACCAGGTCTGAACCAGGACTAAACCAGGACTAAACCAGGTCTAAATCAGGACTAAACCAGGAATAAACCAGGTCTGAACCAGGACTAAACCAGGACTAAACCAGGTCTGAACCAGGTCTGAACCAGGACTAAACCAGGACTAAACCAGGACTAAACCAGGTCTAAACCAGGACTAAACCAGGACTAAACCAGGTCTGAACCAGGACTAAACCAGGACTAAACCAGGACTAAACCAGGTCTAAACCAGGACTAAACCAGGTCTAAACCAGGTCTAAAGCAGGACTAAACCAGGTCTAAACCAGGTCTAAACCAGGACTAAACCAGGTCTAAACCAGGTCTAAACCAGGACTAAACCAGGTCTGAACCAGGTCTGAACCAGGTCTGAACCAGGACTAAACCAGGACTAAACCAGGTCTAAACCAGGTCTAAACCAGGTCTAAAGCAGGACTAAACCAGGACTAAACCAGGTCTAAACCAGGACTAAACCAGGACTAAACCAGGTCTGAACCAGGACTAAACCAGATTTAAACCAGGTCTAAACCAGGACTAAACCAGGACTAAACCAGGTCTAAACCAGGTCTAAACCAGGTCTAAACCAGGTCTAAAGCAGGACTAAACCAGGACTAAACCAGGACTAAACCAGGTCTAAACCAGGTCTAAACCAGGTCTAAAGCAGGACTAAACCAGGACTAAACCAGGTCTAAATCAGGACTAAACCAGGAATAAACCAGGTCTGAACCAGGACTAAACCAGGACTAAACCAGGTCTAAACCAGGTCTAAACCAGGTCTAAAGCAGGACTAAACCAGGACTAAACCAGGTCTAAACCAGGACTAAACCAGGACTAAACCAGGTCTAAACCAGGTCTAAACCAGGTCTAAACCAGGACTAAACCAGGACTAAACCAGGTCTAAATCAGGACTAAACCAGGAATAAACCAGGTCTGAACCAGGACTAAACCAGGACTAAACCAGGTCTAAACCAGGTCTAAACCAGGTCTAAACCAGGTCTAAAGCAGGACTAAACCAGGACTAAACCAGGACTAAACCAGGTCTAAACCAGGACTAAACCAGGACTAAACCAGGACTAAACCAGGACTAAACCAGGACTAAACCAGGTCTGAACCAGGACTAAACCAGATTTAAACCAGGACTAAACCAGGACTAAACCAGGTCTGAACCAGGACTAAACCAGGACTAAACCAGTGCTAAAATAATTCTCAGGCTTTTCAGGAGGTCTTACTTTTTACTTTTTACTTTTCAGTCCAGATCTAAAACGTATAAACATTTAAATAATCAGAAAATGAATTAAAAATCATGAAATGTTCTGTCCGTGCGTGCGTACTCGAAAAGTTCTCTTAAAATAAACGAACTCTAGAATTAAGCCGTCTCATCTTTGTTCTGACCCCGGTGGGCACCCATCCCCCCCGTCCTGGCACCCTGGTCCAAACTTGGCCTAAACTAGGTGTAAACTTTGTTGAAACCAGGACTAAATCAGGACTAAACCAGGACTAAATCAGGTCTAAACCAGGTCCAGACTTGGTCTACATTAGTCTAAACCTAAAGCCCTGGCACCCTGCGTCACCCTTCATTCCGCACGTGTCACCCGTCGAGTTGAGTTTCTGGGCATTCCCTCTGCGTCACTGCCCCCTCGTCTCCAGCGGCTCTCCGGTTCTGGACATGTTATTACTTTGTCTGGAATGTTCCACAGTACGGCATTAAACCTTTGAATCTCCACGGAGACCAAACCAGACCAAGTTCCAGGTCAGATCTGTGGAGAGGCGTCTAAAACCACCTGTGATTGAATAAATCTGAAGTAGAGCTGTTTAAAGTCACAGTGCGGAACATTCCAGAGCAGTGATGTATCCATAGAAACAAGCAGGTGATGGACCCCCAAAACCTAAAAGTTCCACAGTGCAGCTTTAAAGAGGAGTTATTCCTCATCACAAACCTGCCTGAAGAGGTTCTAGACTCATCCATGCACGTCTGAGTATTCAAAAGCTCCTTACGGTCAGCAGTACGAGCCTGTACAAGGCTCCGCCCACAGGCCAACATCCCCCCATGCTCCCACAGTTTTTCCTCAGGCTTTTTCTCAGGTCTTTCTTCAGGTGTGTCCTCATCTTCTTCCTCAGGTTTCTCACGTTCCCCTCTGACGGTTTAAGTCTAAAGACCACAGCCCACCGCCCACCGCCCAGCGCCGGGGCTCAAGGCAGGGCTTTGTCTCCAGGGAGGAGGAGGAGGTGACTGGAGCAGGTTCTGGGCAGGGGTCACCTGTCCAACCAGAACTACACACTTTGACAAAACTTTACGAAGACAAAGACAAATAGATCTGGAGCTGTGTCCGGTCTCCCTGATTTCAGAGGGCGTGACTGACAGGTGGATTAACCAGGTCTAAACCAGGTCCAAACTTGGTCTGAATGTGTTCTAAGCCAGGACTAAGCCAGGACTAAACCAGGTCTAAACCAGGTCTAAACCCACAGCAACCTCATAGTGAAGTTTGCTGATGACACCACAGTGATTGGGCTCATCTCAAAGGGTGATGAGTCAGCCTACAGAGAGGAGGTCCTGAAGTTGGCCGCCTGGTGTACAGAGAACAATCTGGCTCTGAATGCCAAGAAAACCAAAGAAGAAAACAAGAAAATCATCGTCGACTTCAGGAGGCACCGCACAGACCTACCCCCCCTCTACACTTTCCTGTTCCTTGGTGTTCTCATCTCAGATGATGACATGGTGATGTACTGCATCACCGTGTGGTACGGCAGACAGGGAGCGGCTCCAGAGGGTAGTTAAGACGGCGCAGAAGATCATAGGCTGCCCTCTCCCCTCCCTGACGGACATCTACACCTCCATGACGGACATCTACACCTCCATGACGGACATCTACACCTCCATGACGGACATCTACACCTCCATGACGGACATCTACACCTCCATGACGGACATCTACACCTCCATGACGGACATCTACACCTCCATGACGGACATCTACACCTCCCTGACGGACATCTACACCTCCATGACGGACATCTACACCTCCCTGACGGACATCTACACCTTCCTGACGGACATCTACACCTCCATGACGGACATCTACACCTCCATGACGGACATCTACACCTCCATGACGGACATCTACACCTCCCTGACGGACATCTACACCTCCATGACGGACATCTACACCTCCATGACGGACATCTACACCTCCCTGACGGACATCTACACCTCCATGACGGACATCTACACCTCCATGACGGACATCTACACCTCCCGCTGCCTCAGCAGAGCCAACAACATCATGGACAGCTTCCACCTGGCTCTCAGTTCTTTGAGCTGCTGCCCTCAGGAAGGCGTCACAGGTGCATCAAAGCAAGAACAGACTCAAGAACAGCTTCTTCCCAAGGGCCATAACCACTTTGAACTCTCACATGCACTTTCCTCAGATCTTTCCTCAGGTCTTTCCTCAGGTCTTTCCTTAGGTCTTTCCTTAGGTCTTTCCTCAGGTCTTTCCTCAGGTCTTTCCTCAGGTCTTTCCTCAGGTCTGTCTGCAGCATCTCAGGAAAAATAAGTTCTACATTTAGTTCTCTTTGAAAAACAGGACCATGAACATTCAAACTGATCAGAGATTTCAGACGATCTTCAGACTTTTTTGGCAGTGTTTGCTCAGGTTTTGTCCGGGTCCAGAGCGGACTGGCTGCTCAGGCGAGGGCAGAAGGTGGACTCGGAGTGGACTCGCCTGGGGCCTGCCGGACTGTGGCAGAGGAGGCTGGGTTTCCATGGTCACTCTGCTGTGAAGAGCTGCAGACAGAACCTGATCCTCTGAAGCTGGTCTCAGACTTCTCCAGATCGGCTTCGGCGGATCAGAGCGGCGCGGCGTGGCGTCCTCACGGCCACGAAGACGACGGTTTCAAGATTTTACTAATGAAACAGAGACTGTAGCTGTTACACTGCGATAAGAATCCAAACCAGGTCTAAACCAGGTCTAAACCAGGTCTAAACCAGGTCCAAACTTGGTCCAAACCAGGTCTAAACCAGGTCTAAATCAGGTCCAAACTTGGTCCAAACCAGGTCTAAACCAGGACTAAACCAGGTCTAAACCAGGTCTAAACCAGGTCTAAACCAGGACTAAACCAGGACTAAACCAGGACTAAAACAGGTCTAAACCAGGTCTAAACCAAGACTAAACCAGGTCCAAACTTGGTCCAAACCAGGTCTAAACCAGGACTAAACCAGGTCCAAACTTGATCCAAACCAGGTCTAAACCAGGACTAAACCAGGTCTAAACCAGGACTAAACCAGGACTAAACCAGGAATAAACCAGGTCTAAACCAGGTCTAAACCAGGTCTAAACCAGGTACAAACGTGGTCCAAACCAGATCCAAACCAGGTCTAAACCAGGTACAAACCAGGTCTAAACCAGGTCTAAACCAGGTCTAAACCAGGTCTAAATCAGGTCGAAACCAGGTCCAAACCAGGTCCAAACCAGGACTAAACCAGGTCTAAACCAGGTCTAAACCAGGTCTAAATCAGGTCTAAACCAGGTCCAAACTTGGTCCAAACTTGGTCCAAAGCAGGACTAAACCAGGTCTAAACCAGGTCTAAATCAGGTCTAAACCAGGTCCAAACTTGGTCCAAACCAGGTCTAAACCAGGTCTAAACCAGGTCCAAACTTGGTCCAAACTTGGTCCAAAGCAGGACTAAACCAGGACTAAACCAGGACTAAACCAGGTCTAAACCAGGTCTAAACCAGGTCTAAATCAGGTCTAAACCAGGTCCAAACTTGGTCCAAACTTGGTCCAAAGCAGGACTAAACCAGGTCTAAACCAGGTCTAAATCAGGTCTAAACCAGGTCCAAACTTGGTCCAAACCAGGTCTAAACCAGGTCTAAACCAGGTCCAAACTTGATCCAAACCAGGTCTAAACCAGGACTAAACCAGGTCTAAACTTGGTCTAAACCAGGTCTAAACTTGGTCTAAACCAGGTCTAAACCAGGACTAAACCAGGTCTTAACCAGGTCTAAACCAGGACTAAACCAGGTCTAAACCAGGTCTAAACCAGGTCTAAGCCAGGTCCAAACTTGGTCTAAACCAGGTCTAAACCAGGACTAAACAAGGTCCAAACTTGGTCTAAACCAGGTCCAAACTTGTTCTAAATCAGGTCTAAACCAGGTCTTTGTCAGACTGAGCCTCTCCCCGCGTTGAGCCACGCTCGCTCTGATTGGTCCAAACGCTCCATGCCGTGCTCTGATTGGTTCTGTGAGGTGCACCTGTTCCGTTCATCAGCCTCGCCCCTGATTGGCTCTTTGGTTGCTATGATACCGCCAGCCTCGATGAGCTTCATTTGGCTGAGCAGGGGGAGGGGCCTGAGAGCAGGGGGAGGGGCCTGACAGCAGGGGGAGGGGCCACGCTTTTACACACAAACTGAACTGGAGCCAGAGTCCGTGGACCCGCCCGTGCTCACTTCCTGTTTAGATTGCGGCGGCGAGCGGGTTATTCGTACGTCTGCGCTCTGCGACCAGCAGGTCACCTGGATCTGCTCCTTCACAGAACCAGAACCCGAGTCTGACCTTCACCTCCTCTCCTCTCTCCTATCTCCTATCTCCTATCTCCTCTTTTTCAAGATTCAAGATTGTTTATTTGTCATATTCAGAATCAACACAAGGTCAACAATGAAATGAAACGTTCAGGATCAGAAGAACCACTGACTCGCTCAGATAGTCAGAAGTACTAATAACTAGTGTTGTATAAAGTAGTGGAAAATCAAACTCAAGTAAAAGTATAGGTTCCCCTCCCAAAAATGACTTTGGTAAAAGTCGAAGTCACTGAAATGTTACTTGAGTAAAAGTCTTAAAGTATCTGGAACTTCTTGTACTTAAGTATGACAAGTAATGTCAAAATAAATGTACTCAAGTAATGTAATTAAAAGTACAAGTAAAAGTATGACGCAAAGGCAGTCTGAATTTATATCTGAACAGCCTACAGCTATGCCTTCCCTTGAGCCGAAAAAGCTAGGTAGCCTGTTAGCTCCAACATCGTCAAATACGCTTTGTGCAACCGAAACAATGTCACACAAAGTTAATTTCTACATGTTATGCTCAAGGTTTCACAACGGTGTCTAGAATATCCATGCTATGGTTACTGAAATTGGAATATACAGGGGGTCCTCGGGTTACGACGGTCTCGGGTTACGACGTTTCGTGGTTACGAACGCGCCCCCATTAAAAAAAATATGTATATATTACGCGTCATTCCGTCTTACACGGTTTAGCGTGGTAAGATATGTAAACAAACGCACGCGGCGCGCGGCGCACGGCGCAAGAATACGCTCTGTTGTGGTTGTAGGGAGAAGAAGACAGCCTCATGTGTGTGCCCAATGTGGGCGGAAGTACCTGATGTGGGCTCTGATCTGCTCCTATGAAAGCGGCAGTGATAACCAAGCAGCGTAGTGGTCTAATTATTGAGATGGAAAGGTTATTGGTGCTTTGGTTGGAAGATCAAAGGCAAAATCCGGTTTACGACGAAATTCGGGTTACGACGCGTCTTAAGAACGGATCAACGTCGTAACTCGAGGACTCCCTGTAGTCATTAATCTAGAACTTACCTCGATGTGTTTCTTGAGGTTGGACGGGGAGTTTCTGTAAAATAGGATTTCCACGTTTCTTGGAGGCACAAGAGGCCTAAGAGAACATTGTGTTTAAGTACGGCCAGGGAGGCTCATCGTCAGGTCCCCCTTCATTTGTAGCCGACGTGGATGCTGTCTCCTCTTCCATCAGGGATGTTGATTGATTAAACTAGTAAAGTAAAGTACAAAGTCTCCCAAAATGTACTTAAGTACAGTAGTGAAGTATTAGTACTTCGTTACTATACAACACTGCTAATAACTGCAATAATAGTACATGGTAAAAAAGTGTTGCAAAAGTGCAGGGGAAGAAGTAAACAATATAATAGAAATATGTAATAAAATATAATAAAATACAAAGTTCAATGTACAAATGTGCAGGTAGGATTAAATAAGGTGTAAGTATTTCACAGATTGTACATAATACAGTATAAGTATTGCACATAGGTTATTGCACAAATTATTGCACAGGTAACAGTAGTTTACAGTGAGGTCGTGACAAACATGATACATTCATACAGAGCAGCAGCAGTAAACATATTGTGCATAATGAAAAGTAGTTTAGTGCAGTATTATTGAGAGTTCAGTATTATTTAGAGTATTACCCAGAGTTCAGTAGTCTGACAGCTTGGGGGTAATATCTGTCTTTGAGTGTTTTTGTGCGTGCTGCAGGCTCCTGTATCGTCTACCAGAGGGTAGCAGACGGAAGAGTCCTTGTGCCGGATGAGTATGGTCCTTAGTGATGCTGCGTGCCTTACGCAGACCCCTGCTGTGGTAAATGTCCTGGATGGAGGGGAGACTGCTGCCAGTGATGTCCTCTGCCGCTCGCACCACCCTCTGTAGTGCTTTGTGGTTCCCATACCACACTGTGATGCAGCCCGTCAGCAGGCTCTCCATGGTGCACCTGTAGAAGTTTGGGAGGATGCTGGTGTTTTGTCGGGCTTTCTTAACCACAGTGTCTGTATGTAGTGTCCAGGACAGATCCTCAGTGATGTGGACCCCAAGGAACTTAAAACTGCTCACCTGCTCCACCTCAGCGTTGTTGATGGAGATGGGGGGATGCTGGTCTACACGCTGTCTCCTGAAGTCCACCATCACTTCCTTAGTTTTGCTGACATTCAGAGAGAGGTTATTTTCCTGACACCAGCTGGTCAGTGATTTCACCTCGTCTCTGTAGGCGCTCTCATCGTTGTTGGTGATGAGGCCTAGGATGGTGGTGTCGTCAGCAAACTTGAGGATGGTGTTGGACCTGTGCCTTGCGGTACAGTCATAGGTGAACAGGGAGTACAGAAGAGGGCTGAGAACACAGCCCTGGGGTGCCCCAGTGCTGAGGACACATGTGGAGGAGACGTGGCTGCCGATCTTCACCGCCTGTGGCCTGTTGGTGAGGAAGTCCCATATCCAGCAGCAGATGGACGTCCCCAGGCCCAGGGCGGTGAGCTTAGAGACCAGTTTGGGGGGGATTATGGTGTTGAATGCCGAGCTGTAGTCGATGAAGAGCATTCTGACGTATGTGTTTCCTCTCTCCAGATGACTGAGAGAGGTGTGGACTGAAGAGCAATGGCGTCGTCTGTAGACCTCTTTGCTCTATATGCAAACTCTCTCCTATCTCCTCTCTCCTCTCGTTCTTCTCTCCTCTCTCGTTTCCTCCTCTCGTTCCTCTCTCGTTTCCTCCTCTCTCGTTTCCTCCTCTGTCCTGGACCACAAAGCTCCTCCTGACCATCTCGTCCTCAGAGATCTTCTATCTCACCACCATCTGCCCAAACCAAAAGTCATGTTAATGAGGCGTTCCTCTCATGTTAATGAAGCTGAAACTGAAGCTGAAGTGCTCCTGTTGTTTCTGTCCCAACGGCCCCACTGATACTGTGTACTTCTGTGTACTTTTGTGTACTCCTGTGTACTTCTGTGTACTTTTGTGTACTCCTGTGTGAGTCCTCACTCTGTCAAAATCAGATCCGAATCAGGACTAAAGCTCGAATCAAAACTAGATCCTCATTCTCCACAGGACAGAAAAAGAAAACCACGACTAAACCAGGTCTAAACCAGGTCTAAACCAGGTCTAAACCAGGTCTAAACCAGGACTAAACCAGGACTAAACCAGGACTAAACCAGGTCTAAACCAGGTCTAAACCAGGTCTAAACCAGGACTAAACCAGGACTAAACCAGGTCTAAACCAGGTCTAAACCAGGACTAAACCAGGTCTAAACCAGGTCTAAACCAGGTCTAAACCAGGACTAAACCAGGTCTAAACCAGGTCTAAACCAGGACTAAACCAGGACTAAACCAGGTCTAAACCAGGTCTAAACCAGGACTAAACCAGGTCTAAACCAGGTCTAAACCAGGTCTAAACCAGGTCTAAACCAGGACTAAACCAGGACTAAACCAGGTCTAAACCAGGTCTAAACCAGGTCTAAACCAGGACTAAACCAGGTCTAAACCAGGTCTAAACCAGGACTAAACCAGGTCTAAACCAGGTCTAAACCAGGACTAAACCAGGACTAAACCAGGTCTAAACCAGGTCTAAACCAGGACTAAACCAGGTCTAAACCAGGTCTAAACCAGGACTAAACCAGGTCTAAACCAGGACTAAACCAGGTCTAAACCAGGACTAAACCAGGTCTAAACCAGGACTAAACCAGGACTAAACCAGGACTAAACCAGGACTAAACCAAGTCTAAACCAGGACTAAACCAGGTCTAAACCAGGACTAAACCAGGTCTAAACCAGGACTAAACCAGGACTAAACCAGGTCTAAACCAGGACTAAACCAGGTCTAAACCAGGTCTAAACCAGGACTAAACCAGGTCTAAACCAGGTCTAAACCAGGTCTAAACCAGGTCTAAACCAGGACTAAACCAGGTCTAAACCAGGTCTAAACCAGGACTAAACCAGGTCTAAACCAGGTCTAAACCAGGACTAAACCAGGTCTAAACCAGGACTAAACCAGGTCTAAACCAGGACTAAACCAGGTCTAAACCAGGTCTAAACCAGGACTAAACCAGGACTAAACCAGGTCTAAACCAGGTCTAAACCAGGACTAAACCAGGTCTAAACCAGGACTAAACCAGGTCTAAACCAGGTCTAAACCAGGACTAAACCAGGACTAAACCAAGTCTAAACCAGGACTAAACCAGGTCTAAACCAGGACTAAACCAGGTCTAAACCAGGACTAAACCAGGTCTAAACCAGGACTAAACCAGGACTAAACCAAGTCTAAACCAGGACTAAACCAGGTCTAAACCAGGACTAAACCAGGTCTAAACCAGGACTAAACCAGGTCTAAACCAGGTCTAAACCAGGACTAAACCAGGTCTAAACCAGGTCTAAACCAGGACTAAACCAGGTCTAAACCAGGTCTAAACCAGGTCTAAACCAGGACTAAACCAGGACTAAACCAGGTCTAAACCAGGACTAAACCAGGTCTAAACCAGGTCTAAACCAGGTCTAAACCAGGACTAAACCAGGACTAAACCAGGTCTAAACCAGGACTAAACCAGGTCTAAACCAGGAGCCAGCCTGGTTTAGTCCTGGTTTGGAGATCGTCTGAAGAACGTTTGGAGCGTTGGAGATGTTCCTCAAACATGTGAATGAATCAAACATCTCCAGTTTGTTTTGGAGGACACAGGGTCAGACGTGTGTGACCTTCACAGAGGAATCGTATTGATCCGAGAATCAATTATTTTTCTCAGGATTGAAATCAGGTTTGAAAGTGAAGTTAACGAGACACTCGAATCTTCCAGAACCAAAAACTCTGTGAACCAGACCCTTACTCCTCCCCTCCACACCTCCTCCTTCTCTCCTGTCTCCTCCCTTCCTCCTTCTCTCTCCCTCCTCCTCTCCTCTCTCTTCCCTCCTGTCTCCTCTCCTTCCTCCCTCCCTCCCTCTCTCCCTCCTCCTCTCTCCTTTCCTTCCTTCCTCCCTCTCTCCCTCCTCTCTCCTTTCCTTCCTCTCTCCTCTCCTCCCTCTCCTCTCCTTCCTCCCTCCCTCCCTCCCTCTCTCCTCCCGCCTCTCTCCTTTCCTTCCTCCCTCCCTCTCTCCCTCCTCGCTCCTCTCTCCCTCCTCTCTCCTTTCCTTCCTCTCTCCTCTCCTCCCTCCTCTCTCCTTTCCTTCCTCCCTCCCTCTCTCCCTCCATACCTCTCTCCTCTCCTCTCCTCCCTCCCCTCTCCTCCCTCCTCTCTCTCCCTCCTCCTCTCTCCTCTCCTCCCTCCCCTCTCCTCCCTCCTCTCTCTCCCTCCTCCTCTCTCCTCCCTCCTCTCTCCTCCCTCCCTCTTTCCTTCTCTCTTCTCCTCTCTCCTCTCCTCCCTCCTCTCTCCTTTCCTCCCTCCCTCCCTCTCTCCTCCCTCCCTCCCTCTCTCCCTCCCTCTCTCCCTCTCTCCCTCCTCTCTCTTCTCACAGATCCCAGATTAAGTTGAACTCTATCCCTCTTTTCCCTCTTTTCCCCGGTCACATTTGCTCCTGCTCCTTCAGGCAAAACTCCCTCCTCCTCCTCCTCCTCCTCCTCCTCCTCCTCCTCCTCGTCTTCCTCGGCTCTGACTCATCATTCCTTCTCTCCACTTCCACTCCGGGAACTTAAGACCGGCGGTGAATGTGGCGCAGCCCGGATTTGGACCGTTGGCGTGATCCGTGCGGGGCATCCTGGTTATTCCGTCACCTGATCCGCTGTGGGATGTGAAGTCTGCTGAGGAGGCGCTGGAGCAGACGAGTGCGGAGCTGGAGGAGCACCACCCGAGGCAGGTAAGAGCTGTCACTCCACATTTCAACTCTTCATTCGCTAAATAAACTTATGTCACAAACAAACGGTTTATTTTAAAAACTCCAAAGTGTTTCCAGAGTTCTGATTCCACGACTCAAATGATCCAAATGAGTCTAGTGAAGGTGTGGACTTTAAAAACACAGTGGAGTCCTTCCTGTAAAGCCTAAATCTGCAGTTTTTGTGTTAAATATAATAATGTGCACAAATATCAAAATATCAACCTGATATCGTATCAGTATCGTGGGCTGTTGTATCGATATATCGCCAAGAGTATTTTTTTGTTTATTTTACTATTTTTTTATTAATTACTAATTCTACTAATTATTTTATATTATTTGTATATTATATTTTTTATATATATTTTTTATAAAAAAATTGTATTATTTTATATTTTATTTTATATGATTTTACTATTTTACTAATTATTAATTATTTTACTAATTATTTAATATTATTTAATATTATATTTTTAATATATTTATGTAACATATATTTAGTATTTTATATATTATATTTTTATTTTATATTATTTTAAATTATTTTATATTATCTTTTTTAAAATATTTGTATTATTTTATATTTTATTTTATATTATTTTACTATTTTACTAATTACTAATTATTTTACTAATTATTTTATATTTTTTATATTATATTTTTAATATATTTATATATAACATTTTTATTATTTTATATTTTTTATTTTATATTATTTTACTAATTATTTTAAATTATTTTATATTATGTTTTTAATATATTTATATAAAATATTTTTATTATTTTATATTTATTATTTTATATTATTTTACTATTTCTTTTGTTACAGAATTTATAGTTTTGATTGTTTAGAGGAAGGAACATTTTCAGTTTCGATGATTAAAAAGTTTGTTTCATTTAAACTCTGACGAGGTTTAACTAAGACTTTTAGCATCTCCACTGCCGTTATTAAACCGAATCAAATCTATTTGAAATAGTTCGTACTGAATGGGAAGCTCACTGTGTGGAGGTGTGTGTCGTATCAAAGAGCTCCGGGAAACATCAGAACACAGAACACAGAACACACGGGCGCTTTAACAACAGAACACACAAGTATTTGAAGAAACAAGTCCAGATTTGAAGCTTTGTTTGCTCTAAAGTCCAGACATGGGACCAAGTCACACATGTGTGTATTTTTTTTCTTGGGCAAACAGTGGTGAAAGTAGTTTTCATTTCTTACAGGTGCTATAATGTCCAGTGCATCACTTTACCGTTAAAAAGAAAGAAAGAAAAGAAACATTGGGTGACCCGGGGATTGAACCTCAAACCTTCTTGCTGTAAAGCATGAGTGCTCAGCCACTCAGCCACTGTGCCACAGTCCTTACTTAACAGACTGCAGATATCTCTGCACCAGAGTTTTGGGGAGTTTTCAGTTATTCTCTTAGCGGTGCTGCATACCGGCTGTGAATTTTATACCGGTGCGCCATTCCGGTGCCACCGCTTTACTTTCACCACTGTGGGCAAGTCAAGTCCAAGTCAAGTCAAGTCAAGTCACCTTTGGCGTATTGTTGTAATTTTCGCTGCAGAATCTGATCTTAATAAAGTGAAAGTCAATATATAAGAAAGTGTAAGTAATCATCACTAATGTGCCCAACCTGTTATCAAATATTTGTATTGTAAATACAAATACTCATGTTCAGTAAAATACATCAGAGACTCAAACAAAACAGTGATAATCTGTTATTGGTTATTTATTGGTAAAAGTGATCTGTACATCGAAAACCAAACACATGTTTTCAACATTGTTTCAGCATCGAGTTTAAACCAGAAACAGCTAAAACAAACTTGTATTAAACTTTGTTACACTCCCTAACTCCCCCCCCACACACACACACACACACTCACGCACACACACACACACACTCACGCACACACACACACACTCACGCACACACACACACACACACACTCACACACACACACACACACACACACAGTATATCCAGGTCATTCCCTTTTTGTGAGGAAACAAATAAGAGCTAAAACAAAATAGTTTATTAATATTAAACTTTGTTACATTTCTCCTCTCTCTCTCTCTCACACACACACACAATTCATTAATCTATAGTTGATTGACCTTATCGATCGATCGTTTTTCACCTGAATTTGAGTGTTTCAATAGGGTCTTTAAGAATATAAGCTATAGTAACATAACACTGAGTCATAAATATATCATAGTATTATTATATTGTATATTCCTCTATTAATTATTCCTTAGTAAAAAGCAGACAAATGTATTGATGCTGAATCACAAAATACAGTAATCCCTCGCTCTATCGCGGTCCACGGATTTATTAAAATTTTTTTTTTTTTTCAATTTTCTTTTTATAGTGTAACATTTTTTTTTTATAGTGTAACATTGTGTTCTGTGTCCTGATTGGCTAAGAGACTAGACCAGGACTAAACATGGACTAAACCAGGTCTAGACCAGAACTAAACCAGGTCTAGACCAGAACTAAACCAGGTCTAAACCTGGACTAGACCAGGTCTAGACCAGAACTAAACCGGGATTAAACCACCACGGGCCGCTCTTTGCTGGTTTCGTGCGGCTGGTTTGTGGCTGGGGCCAGTAGTCGAGTTGTAAAATGAAACCGGGGGGATGGTGAAATTTTTCATTTATGTGACATATTTTCTGGGGGATGGGGGGCAGGGCAGAATTAGAAGGTACTTTGTTAAAATGGAAATGCTTTTATAACAAAAAGTCCATATTATCATTCAATAATTCAATAATGCACAGGATAATATGTTATCACACACAGTCTTGGTTTAGACCTGGTTTAGTCTTGGCTTAGTCTTGGTTTAGTCCTGGTTTAGACCCGGTTTAGTCCTGGTTTAGTCTTGGCTTAGTCCTGGTTTAGACCTGGTTTAGTTCTGGTTTAGTCCTGGTTTTGACCTGGTTTAGTCCTGGTTTAGTCTTGGTTTAGACCTGGTTTAGTTTTGGTTTAGTCCTGGTTTAGACCTGGTTTAGTCCTGGTTTAGTCCTGGTTTAGACCTGGTTTAGTCCTGGTTTAGTCCTGGTTTAGTCCTGGTTTAGTCCTGGTTTAGACCTAGTTTAGTCCTGGTTTGGTCCTGGTTTAGACGCGGTTTAGCTCTGGTTTAGTCTTGGCTTAGTCCTGGTTTAGACCTGGTTTAGTCCTGGTTTATTCCTGGTTTAGTCTTGGCTTAGTCCTGGTTTAGTCTTGGTTTAGTCCTGGTTTAGACCTGGTTTAGTCCTGGTTTAGTTTTGGCTTAGTCCTGGTTTAGTCTTGGTTTAGTCCTGGTTTAGACCTGGTTTAGTCTTGGCTTAGTCCTGGTTTAGTCTTGGTTTAGTCCTGGTTTAGACCTGGTTTAGTCCTGGTTTAGTCCTGGTTTAGTCCCGGTTTAGTCCTGGTTTAGACCTGGTTTAGTCCCGGTTTAGTCCCGGTTTAGTCCTGGTTTAGACCTGGCTTAGTCTTGGTTTAGTCCTGGTTTAGTCCTGGTTTAGTCCTGGTTTAGTCCTGGTTTAGACCTGGTTTAGTCCTGGTTTAGTCCTGGTTTAGTCCTGGTTTAGTGCTGAAATAGATGCAGAAATAATTTGATAATATGACTCACCCATAAGAACGATAGTTTGCGTATCCATGTATCCACGTGTCACGGTCTTTAATAATCCGGAGCTCCGGAGAAAAGGACATAATCCCGAACTTATCCCGTGTCCCGAGGCGAGAGTTCCTTCTTACGTAGCATTAACGTAGCAAGTTAAGGATTCTTCTTCTCTTGGAAATGCCGCGTAAATATCAGGCGGCTCGCTCACAGCTGATCGGCGAACAGGCGCAAACACAACAGCGGTAACCGTCATGATTGGCGGGAGCGCGATCGGTGCGTAATTATGCTGCAACATGATTGGAAGCTGGAGCGCAGTTCGGCCTATGATTGGCTCTTGCCAGCTCTTGGCTCACCGGCTCTTGGCTCACCGGCTCTTGGCTCACCGGCTCTTGGCTCACCGGCTCGTGCCGGTGGTGGTGCACGTGTTGCACACGTTGCGTCCCAGGACATGGCAGTGCCGTTGAATGAGCACGAAAACATTCTGTGAACACACAAGTCATTCAAGTCATCGTGTCTCAAGTCAAGTCAAGTCCCGAGTCCTAGACTTCCAAGTCCGAGTCAAGTCTCAAGTATTTCATTTTTTGTCGAGTCAAGTCACAAGTCATAAAAACAGCGACTCGAGTCGACTCGAGTCTCGAGTCCCCATGTCTGCTCTAAACGCTTCAAGCTGCACTAAACTTCTGTGTCGGGGTAAAACGGTGAAATAAAAACCCCAGGATCAGGTGGAGGTTCAGACGTTCAGAAGGATGAAGAGCCTGGAGCAGCAGAGGAAATGAGGAATACAAATATTCAAACTCATGTAAAAGTCTGCAAAAAACTAAATCTAGTGACGACTGGAATTAAGAAAGTTTTATTACGTTTTGAGTAAATTTCACTTGAAAAGTAAAATGATCTGCCAGAGTAACAAGACTTTTTGCACTTAAAATATGAAAATACGTCTTACTACACTTAAAATAACAAAAACAACAACTTTTTTACACTTAAACTAAGAAAAAAAACACAGCTTTTGCATTTAAAATAAGAAAAATGTTTTTGCACTTTGCACAAGAAAAAAACAAACAGCTTTTTACACTTAAAATAAGAAAAACATCTGCTCTTTGACTCGAGTTTTCGGACGACCGTAACGCTTTGAACGCTTTTTCGCTTGTGTGTGTTGTGTCTCCATGGAGACCGTAGAGCTACATGCAGAACACCCGGGGTACGGGCAGGTTGCAGCGCCCGCAGGGGGACCCCGGTTTAACCCGTCCTGATGTCCCCCGGTGTATGCAAATGAGCCACCGCTGACATCACAGCGAGGGGGCGGGACAGGACGAGAATACGGGACACAGGAAGCAGGAAGACCGTTGAAATATAAATGATAGTTTTACAGAAATCAGGGAGATCAGGGAGAACATGAGATCGACAGGCGGATCGGTGCGGCGTCGGCAGTGATGCGGTCGCTGTACCGGACTGTTGTGGTGAAGAGGGAGCTCAGTCACACGGGAGGAGCTCGGAGTAGAGCTGCCGCTCCTCCACGTGGAGAGGAGCCGCTGAGGCGTCTGTTCCGGACACCTCCTGGACTCCTCCCTCGGGAGGTGTTCCGGGCACGTCCCACCGGGAGGAGGCCCCGGGGAAGACCCAGGACACTCTGGACTCTGGATGTCTCCCGGCTGTTGTGGGGACCTCTGTGTCTATATTTTCTATTTATTTTATTTACTTTTACTGCTATTTTATGATTTTATGGTTTTGCTTTTATTTGATTTTACTCATTCTATTGTTTTAGGACTGGATCAAACTTTAGCAATTTAGCTTTTTGTCGTCTTCATTTTGTGATCTCTGTGCAGCACTTTGGAAACTGTTTTGGAAACTGTTTTGGAAACTTGGAAACTCTTGTCATGCGCAACAAAATAAAGGGGTTTTCTTATATTTTTATTTGTCACGTCATAATCTCTGTGACGTGTGAAGAATCCCTCAGTCGCGAAGGTAGAATCCTAACCTGGGGAATCCCAGGCTGCTTTTGTTCGTTCAGATCTGAAAGACAGTCTGGCAACGAGGCTAAGCGAGCTCTCCTGATTCTGGGAGCCAATCAGAGAGCGGGGTGGGGTGGTAAGACGGTGATGTGTACTATGACAAACGGAAACTTGTAGTTTGAACTGACAACTGACATGATTGGCTCTGGGCTACGTATACGCCAAATGATAAACATTTGTAACGCCCAATAAACGGCCGTTGGCGATCATAAACCACACCTCCACTACGAGATATTCAGGAGGTGCTCCCAGACCATATCTCACTGTGATATGGTCTGGTGGAAACCAGGCAGGTAGAATCCATGGTAAAAGGAGAAATTCAATTTGTCAACTGGACGAAGTTTATTTGGTCGAAGACGTTTCTCAGCTCATCCAAGCTGCTTCATCAGTTCTGTTAGAGTGCTGATGGACACTGGTTATATCTGCCTGAAGGGAGGAGCTAACTACAGTGAAATAACTATGAAACTATCACCTCTTTGTTTTCAGTTTCTGTCTGAGGTCTTGTTTACAGAACCATTCAGGACCATAATGGTGTTTTCACACCTCTGGACCTGACCTGCTGCACTATTGTTTTCTTGGTTTGTTTTGATTTAGGTTTGAGGATAGAGTTATAGATGGAGACAAATAGTGTCTGACCCCTCCATTCCTGTTCAAAGAAGGATTCTCTTTCTTGACAAAAATAGCCTCTTTAACTCCTCCTCTCAAACCAGTTCTTTTCTCTGGCCAAGATCTGGACCTCACTGTCCTCAAAGGAGTGGCCCGTGGCTTTTAGGTGGAGATGTACGGCAGACCGAGGTCCTTTTAGGTGGAGATGTACGGCAGACCGAGGTCCTTTTAGGTGGAGATGTACGGCAGACTGAGGTCCTTTTAGGTGGAGATGTACGGCAGATTGAGGTCCTTTTAGGTGGAGATGTACGGCAGACTGAGGTCCTTTTAGGTGGAGATGTACGGCAGATTGAGGTCCTTCTAGGTGGAGAAACAACAACTTTTTGCACTTAAAATAAGAAAAACTTTTTACACACAAAAAAAAGCTTTTTGCACTTAAAGGTCCCATGGCATGAAATTTTCACTTTCTGAGGTTTTTGAACGTTAATGTGAGCTCCCATACCCTGTTTAGCCCCCCCCATAGTTAAAAGTTGTGAAATGTCTAAACTGAGCATTTGCGATCCTTTTCCGCGTTTGAAAAAAACACAGCTCAAACGGGCGATTCTGAACAAGGAAACTTTCTCCTTTTCTCACGGAAAGGTTTCCACCCCCATCTGGATGTCTACCCACCGTCTCTGGAACTCACGCCCAGAGAGTTTGGACCGCAAACGAGCTACGCAATGCGAGATGCGTTTTTTTATTTGCCTGGAGACACGTGAGAGTGTTTCCAGGCTCGGATGTCCTTTACCTGACCCTCCGAACCTCTGAAACAGCAGTGGTTTCATTTTATTTTCTGTGGAAATGTGTTTTTTTTTCAATGGAAATCATCTCATATCTTCCTCCGCGCTTAAAACACAGAAGTGGGTGACAGCGCACATCGCACCGCTAATCCAGGCCACACCCACACCCGCTGCACTGGCCTGTGTCTGTCCTCCTCATTTGCATTCAAGCAACAACGCCCAGAATAAAGTGTTTCTCATGCACTGAGTGTTGATTTTGAAGAAGGATTCATTTACAGTATTAGGGAACCATTAAGGAGCCATATAAAAGCATCAAGAAGTACCATGTCATGGGATCTTTAAAGTAAGAAAATCAACATCTTAAAATAAGAAAAACAAAAACTTAAAACACACTTATTGCACGGGCAGATCATTTTAATCGTCAAGTTGAATCAACTCAAATGAGTTGATAATAATTTATAAATGTGTTTTAACGAAATGAGTCGAACCTCAGAGGAACTTTCACCAAAAGCTTCAACAAAACTGATCAAAATCACTTCAGTCTAACTCACCGTAATGGTAACTAATCGAGAAGTTAATGAGAGTGACGCCAGTTTTCGTCCAATGAGGCGGATTGGAGAGCGTCCGGACACGCCCACACAGTCTGTCGTGGCGCGTTTTCGAGAGCGAGAAATGTAGGGTTGTCGAGAGTCAGATACTGATCAATACCATCGACTGTATGTACAAACAGGAAGTGAGCATCGGCACCAATCAGCTCCAGTTCGACAAGATCCCGGGATTTTTATGTCACTGTTTTGTCCTTTATCCTTTTATCCAAAACCTGAGACTGAGACACATTTTGGACGTGTCACTCGACTGTAATCCGACTGCAAATGGACGAGTGTACTCCGACTGCAAATGAACGAGTGTACTCCGACTGCAAACGGATTGGGATCGTATCGGATTCATGTGCACAGGCTAAGGATCGTATAGGGATTGGTTTCCTAAATCCGATTGGAACCCCTGGCTTAGGCTGATAATAATCCGCTCAGTGCCGCCTCGTGCACGATATCGGATCGGATCGCCGTACTGCGCATGCGTGGGAATTTTCACCAGGGATTTCACCCGGAAGTGGCAGGAGATGCCGACGCCGTGATAAGTAACGATTGTTGCCGGAAAACTCAGACGAAATCATACCTGCGAAGAAAGAATGCACAACACGTACACCAATGATGCTCCGGCAAACTAGTCCAGGTTTAGTCCAGGTTTAGTCCAGGTTTAGTTCTGATTTAGTCTCATATTAGTCCGTCAAACTCCTCGAGCGCCATCTTTTTTATACCGCCACATAGTTTGTTTTTATTGAAGTAGTTGGACGACAGCGCCACATAGCGTAGCGGAGCTGACCATTATCCAATTACACGAGTTTCATGTGCACTTGGATTTTAGAGAAGAAGAAGTGACTTTATTGATCTCACACAGGAGAAATTCTTCTCTGCATTTTAACCCATCCTGTTATTAGGAGCAGTGGGCAGCACATTACTGCGCCCGGGGACCAGCTCCATGATCTTCTTGCTTCGGTTTGGTCAGGACCTCAGCTGGAGGATTTTACCTATAATAACATGCAAACTCCACACAGAAAGGCCCAGGCGACCCGGGGATCGAACCTGGAACCTTC